>CM053769.1:372525782-372609192 GCA_028658325.1 Potorous gilbertii
GGAATACTGGAGAGGGGAATTCACCTGCCTTGAGACTGACTTAGAAGGTGTAACTGTCTGGCAGGAATCTTGAAATGCTAGGAATTGGGTTTTGATGACACCATTGCTTAGGCCACCACCATAGCCAATGGGAGAAAAATGAACCTCAAAGGAATAAAGCTGGAAAGAGCTGCAGGTTAACCTGCAACCCTACTTGAAACTATTGGAATGATCAACATAATACAGAAAATAGTGGAACAAATTGCATTCCTCCATTTTTTGGTGTGAAAAGAAGGGAAGATTTACTGGAACAAATACAAATATTAATATTCATATTTTTGGAAATGCTTAAGGTAGATGACACTGATCACTTTAGCGAGCAAAAGCTGAGAGTATATGAAATGGACAGAAGATATGAATATTTTCTTTATTTGCCAGTATTAACAAATTTTCATACAGATCTTACCAGCTATAGACAAGGACTTTATATTGCTTTCTATCAATTATACTATTAACTCTAATTCTCACAATAATTTATCACAGACTGATACAGCACATTGAAAGGTAACTTCATTCTTTGTGGCAGATTAGATGAATTAAAAATTAAAATAAAAATATAACTAAAATCTAAAGGGAGAGAAGTTTAAGAACACAAGGTCTCCAAAAATTTTTAACATAGAACTTTAGAAATTTTACCTAGTAACAAAACAGATGACAAACACAATACTTAAGTCTCAAAGAATTTTGAAGAGGAGTTGGGCATACTTATATGTGAATTTTGAAAATCCCCTTTTGATTTTGACTACAGAATTCAACTAGAAAAAGCAATCAGAGAGACAGACAGATAAATAGAGAAAGGAAGAGAGAGACAGAGAGAGTGACACAGAGAAGGACAGAGAGTCAGAGACAGACACAGAGAGAGGCAAAGAAAGAGAGAGATGGAGAGACAGATAGGGATAGAGAAATAATGACTGAAACAGAGTCAGATAATTTTTTTTTTAAAGCTGGCATTTCTTTTACATTTTATGGAGGAACACATGACCTATAATATTTCACAGAGTATAAAAACATTGTGGCATCTAAACAACTGTAGATGTGGAAACCATGACCAGAGTAAGAATTATAATATGAAAGGTAGGCTTATAAAGATACCATTAAGTGTAAGTGTCAAGCACTATCATGGCAGAAATTATTTAAAAAATCTATTCAATACTTGCAGAAAGGCATTGAAAGATTTAATCAACTTCGAGCTAGTATGTAATATGCGGAAAAACTGGATGACATACCACTCAATTAAAGAAAACAATAAAGGAACATGAGGAAGAGAATTCAGAAAACAGAGATATATTAGAAATTTTAGATTTCTTTAGTTGGCAATAGAAAACAATTGTCAAAAGGTTAAGGTCATGTAATCAGTGCTAATTACAACAAAAACACCTCAATAGTAATAAAAATGTTACTAGACTGAATCAAGAAGAAAAGAAATGAGAGGAGCCTCCCCCCAAAAAAGAATGTATAATTTCTGATCATCTCTGAGGTTTCAAAAATTCCAAAACTATGAAAATGCAATTTGGATCAGATGTGATGCAGAAACATGCACACCATTAATAAAACAAATGACAGAACGGATACATCAAGAAAGGTGTGAGAAATCCTATTGTTATTTGATTGTTTCAGATACTTTTGACTCTTCTTAACTCCATTGGAGTTTTCTTGGCAAAGGTACTGGAGAGGTTTGCCATTTCATTCTTCAGGTCATTTTACAGATGAGGAAACTGAGACAAATGGGATCAATTGACTTGACAGGTTCACACAGCTAGTAAATATCTGAGGCCATATTTGAATTCAGGAAGATGCACTTTCCTGACTTCAGGCCCAGTGCCACTCTATGCACTGTGCCACTAGCTGCCTAGAGAGAAAATCTAGCTTCTCTGTAATATTGGAAAGCAGCAAGGACATATAAATAGCGCCATAATCAATAGCTAATATACTTCATGGTAGTTCATAAATTACTAGCAAAGCACTGTGTTAGCTTCCTCTCAGAAACAAGTCTGATTTCACCTTTTTCAACAGAAAGAAATTACATATGTTCCAGCAAATAAACATATCAATGACTCTTACAAATATAAACCAGTTACCAGTTTATATGCTTTATACAAAGCATTCACAATTTTTACCTTTAAAAAAATCTACTAACACTTACCAGGAAATATATTGGCTGGTGATTAAAAAGTCCGTGGAGGTAAAAAGAATAACTTATTATCTATTCATTAATTATTGAACAAATTGCTGTAAAGTACCATAACACTTAAATTGCCTGTATCAGTTATTGCAAAGCCTTTGACACAGTTCTTCACTCATGACTCAACCATGCATACTATAAATGTAAAAAGTTGACATAAGAATGATGAAACTATTGAATTATTTCATTTCCACATGGAATGTTTTTATTTATTTAAAATATGTCACTAAGGGCAGAGCCAAGATGGTGGAATAACACTAGGGACTTTCTAGACCTCTCTCCACAAACTCAGCCAAATACCTGTAAAAAATGACTCTAAACAAATTCTGGAGCTGCAGAACTCACAGAATGAAGGAGTGAATTAAATCTTCAGCCCAATACAGCCTGAAAGGTTGATGGGAAGTGTCCATAGTGCCACACTGGGAACAGAGCTCAGTCCATTGTATGCCTCACCAGCACAGACAGGAACTGAGTAGGCCAGGGGAGACTGAATCTCTCAGACCTATGGTAGCTTTAAGATTTCATGACCTTAAAACACTGAGAACAAATTGGATGATTAATGGAAAAAACCTGTGGGAACTGTGAGAGACTAGCATAGTCTGGCCTCAGCCTCAGGGCAGCAGAGGGGAGAGGAGGCAGAGGAAGCCACAGCAGCCACAGCAGCATCAGGGGCAGTTGTGGCTATTGTTTCTGGAGCTCTAGGTCCACAGATTGTGGGGGGAATCAAGTGGCTGATAGTACAATTCCCACCCTCAATGGAAGCAAAGTACTACCTTGACAAAAGAGCTCAAAAGTCAAGGAAATGGTTGGGGAAAAGAGCAAAAACTGTAAAAAGAATCAGACTACAGAATCTCACTTTGGTGACGAGGAATATGTACATAGAAGACAACAAAGCCAAAGTTACTACATCCAAAGACTCCAAGAAAAATATGAATTGGTCTCAGGCCACTGAAGAGCTCAAAAACGATTTTGAAAAACAAATAAGAGAAGTAAAGCAAAAAGAAGAAGAGAAGAAGAGAAATGAGAGTGACGCAAAAAAATTATGAAAAATGAGTCAACTGCTTGCTAAAGGAGACCCAAAAAATGCTGAAGAAAGTATCACTTTAAAAAAATAGACTAACTCAAATAGTAAAAGAGATCCCAAAAGCCAATGAGGAGAAGAATGGCTAAAAAGCAAAATTAGCCAAATGGAAAAGTAGGTACAAAATCTCACTGAAGAAAATATAAATTTAAAGATTAGAATGGAGCAAATGGAAGTTAACAGCTTTGTGAAAAATCAGCAAATTATTAAAAAAAACCAAAGGAATGAAACAAGAGTAGATTGAAATATCTCATTGGAAAAACAGTTGACCTAGAAAATAGATAATGTAGAGGCAATTTAAAAATTATTGGACTACCTGAAAGTCATGATCAAAAAAAGAGCTTAGACATCATGTTTCAAGATATTATCAAGGAAAACTGCTCTGATATTCTAGAACCAGAGGGTAAAATAAATGTTGAAAGAATTCACCCAATGCCTCCTGAAAGAGATACCCAAAGGAAAATTCTAGCAATATTGTAGCAAAATTTCAGAGTTCCCAGGTCAAGGAAAAAATATTGTAAGTGGCCAAAAAGAAAGAATTATTTCCACAGAATACTGTGGAAATTCAATCAGGATAGCACAAGATCTACCAGTTTCTATATTAAGTGATTGCAGGGCTTCGTATGTTATATTGCAGAGAACAAAGGATCTAGGACTAAAACCAAGAACCACCTGTCCAGCTAAACTGAGTATAATACTTCAGGAGAAAAAAATTGTCATTCAATGAAATAGAGGACTTTCAAGCACTCTTGATGAAAAGACCAGAGCTGCATAGAAAATTTGACTTTTGCACACAAGAATCAAGAAAAGCTTGAAAAGGTAGACAGGAAAGAGAAATCATAGGGGACTTACTAAAGTTGAACTGTTTACATTCCTACATGGGAAGATCATATTTGTAACTCTTGAGACTTTTCTTGCTATTAGGGTAGTTGGAGGGATTATATACATATAGACAGAGGGCACAGGATGAGTTGAATAGGAAGAGATGATATCTAAAATAATAAAATTAAGGGGTGAGAGAATATATTGGGAGGAGAAAGGGAGGAATAGAATGGAGCAAACTAGCTCTCATATAAAAGAGACAAGAAAAAGCTTTTTCAATGAAGGGCAAGAGGGAGGAAGTGAGAGGGGGAAAAGTTAACCTTACTGTAATCACATTTGACTTAAGGAGGGAATAACATGCACACTCAGTTTGGTATGAAAATCTATCTAATGCTACAGGAAAGTAGGGGAGAAGGAGATAAGCATGGTGGTGGGGATGATAGAAGGGAGGGCAAATGGGAGGAGGAGCTAATTAGAAGCAAACACTTTTGAGAACAGATAGGATCAAAAGAGAGAATAAAATAAATGAGGGGCAGGATAATATGGAGGGAAATATAGTTAGTCTTTTACAACATGACTTTTATGGAAGTGTTTTGCATAACCATATATATATATAACCATTACTGAATTACTTGCCTTCTCAATGGGGATGTGTGGGGAAGGAGGAAGGGAAGAAGTTGGAACTCAAAGTTTTAAAAATGAATGTAACAAATTGTTTTTAAATGAAATTGGGAGATGTACAGGCAATGGTGTATAGAAATTTATCTTGCCCTACAAGAAAAAAGAGGTGATGGGGAAAAGAGAAGAGAGGAGTATGATAGAAGGGAGGGCAGATTGGAGGGAGAGGTAATCAGAATGCAAACTCTCTTGGGGAGGTTGGAGGAGAGAGATGGGGAGAAAATTTGGAACTCAAAATCTTGTGGAAGTAAATACTGAAAATTAATAATAAGCACTTTAAAAAAAAGAACAAAAATCACCAACATAATAATTTTAAGACTAATTTATATAAAATATCAAGGAGACAGTTTATGACCCATATTATTCTGCCTTCTTTACAACCCATTTTTTAATCTCTCCCAAATAGAACTGATTATGACTTCCAAGTTGATAAAGGATCCCTAATAAAATATCTTATTAATTACTTTATATATATGTATGGCATAAAGTTTTGAAACACACAGATACACACATAGATATATATGCATATATATCTATATATCTAACTATATCCATATAGCTATATCTCCACTGAAAAACATTTTAAGAACTTTGTCTTTTGAATGTAAGCTTTCACCAATCTCAAAATGTCATTTAATCTTGATAAAGGTAAAATTCTTAATATACATCATGGATAGATAGAGAATGAAGGTTTCATGCACAAGTTCAAAGGTGAAGTTGAATCAATGGATGAAAGTGATGATTATAAATATATTGGTATCTTCCAGACATGGCTCATCAGTCATAAAACTTTCAAGGAGAAAGTAATGCCTATGTATGTCAAGAGATTTACTAGCATTTAAAGCAATTGATGCCTAAGCAATAGTAGCCTTGTTATCAAATTTTGGAAATTCATAATGGATGATAAGACATGATCCCCTAACAAAAGGGCACACAACAATAATGACAGATCCTCCTGCTAAGGTAGTTTTGGAAAGGTTAGCACTCCCTTGCCTAATAGGAGGAAAAGGATTGATATACATTCTAAAAACAAATTATAAAGAGATTAAAATGGACAGAAATACTTTTGTAACAAGAAGGCATCACTTCTTGAGCCATACTATCCGCGAAAAATAGGTACAAGGGAACAACTCATTCAAATGTAACTTAAAGTGGTTTATGTTCAGATGCAAATGGTTAAATAGGTAAGGTACAAGACTGGAATTAAAATGCCCTCCATAGGTGATACCCACGTGAATTATCCAATAATACTTCAATAAATACATTTCAGTCAAGTGGTTGAGACATACAGAAAACTTTATAGAAATCAAAGGGTAGGTAGTAAAGGCAATTCAGAACCGTATCATCCCACCATAACTTCTAGATAAATTATTCTTAACGATCCCACCCTTAACAAGAAATGCAGCTTTTAGAAAGAAATGGTAAAAGTAGAAGAACGCATTATTTTTGGTTATAAAAAATGACACCTACTATTCCTATCAGGACTTGACCTGAGAATGAGAATTATACTACAGAAGCTCACAATCTTTCATAAATTAATAGACAGCAAATCTCTATACTACAAATACAGGTCCTAAAAGACTTTAATAAATTCAGTGGGTAAACAGTATTGGAACCAGACCATTATTATATCATTAGAGAGAGGTAAATGGACTCATTTCCACCTTATGAAAAAAATATATATCCACATTACTTTCAAGTCTGACTCAATTAGTGTTTATTTTCTACAACTGGTTGCATGTAACATTGGCTCATAAAAAAAATTGAGAATATTTTAATTGATGTTGCCATATGAAAGACTGATTACCTCTAGACTGCATGTAATAAAAAGACTTTCAAATTATAAAGAATTAGTAGAAGAAAATCAAAATCATATGGGAAAAGGATGAGTTATATATTAGCCCATTTGTCTTCTCTATTATTGACATTATCCTTAAGATGATTTCAGTAAGTCTACAGAAGATGAGCTAACACTTATTCATTATTCAATTACATAAGGCAATTATTTTATCTTTCAGTGCAATAGTGGGACATGAAGAATGAATCATAGAAGAAAAGTGAACTGCCTCATCATTATTTCTATGTGAACCACATAAAATGATAAAAAATACAAATAATACTGATAATAAGAATCTAGCAATGTGGTATATGTGACAAACTATTTTGGTACTGACAGACTTAGGAGAGATTTTACGAGAGATTATGGGATGAGGTCAATTAGGGCCACTATATTGCTATGACTCAGTTTCAGGATCCTAGAGGTAAACCTAGCATGGGGGACGCTGACCACTAATGTATTTTTCATTTATATTGGTTAGTCACAATGACACTATTAACTCTTAATTATGAGGTAATTATTAGTTAGAGAGATATCTACCACAAGCATGTGAAGATTTCCACCAACGAAAAGGGAGGATGAGAACAATTTGTTCCAAAAGCCATGAATATGACTGAAACAGATGCTGTGGAGTGCTTAGAGCCTGGTCAGACATCAAGAATTCCAAATCCGCTTCACCTTTGGTCACTGCCAGTCATTTTGACTTTTGTCCTGAGACTTGACTTTGATGACTTTGAAAGAGCAAGTGAGGCTGATGACTTTGTGCAACTCTTTCTTACTTAACTCTAATTCATATGCAAATCAAGACATCACCTGTGATGTCACTGATCCTCTTCAGAAATGAAGGAAGAGCAGCAAATTTACTAAATGAGATGATTGAAGTAAGAATAATAATATTAACTAACTAGAAGTCAAGGTAGGAATTATCAATATATAATAATTTAACCATAAACCTGGTTCATACTCCTTTACAAATATACAATGGATCCATGGTTTTGGAGAGGAATAAACTTAACAGTGAGGCATGTGATTAGGAAAACACACTTGCTCATTTTAATTCATGACTGAACTGTAAGTCTTCATTTTCTTGGTCTTTAAAGAACAGTGTGAACCATGCGTCACATGGTGGGTGGAAGCAGTCCTCTATTAGAACGCTGTACTTTTTTTGCTGGATAAAACTGCTTATTTTATATTTTTGGTCCATGGAAGCCATATTAAGCTTTAAGAAAATAAAATGGTCATTGTACATTCTTTTATTGACAAGCTTTTCTCTTAAACTTGGAATTTTTAGAACTGTGTAAGCCTGCTCTTTGGGTTATGAGTGTTTCTCTTTCACACCAGAGAGAACAGTAGACAGCAATGTAGTCACATCTTTAAGGGGTTTCTTTTTACTAAGCTAGAGATGATACTAAGGAGCAAGGCTGACAAGCCCAATCAGTTCTAAAAGCTATGGAGGATTCTGGTTTCCTCCAATCAATTCCCAGCATCAGAGCTCTCCTCCAATCAAATCAGCTCCCAGACCAGATACTCTGTCTTGTTTCATCTCTTAAGTTGTGGATAGTACTAAGATCAAGGTAGACCATTCCTAACCTCTCTTCCCCCACAGAAAAACATTCTCTTTTCATCCAGTCAACTCACAGCATCAGATGGTTTTCTTCAATCAGTTTCCAGTTACAAAACTGTCCTTCTCACTCCTTTCAGTGTATCAGGAGAGAAGTATAGGCACTACATTTTTACCCTCAGCAATCAGTGCCGCCAATCTTTTTCCTTGCTTCTGGCTCTATCTCTGCTTATTCTACCATTATAGTTTCTTTCTTCTATCTGCAGCTTCTCCTATCCTTTCTCACAAGTTGGCTTATCCTCAAAGTTCTCTTTGTTCCGAAGCAGTCTCTCTTGTTGTGAAGTGACTCATCTCTCCCTTATGATGAGAAATACCAAATCTATATTTCTTTCAGGTGTAATACCAAGAATTATCTTACGATAAGCCCATAGACCCAAAGTAGGGACTTTTTAAATCCAGATTTTACTTTCAATAAACTCCAAACTCCTAAAAACAAGCATATTCAAATGAACTCTTGGGACACAATGAATGATTTCTTACATCAGTCAGTGTTTTTGCCATTGAGCTTCTTTAAAATTGGCCCTTTCAGCACATTTATTTAAAGGGCTATTTTCTCTCAAACCTTCAGATCTACTTATGTTAAACTAAAATACCATTTTCTTGTCATTTTTTAAAAACAGAGAATATACATAAATGTATAGCATTTTACAAAGACAGCAAAACAATAATAAGAATAAACAATGAGAATGAGTTAATAGTAGATCATTGATACTATAACATAGATTTAGAAAATATTCAGGCTGATTCCCAAACTTCTCAACCCAGGACAGTAGTCTGATAGAGCTGGCTGAGACAGAAGCACAGGACCTGCAACAGTGGCAGCAGCTACTACTGGAATTCTCAGCTCGCAGACTAAATGTTTGAAAGTCACCTACTTGAACTTCTGGGAGTCAAGATGGCAGAATAAACTGTAAGAGCTCTCATCCTTCCCTTGCTGACCTTGAAAAACCTAGAGAATATTGCTCCAGGAAAAAAATTCTGGAATAGTGGGGCCGACAGAAGGGGTAGAGCAGTATATTAGCCCAGGGAGCTAGGGAGATTATTAGGAAGGTTTTATCTTGTTGTGACTGAAGGGGACCAGTACAGAACCAGAGGCATTTCAGCAAGCCCCACCTTAGCAGACCAGGAGGAGGTCTTAAGCTCCACAGCGGGGGGGGGGAACTGGTAAGCACCAACACCAGGACCTCAGCCTCACCTAAGCACAGCCAGGGAATTTGGGCAGACACTGACACAGATGGGGTTCTACCAAGTGCTGAGCTTGCCCAGGTTCTAGCACAGCCCTCGGGAGGAGAAGACTTCCAGCAACCAGACCATCCCTACCCTACACCTCATGTAGTGAGCTTTAGTGTATTCCAGGGGAAACCCAGAAAGATTTCACCTGGCCTCCACCTTGGCACTCACCAGCCAACTCAGGACCAGGTAAGTTGCAGCATTATATAGCTTCTAGCTGATGGAACCAGAGGCCACAGCATATAAAGCCAGTAACCAGGCCTCTAGCACCCAGCACAAGAAACATGGGACAGAGCCCCTTGTGCCCCAGGAGAGATCCACTTTCAAAGCCAGGAAAGAGAGCAGAGTCAAGATGGTGGAGTGAGAGCAACTACTCACCTAAGTTCTTGGACAAACCCCTTCAGATATCTCTGAAAAGAGAATCTGATCAAATTTTAGAGGGGCAGAATTCAACAGGAGACAGATTGTGGCAGATTCACAGCCCAGAGCAGACTAAAAGATCAATAGAAAGGTTCTGTTCTGCAGGGGTGGAGGAGCACACAGCACACAACACATAGACTGTACCAGCATATCCCCACCACAGCAGGACAAACAGGAGTCCCCAGGCCATCTGAGGTGGTGGCTGCACTGTGGAATCTTGGGCATATTAGCCTAGGATGTGAGTCCAGTGGAACCAAGCAAGTGAGAGCTGCAGAGCCCCAAGTGTCTGCAGCAGCTGCTCCTGAGACTATCAGCCTGCAGATTAAATTGTAAGTCACCTATGTGAACTTCTGGAAGCAAAAACGGCAGAGAGGTTGGTAAACGCTCTCTCTCCCTCCCATTGTTGACCTTGAAAGAAACATAAAATATTTCACCAGAAAATTCCTAGAACAGTGGGATCAGCAGAAGGGGCAAACAGTATCATAGCACGTGAGGCTATGAAAATTGTTAAGGAGGATCCATCTTGCTGTAGCTGAAGGGGATGAGTGCAGTACTGGAGCTGTCCCAGACAGCCCCACTTCAGCAAACTGGGAGAAGATCCAGAGCCACAGGGGAATGGAACCCTACAATCACAACACTAGGACCCCAGGCATGCCTCAGCACTCCAGGGGAATATGGAAAGCACTAGGGCAACCAGGATCACCAACTGCCAAACTTGCCTATGCTCTAGCTCAGCAGAGGACACAGTCTATGATCAGACCATCCCTCCCCCACACTTAACAAGCTAGCTCCAGCATAAATTTGGGGAAACACAAAAAGACTTCACCTGGCCTCTGCTTTCTCATATCAACCACCTCAGCAACAGCTAAGCTTCAGTAATTTGGCTTCCAGGTGAGGGAACAAGAGGCCACCACACACAAAGTCTCATCATCATGAGTAAGAAACAAAGCAGGAAAGAAAAGACCATAGAATCTTTCTAGAGGGACAAGAACTAAAACACAAATACCAAAGAGGGTAGCATTGAGACTGTATTCCCATCTGAAACTTCAGAAAGGACTATGAACTGGTCACAAGCACAAAAAAGCACCATGCAAGAGCTGAAGAAGGATGTTAAAAGTCAAATAAGAGAAATAGAAAAAAAAACTGACCAATGATTAAAATATGAAAAAAGAATTCACTGAAGAAAACAGCTCCTTAAAAAGGAAAATTGGACAAATGGAAAAGGAAGCACAAAACCTAACTGGGAAAATTGGATAAGTGGAAAAGGAAGTATAAAAACTAATTGGAAAAGAATAATTTCTTAAAAAAATAATTGGACAGATGGAAAAGGAGTTGCAAAAGTTAACTGAAGAAAACAATTTAATAAAAATTAAAATTGGGCAAGCAGAAGCTAATGACTCTATGAGACATCAAGAATCTGTCAAACAAAATCTAAAGAATGAAAAGATAGAAGAAAATGTAAAATATCTCACTGGAAAAAGAACTGATCTGGAAAATAGATCCAGGAAAGAAAATCTAAGAATTATTGATCTACCACAAAGTCATGATAAAAAAAAAATGCCCAGACAATATCTTCTAAGAAATCATAAAGAAAAACTGTCCAGAAATTCTAGACTCACTGGGCAAAACAGTCATCAAAAGAATTCACCTCTCAAAAGGGATCCCAAATTAAAAAGACCAAGGAATATAGTTGCCAAATTCCAGAACTATCAAGTGAAGAAGAAAATACTACAGATATCCAGAAAGAAACCATTCAAATACCAAGGACACTCAGGACCTTACAGTTTCTATATTAAAAGACAAGGAATTGGAATATGATATTCCGTTACACAAAGGAGCTGGGACTACAGCAAAGGATCAATTACCCAGCAAATTTGAGAATAATATTTTAGTCAAGGAGAGTCAATGAAAAAAGGGATTTCCAGACCTTCCTGATTAAAGGCCAGAATTCAATAGAAAATTCTATCGTAAATTGCAGGTCTCAAGAGAGGCATATAAAGGTAAATGGGGAAAAAAAAACTTGCTCCTCAATACAGGCAAATTGTTTACATCCCTATAAGGGAAGATGATACTTGTTAATCTTGAGAATTGTATATTTATTATGAAATAGAAAAGGGATATATGTAGATAGAGGGAGCAGGTATAAAGTAAATGATATGACGATAAAAATGTGATGTAAGAATGCAAAGGGATTGTAAGAGAAGATGTGAAAAGGAGGAGGCAGAAAATGGTGAATTACATCACAAGAAGAGGCATAAAATTGTATTACAGTAGAAGGAAAGAGGAGAGGGAGATGAGCATTGTTTGGTATTTACTCTCATCTGATTTGGTTCAAGGAGGGAACAACAAACTTAATTAAGTATATAAATCTAACTAGCACTACAGGCAGTAGGAGGGGAAGGGGGAAAGAAAAGGGAAAAGAGGCTAAAAGGGAGGGAAGAAGTAGTAAAGTTAAAGGGGAATAAAAGGCAGGGGAATTGAAAGAAGAAAGGGAAAACTTCAGGAGGTGGTGATCAAAAATTAAAACTATTGTGGAGGGGAAGGGAGAAGGGAGAACTAAAAGCACAAACAGTGGGAAAGAGGATGGAGGGAAAGACACAGATAGTAATCATAACTGTGAATGCAAATGAGATAAACTCCCCCATAAAATGGAGATGGATAGTAGTATGGATTAAAAACCATAATCCAACAATATGTTGTTTATAAGAAACACAGCTGAAATGGGGGGATACACATAGGGTAAAAGTAAAAGGTTGGAGCTGAATATATGGTGATTCATCTGATGTCAAAAAAGCAGGGGTAGCACTTTTAATCTCAGACGAAGCAAAAGCAGAAATAGAGCTAATCAAAAGAGATAAGGAAGGAAACTATATCCTGCTAAAAGGCACCATAGACAAGGGAGTTATAGGAAGAAATAGACAGCAAGACTATAGTAGTGGGGGACCTCAACCTCCCCCTCTCTGAACTTGATAAATCTAACCTCAAAATAAACAAGAAAGAAGTTAAGGAGGTGCATTGCACTCTTGATAAGGTAGATATGATATATTTCTGGAGAAAATTGAATGGGAATAGAAAGGAATATACCTTTTTCTCAGCAGTACATGGCACATATACAAAAATTGATGATACACAAGGGCATAAGAACCTCACAATCCAGTGCAGAAAGGCAGAGATAGTCAATGCATCCTTCTCAGATAATAATGCAATAAAAATTATATGGAATAAAAGACCATGGAGAGATAGAGAAAAAATTAATTGGAAACTAAATAATCTAATCCTAAAGAATTGGTGGGTTAAACAACAAATCATAGAAATAATCAACAACTTCAATCAAGAGAATGAAAATAATCAGACATCCTACCAAATCTTATGAGGTGCTGCAAAAGTAGTTCTTAGGGTAAGTTTTATATCTTTGAATGCCCACATGAATAAAATAGAGAAAGAGGAGATCATTGAATTGCACATGCAACTGAGAAAGTTAGAAAAAGAACAAATTGAAAATCTCCAAGTAAATACCAAATTGGAAATAGTAAAAACCAAAGGACAGATTAATAAAATTGAAATTCAGAAAACTATTGAAATAATAAGTGAAACTAAGAGTTGGCTTTATGAAAAAACAATAAAATTGATAAATCTTTGGTCAATTTCATTTTAAAAAAAGAAAGAAGAAAACCAAATTACCAATATCAGAAATGAAAAGAGTGATCTCACCTCCAATGAGTAGGAAATTAAAACAATAATTAGAAATTACTTTCCCCAACTTTATGCCCATAAATTCGACGTTCTAAATGAGATGGATGATTTTTCAAATTCAAAACATTCAAAAAATGTAATTTGCCCAGATTAACAGAAGAGGAAGTTGTATACTTGAGTAATCCCATCTCAGAAAAAGAAATTGAACAAGTCATCAATGAACTCCATAGGAATAAATCTCCAGGGTCAGATGGATTTACAAGTGAATTCCATCAAACATTTAAAGAACAGTTAATTCCAGTACTATATAGGCTTTTTGGGAAAATTGGGGAAGAAGGAATTAATTTTTCCTTAAAAAGAATTGAGAAGTTCCTTGAAACTTAAATTGATGTCACTTAATGATTGGCTGGTGAATTAGGACAAGTAACTCAGACCAGGAAGCTTTACTAAGTTGAATCAACTCAGTATCCTCTGTGTTCATCCTTGTTGAATAAATTTTTCCTGCTAGGGCCAAATTATTCTCTTTGTTTACTGCTGAATGACATAAGTATGCTTCATTTTTTTTTCCCCAAGAATAAGCCTAAACTACCAGAGAGGCTTCACTCAAACCTAGCCCAAAATAACTAACTTAAACCTGTGGGATTAGAGCATGTTTTAACTCTCATTAGGGAATGCGTAGTCAGAGGAAGATGAGCCTGTATTGGCCTTCATTCTGTTGGTGATGCCTTTTAATGTGGTTGCAGCATATATATATATATATATATATATATATATATATATATATATGTATGTATGTATATATATGCTGTGGAGGATGCATCGCTGGCATCCTCCAACATCTGCAGATTAGTGAGCAAGAGGCTTTTGTTTAGCACAGAGGGAATGATGATGTTCTGTGTCCTTATAAATTGTACATTGAAGAAAATTGTAATAATCTGTGTTTTAGGTCCTCCAACTAACTATGTTGGGATTTCTAGCCTGATAATTTGGTAATCCTCTAAGTTCTATGAAGAATTTCTTCAGAACTCTGTTTAACTTCAGAGTAGTCTGGAAAAGACAAATTTGGAAAGACTAGTTATTGTCAGTCTACTGAAAATGGATGTCTTAGCACTTGTAAATACTCAAGTCACCCAACTGGCACAAATACACACACACACACACACACGCATGCATGCGTGTGTACACACACACATATACATATATACACATAAATATGCATATATACACATATACATGTATATACACACATAAACATACATATATGTATATATATTTTTATATACACACACACACACACACACACACACACACACACACACACATATAGTCAGTCATGCATGGTGCAGTGGCATGAAGGCCCCAAATGTTAAAAGGGTGGTTAAAGGGTGGAAACCAAGACAGATCTCTGGAGTTTTCAGATTGGCTAATAACTGTATTGAAGAAACTATTTCACATTTTTGTTTTGTTTTGTTTGCTTGTTTTTTAACATGAAATTTGAAAGACTGCTTGTAATTGTACCCAATGGATTTTCTTGTGATATTTTTTGTATAATTATTTGGGGAGGCATTTAAAAGCACAGTTTAATTCTCCACAGGAACCCAAAGACATTTCCGGAATCGGGGACATGAACAAATGTTCCAATTGAACGGTATTTAATTATTTAAGGACAGGCCAGGAGTGCTACATAATTTTTTTTTTAATTTTTACTTTTATGAACAAATTCTCTTCCTTCCTCTTGCCCCTTCCTTACTCACTGAGCAGACAAGAATTATGTCCATTATGCATATGATGTCATACAAGCCATGTTATATTTGTTTAAAAATTTTATTCTCTCACCACCAAACTGAACTGTAAACTATAATTCTTTCTTTCTAGAGATTCAAGGGGGTGGCCCTTGAAGATTACAGGGCTCAGGTTCCGGGAACATTTCCTTAATACTAGTAGAAATGTCTACTATTTGTACATGGAGAACAAAGTATAAATGCTATCCAAGGGGATTGTCTGGATTTGATGCTTTTTTGTACATCTTTCCCCCAGCATAAGAGGGCAGTCAGATCCTAGCATTAACAGTACCCCAACACTCCTGCCAAATACGGGAGAACAGTAATAACCTACTGCATAAGAGCAAAATCAATCTACCACAGTGGGGTTGAGTCAGGTCCATGAAATGGCAACCCAATGATGCTCAGGCATTTAGCAATACTCTATCCTAGTATTAGGATAAGTGAACTCTGATCCTGAGTGGAATCTGGCCTGCCCTAGCAAGGGAGGTAGTTGTTGACTCTGGAAAAGCAAACAGCAGGCAGAGATAAGCTCCTGGGGCTCTGGGTTGTGACAATAGGTACAGAGGTACTGACATGAGGAAAGGTAGGCATAGGCAGAGGTCCTAGTGACCGCCTTAAGTAGGTGGAGATGTGAGCCCCAGTGATGTTGGTGCCACATGGAGTGTGGGGAGGCTGAAATGAGAGCCTCAGAAGATCTGGGCATGGGGGTGGGGTGAGGCATGGGGTATAAGGCCAGAGGCAGAGATAGGTTCCAAAGTCACCAGGTAGCAGCACTCATTTGGGTCCCACTGGCAGTAGACAGCAGATCAACTTCTAGAAACAGTTGTAGCCCAGTGGCATAAGAGCAGGCATTGATATATAGAGTAGGAAAAAACATGCCCATTGTAGCTCACTGATGACTTTAACATAAAACTGAATGACCTTTCCACAATGCTATAATGGAAACATCCAATGATCATGTTAAAACTTCTCCTAAGGGTGGGTAAGGGGGAGTCAAGTGTAGCATTATTGGGAGAGGGCTTACATTTTGTCAATAAGGCAGAGGTAAAAGAGCCTAATATCCCCCAACAAAAGAAAGGAGTCCCTCAGAAGAATCTCTTAGGGCAAGATTTTGTATCCCCCATCCCACAGGCCTGTCAGGGAGTGGGAGATGCTGACTGTTGAGCTAATAAGTGGATGGAGGTCCAAGGCAACTCTCTTGGACCTTTCATGAGGATTAGGCACTATGAAAGAATTGACATATGTTGCTATGGCCTCGATGTTCCTGGTGTTCTTCCTGCTTATAGTCACCTTTTGTTACTGATAGACCCCCCAACCCCCACTCACCATATAAACCTGATGGTTTAGATTCAGAATTAGATCCTTACTGAGATTCTCTGAGATTTAGTCACTCCTTGAGAGTAACAAGCAATAACATTTTTTGCCCCTCTCCCCCATATTTTTGTTTTAGTTGTTCTCTTCTTTATTGCTGCCTGTTATTAGGCTTCTGTATATTAGAGGTCAGGGTTGACCTGCAACAGCCCTAAACTCATATAAGTAGTGGAAGGTCCTCTGCAAGACCTTAGGAATCTTACCACGAAGGGATGGAGTGTGGAAGGAACAATATTCTAATCTCCTCACCCTGCACACTCCCCTTCCTCTCTTCCTCCACAAATTAGGCTAGGTTTTTTTTCCTTAAAAGTCAGTGAGACATTTCTTGAGACTTAGTTGGCTCAAGGAACTATTGACACTATTCCTTCATTGCTTAAAAACCAGACACAAGAAACCAAAGGGGCATGATGATACTTAGTTGGTGAATCATGATGTATATCTCAGGCAAAGGAAAAATGACTTGTTATTAACTACCACTTACTAAGATCCATAGAGTCTGAGGAGAAGCCAGATAAACTTCGAGATCATTAGGACTGTTAGCTAGCATTTGAAAATGTGCATCTTTTGTTTTTTTGATCAAAAAAATATCTTGAATGCTGTCATAATAACTAATGAACTAACTATTCTCTTTGACCAATCTTTTTAAGACTTGCTGAATCAACTGAAGGTGTCCTCAATGTTTAACCTTGTTGAATAGCCTTCTTTGGCTAGGGCTAAGTAAATTTCACTAGAGATTACTCACTGAAATGATTACACTAGAGTCTTAGCCTTCTGCCAAAAATAAAAGAACTAAATAGAAATTTTTAAAAGAATTGTGAACTTCTAGCAACCATATTTAAAAAATGTTCCAAATCACTGAGATTAATGCAAATTAAAACACCATCAAACTGGTAAAAAAAAAAAAAGATTCAAAATGGAAATATAGATATAAAGACTATGAGAAGGCAGGCACTTTCATTCACAATTCCTAGAGACATGAAGTAATACAATCATTCTTGAAAACAATTTAAAATTTTTCAAAAAAATTACACGGTTCATACTCTTTGATCCAGCAATTCCACCAAGACGATAGGTGTTAGGAAGTTGAGAGACAAAGAGAAAAGTTCTGTGTATATCCAATCAAACAAGCTTTTTAATGTATAGTACATTCGAAGCTCTATGGGAATAGAAAGGGAAAATAAAGCAAGACCTTGACCTTAAAGTGTTTAATTCTACAAGGGGATACAATATCTAAACAGAAAACGATACAAATGATTATTTGATAAAGTAGAAAATTCTAACAGTGAGGGGATTAGGAAAGACTTCCTGAAGAAAGTAGCTCATGAGTCAAGCCTTGAGGGCATCCAGAGATTATCAGGTAGAAATGAATAAATGCATCACTGATATAGAGGACAGACCACCTATGGAAAGACAAGTGTGTGGGAGACAGAATATCAAATTTGGGGAACAGTTAATACGTAGAATGTACAAAGGGAAATAACATGAAATAACCTTAGAAAGGGAAACGAGAGCCAGATGCTTTAAATGACCATTTGAACAGACAGTACTCATTTCGATGGCCCAATAGATAGGATGTTAGACCCGGAATCAGGAGAATTTGATTTAAAATCTGCCCTCAAATATTTACTAGATGTGTGACCCTGGGTAACTGATTTAATCCCTGCCTGCCTTGATTTCTTTATCTGTAAATTGGAGGTAAAATAATAACATCTACCTCCTAGGGTTGTTGTGATGATGAAGAGATAATATTTATAAACTCTTTGCAAACCTTGAAGTGCTATATAAATTCTTGCTATTAATATCATTGCCATTAATGTTACCACCATCATCATCATCATCACTATTGTTCTCATTACACTGGAAGAAAAACGAGCCAGTGAAAAATAAACAACCAAAAACAAAACAAACAAAAAACTCCTAAAGCCAGGGAGTGACTTGGTTAGACTTGCTCAAACATCCAGAAGACCAGAGGCAGAAAAGGAGATATAGGAAGCCTGAAAGCAATCAAGAAATTGTTGTAGAAGCTGGGTTAGAAGAAATGAAGTTCTGAACTAAGATGGTGGCCTTGTGGGTTGAGACAAAGGGCTAATTTCAGGATGTGTTGTGGAGGTCAAATTGTCAGAAGCATTCTAATATCTTTGCCAAGTAAACCCTAAATGGGGTCATGAAGAGTTGGACAGGATGAATCAACCAAACAACCACAGCAAAAATCAGATGGCCTGCACCGAGTGTGACATTTGTATTTTTGTCATTGTCGAGCTATTGACTTTTTTGTAATTCTCTTTCATAAGTCTCATTTTTCCCCCATTTTTACTTTTTCCTCTCTTACTTGATTTTAAAAATCCTTTTTGATGTCCTCTATGAGCACTTTTTGGTCTTGAGACCAATTCATATTCCTCTTTGAGGCTTTGCATGTTGACATTTTGACACAGTTGTTCTCTTCCACATTTATGTTCTGGTCTTCCTTGTCACCATAGAAGCTTTCTATGGTCAGGATTGTCTTTTGATTTTTGCTCATTTTAAAAAATTAAGCTCTGCTCCTTGGGTACAGGGGGTAATGTCCCAAGCTTCTTGTACTGGGAGTCAGCAGCCTGGTCACTGGCTTTCTGTATTGGGGCTTCAGGAGCTGATGGCTTGGCCACTGCACTAGGGTGGCCCAACATTGTCATGTCTATTATGCCCTGGAGTATGGGGCCAGCAGTGCTGTGCTGGGGCTGGAGGTCTTACAAATAGTCTGCTGAGCCCAGACCTCAGGACCAAACTGTTGATCTGTATTGTGGCTAAGAGCCTCCTGATGGTGTGCCCGGACACTGCCTGCAATGGTCATATTTCCTTTTTATCCAAGTGAGACAAATTTCCCCTGAAGTCCTTCTAAGTTATCTTGAGATAGAAAATTGGTTTATTCTGCCTCTTTATGGATTCTATTTTTCCAGAATTCTTTTAGAGGTTTAATTTATCATTGTTTCTGAGGGAAACTGGGGAGAGCTCAGGCAACAGCCTGCTTCTCTCCACCATCTTGGCTCTGCCCTGTTAATTACATTTCAAACCTAAAATGCTCTCCTTCTTGGGACAGAAAGTGATTGGACTTGAGAAATATCTCTTCACACTTCACGTTATCAGAGAAAATGAAGTGTTTTGGGGGACAAGGAAGGAGAAAGGGTGGTGACAGAAATGAAATGTCAATGGGGAAAAAAAAAGTCTCTGAAGATGTAGAGGGGAGATTAGACACTAAAAAATGTCATACCAAGGAGAAAAAGAAGTAAAGAGATGCTTATGTGCTTGGGGTAAAAATTAAAATGCAAAGGTTTTTCTGAAGAGCAGGAAAGTAAAGTCCTAGAGAAGCAGCTAGCTATCCTTCAAGGAATCCCCAATTAGAGCCATAAGAGCTACTTAGTGAAAGGTCATCCAGGAAGCATCAGAGGAACATGGTGGTTGGTGACTCTCTGCTTAGGGTAATATTTGTGGATATGATAACCTCAGTGAAGCAGTTTACTATCTTTCTGGGACATGTACCAAAGATCCAACAGAGAATCTCTCAATACTTGTCTATTTTTGGTGATTCATGAGGGTACAATTGATTGTGCCAGAAGGACCCTAGAAAGCATTGGTGGAGATTATGATATCTTAAGCAAAAATCTAAAGAACACAAAGGCATAGGCTGTTTCTTTCATTGCTGCCTATTGAAAGCAAGATATTTAGGAAATCAAATAGATTTGGCAAATAATTGGCCAAGGAGGTGGTATCTGAAAATGGAATTTAGACTTCTGGAAAAAAGACTTAAAATACAGAAGTGCCAGACTCTTGGCCAAGGATAGAAAGCTAGCTAAGGTAGGCAACAGGGTATCTGATTGGTGTCTTCTAGATATAATCAAAAGGCCTTTGAATGAGAAAAAGATGAGAAAAGAAGACTTTCTCATATATATATATATATGTGTGTGTGTGTGTGTGTACGTGTGTGTGTATGTATATACATATACATATATATGCCAAAAAGAATAGGTATAGTGAAGGAAGAAGCATAGTAGCATTTGAGATGTCCAGAGATTCAGACAAGAGAAAATCCAGAAAAGCTAGTAGGAAGAACTTTGGGTTCAAATGTTTGCTCACAAAGCATTGAAGTTAAGGCAACAGATATGAAGATGGCAAATTTGACCTCATAATAATCACTTAGGATGGAAAAGAAGAGACCATGACTCATGGTCAGTATACTTTACTCACAAGAAACAGAATAGGTAAAAGGAGGGAAGGCTTAATTGAGCACTGTGCAGTACAATAAGAAGATATATTCATCTGAGGAAATCTAGATAGTAGAGCGGGTAAGTATAGCAGACAATATTTGAGTGAAGGTCAATAGAGGGGGGAAGAAAAGTAATTTTGCTACTAGGGTATATTACAAACCAAATCAAACTTAAAAAGGGCAAAGTTTCTTACTGCATCTGGGGCCACCTACAGTCTTCTTGATTTATATCTGGCCACTGGACCCAGATGGCTCAGGAAGAAAGAGTGAGGGTTGTGACTACACAGTCCTCCCTCACTTAAATCCAATTCACTTGCATATCATGGCATCATTTTCCTGATGTCATCATCCTTTTCAAGAAAGAAGGATAAACAACAAGAAAAGCTGCATGTATTTGAAGGGGGTTTCTTCACCTAGGAATTTGCTATACCAATGAAATCACATAGACACTTCTATTCCTCTCCTTTTCTCCAACACAGAGAATGTCTGCAGCCCTAGAAATGATGAAACAAAAATTGCTAGCAAGTACTTGATACCTAAGAAAAGAAATTAAACAATGAGAGAGTATTTATTTGCCTTTGACAAATTCAAGGAATCTCATCCACATGATGTACATTCATAGGTACTGAAAAGGTAAATGTGATTGTGGATCAACTTTCTGTAATATCTAGAACACTGTGAAAAAATGAGAGAAGAAACATAAGATTGGACAAAGGCAAATAATGCTTCAGTACTTAAAAAAATTTTAAAAAGAAAGAAAGAGCTTAGGACTATAAGCTTAATTTTGATCTTTTAGGGAAATTCTAGAAGAGATAATTAGACAATCAATAAACATTTTTTTCTTCCTTTCCTTCCTTACTTTCTCCTTCCTTCCTTCCTTCCTTCCTTCTTTCCTTTCTTCCTTCTTTCCTTTCTTTTTTTCCTTTCTTTGACAGCATTCTTAAACTGATAATCTGGGGAATCCTATAGTTATATTTTGTCTAGATTTTAGTCATGAATTCAATGAAGTACCTCATGCTATCTTGTATTAAAGATAGGAAGATGTGAAATAAATAATAATATAGTTAATTCAATGATGTGGAATTGGTTGAATGATGAAATTCAAATGAAAATCACATTATGATTCGATGTCAACTTTATAGATGGTCTCTAGTGAGACTGTCCTTGGGAGTTAGATTGGGTCCTATGCTATTTAACATTTCTATCAATGACTTAAAGGCATAGGGGACTCATTTATTGAGTTTTTAATGACACAAAGCTAGAAAAGATAGCTAATTCACAAAATGACAAGAGCCAGGATCCAAAAAATAATCTCAACAAGCTAGAGCACTGGGGTAAATCTAATATAATGAAATTCAATAGGAATAAATGTAAAGATTTATTGTTGGGTTAAAAAAAATCAGCTTAGCAAATAGAAGATTGGTGAGACCTGGTTGGATGAATTTGTCAGGAAAAAATACTATATTTTAGTGGGCAGCAAACTTGATATGTGTTGGTGATATGATGTGGCAGCCAAAATACATGGTCTTTGACTACATTAAGGGAAGAAATGCTTCCAAGAATAGGGATATTTCTTTAAAAGTCCCTATTTATTTTTTTCTCAATGAGATCATATTCACAGTTAAAAGAGATTTTGAGAAGTTGCAACAAAGAAAAATCAGGATTTCTTGAGGATAAGTTGTAGGCCTGGGGTGGATTAGCCTGTAAGAAAGATTTGAGTGAACATGTTAACCGTATTTATGTACCTAGCTGATGGACTGACCTGATATTATTGGTGAAAGTAATAGTTCAAATTAGTCTTGATGCCAGGAAAGAAATGTCCTTACACTGAGAGCTATCCCAAAACAAATTCAGCTGTCTTGGGAGATGGTAGAATCCTCATCAATGAAAGTCTTCAAGAAGGTCATGATGGATGACCATTTTCCAAAAATGTTACAGTGTGGATATTTCTTGGGTTATGAATTGGACCATATGGTTTATGAAGTCCTGTCCAATATGGAATATCTGTCATTCATTCTGGAGCTTGGAATCTGATTAGGCATTATAATTGACAATTGTGTTTGTTCATTCATGTCCAACTCTTTTTTGACTCTGTTTGGAGTTTTCTTGGCAAAGGTGCTGGAGAGGTTTGCCATTTCCCTTTTCAGTTGTTTTTGTATATGAGGAAACTGAGACAAATAGGGTTGAGAGATGCTCAGGGTCACAGAGCCAATAAGTGTCTGAGATGAGTCTTCCTGATTCCAGGCCTATCACTCTACTTACCGCACTACCTGGCTGCCCTAATTGACAATGCAGCAACTGTTAAAATAAATAAGTGTGTAGAGACAAGACAAAGGAGTCTAGATCAGAACCTTGGGGGAAACTAATAGTCAGAAGATAGAAAATGAATAATGGTCCACTAAAGAAGATTAGAAATGAGAGGTTAGATAGTTTGGAAAAGAATGAGGAGAGAAGAGGCTCATGAAAACCTAGGGAAGAGAAAACACCTTCAATACCAAGTGTAACAGAGAGGTCAAGAAGGATGATTGAGGAGAAAGACAGCAAATATAGCAATAAAAAGATTATTGGTAAACCTAGAGCAATGTCAATTGAGTGCAAGGTCAAAAGATGGATTTTGAGATGTGAGTGAGAAAAAAGGAAGGATGCAAGAAATATTAAATACAGAAAGCTTTTTCTAAGAGGCTTAGCTATAAAGAAGAGAGATATAGGATGTTTGGTTGAATAGTTGGTAGGGTAAAAAGAAGATGCTGAAGGTCAGGGAAGGCATGGTTATGTGTGGAAGACAGAGAAAAAAGTCATGAGATGGAGAGTTTCAGAGAGGGAGTCAAGGAAGGTAGGAGAGAGAGAGAGACGGAAAGAAGGAGAGGGAGGGAGGGAGGGAAAGAGAGAGAGAGAATGTCCTGTCACATTCCAACAGGAGACGAGGGAGGGAGTTAGAATCAAGGACATGGGTATCATCTGTCTGGGGAGCACCAAAAGATACTGAAATGCAATAAAAGTAGCATGAAGTAGCGGATAAAGCACTGAACTTGAATTCATAATGACCTATATTTGAATTCCAACTCAGATACATAAGAGCTTGTAGTCCTGGGTAAGTGACTTCACCACTCTATTGTCTCTTCTTTAAAATGGGAATGATATCACCTCCTACCTCCCAGGGTTCTAATGAAGATCAGAAACAATGGATGTGAAATGTTTTAAAATGGAATTGCTATATAGTTGTGAGTTAATAGCTATTATTCTGACAGTCACACATTAGAATATGACTTTAGCATTACGTTCATGTAAGCATTTAGAAAAAAAAAGCATTTGCCTGAATGTCTCCACCAAAGAAACCCAAAATAAACATTTTATTTTAAACACCCAGCAAAACCTCCCTTCTGAGCTTTTCATTTTAACTAGTGTTTTGTAAAATAAATTCATCATTTTGAAATATTGATTAATTGCCTTGATTCTTTAACTTCCTAATTTAGCGTTTTGAAAAATGTTTTCCATTTTTGGCCTTTATTTTGCAACATTTTATTTTCAACTGAACTTTCCTTAGGTTGTCGTCAGAAGTTTTATGTGATGGAGTTAGCAAGCAAAGTCAATATTTGGCAGTACTAGCATGCAGTACTTATAAATATACTTTCCAACATCATTCCAGCAATCCATAACAAAAGATGGATGGTGCCAAACTCTGCTGTTTTATTACAGTTGTACAAGCACGGTGGGCTTTAATAGAAGAAATATACACATTTAATGCCTTAAACCAAAGCTCAAATAAATATCCTACAATAAACCCTACTGATGTCATTCTGTATGTATCAGAGAATGATACAAAGGGAAAATCAGCAGTAACTGCAATCCTCTCTCGTTCACCCTATGGATGAAATTTAAAATTGATTCTGTGTCAGGTAAAGCACCATGATCTGATGAAATACATGAAGATAATTTGATATCACTGCGACTGCTCTCCTGAGTTCGTCGACCAAAGAGCTAAAATTATTCATTGCCAATTCAGGGATTCAGCAGTGGTTTCTAGGATCTAAGCCTAGATGCTTATCTTCTAACCTCAATCAATTTATTTGTTATTAATATACAAATATCTATGTAGACTATAAAAAGCCAGTGGGTGGTTATTTCCCTTCTTTAGTTGACATCATCCTACATGATTCTATGCAGCTTGACAACCACTCATTAGATGCAAGTCACTTGTACAAAATTTATTTGCTTATCTTTTTAATGGGAAATGGTTTACATTATTACTCACAATCACATACCTCTTTTTCAACTCCATCCCCTATGTTGTTGCTGTTTAGTTGTTTCAGTGCTATCTGGTTCTCTGTGACTCCATTTGGTGTTTTCTTGGCAAAGATACTGGAGTGGTTTGCCATTTCCTTCTCCAGGTATTTTCAAAGATAAGGAAACTGAGGCAAACAGGGTTAAATGACTTTTGTAAGTTTACATAGCTAGTCATTATTTGAGACCAGATTTCATCTCAGGGAGATGGATCTTCTTGACTCCAGGCCCAACACTGTATCCACTGTGCCATCTAGCTACCCTTTGTATACATTCTCTATAAAATCTTCTATACTAAGGTGGAGAACCTCCAGTCTAGAGGCCACATGTGGCCTTCTAGGTCCTCAAGCACTGCCCTTTGACTGAACTAAACTTAGAACAAATCCCCATAATAAAGGGATTTGTTCCATAAAACTTGGACTCAGGCAAAAGATGGCACCCAAGGACCTGGAAGACCACATGTGGCCTGAAGGCCACAGATTCTCTACCCCTGCTCTGTACACATACACTGAAAGACTATTGTCTGACTGACAATCTGTACCTGAATCTTCTTTCACCATGAATGAGCCTGAAAGGAAGGACTGGCCCTGTCACTAACTTACCTATGTAACTGGGACAAATCAATTAATCTACTGGGCTTTAGCTTCCTTATCTGTATGTAAAGGGAATATGGGATTTATAATGATGAGTGGAATCCTGGTATAGGTAACCAGCTTTTGCAATGTCTACATTATTCTTAGTGCTTTCAGGTTTCTTTTTTTTTTTTGTATTTCAAGACAACTTGTATAATGAGTGAGGTGGGTTATGACAGAACACAAAAGGGCAGTTGGAAAGGTATATGTGTATGTGTATATGTATGCATATGTGTATGTGTATGCGTAGTGTTTAGGGAAAACCAACCCTTCTGGTATTAGAGGTTGCTGAGCTTTTTTTAGGGTTGTTCAGCCCGCTTTGGTGTTGACCTTTCACCCAATTACCCAACTCACCCATGGCTCCAAGAAGCTGCAGCACACCCAGTGACCACACCCTGGTAAAACTATCTTGGTAGATGGGCTAAACAAGGCTGAAAGTGACTAAGGACCTCAAACTTATTGGTGACTTTGGTGGAAGTCTACCAATGTATGAACACTTCATCTGGAGGACTGAGTGGATGTGAACAGTTTGTTCCACTGGCCATGAAGGCATCTGAATCAAGTGCTGTGGAGGGCTTAGAGCTTGGTCAGACATCAAAGGTCATCCGTTGTATCAGGCCATCACCAGTCATCCTGATTTTTGTTTTACCACTGCACTTTGATGACTCTGGAAGAGAGAGTAAGACCAATGACTTTGTGCAGCTCTGCCTCACTTAAATCCGATTCAGCTACAAGTCAAGACATACTCTATGTTATCATTAGTCCTCATCAAAAAGGAAGGACAAACACAAATCTGCTTTGTCAGAAAGAAGCAGAAAGAGGAAGGCAGGGATCATGTGGTTTAGTTGTTCACTCTGAGATGGAATTCATTCAACCTTAACTCACCTAAGAATTATAACTGTGGACCCTCCATTAAAGAATATGTCTACAAGTTGTAGAGATGACTCACTTGTCATTTGTGTGTCAGTCAAAATGGAATTGTGGGACAGACGAACAAAATACCTGAGAGTGTTTTGTCTAACCAAGAAGCATGTTGGCCCAGGATGGCTTATTTTTAAAAGTAATGACACTTGCCCAAAGCAGTCACAGTATCAGTACAAAAGCGCTGTAGAGTTTCAGCAGAAGGCCATTATGGATGTAGAAAAATAACACTGGGACAGAGTTTCAAAGGAAGCAAATTGCAACTTTGGAGACATAAAATAGCCTCCAATGAAGGTAAGGTAGATAAAAGCACAAGAGGATAAATAGGGCAGCAGCAGCATGAAAGATCTAGTGACATTGGCCTCCTTGATAATACTTGTGCAAGGCGCTCCATCTTCCAAATAAACTGCCTTTGGCAGTCCTGAATGTTCCAAATTCTCTCTTTCCTTGTCTCTGTTTCCCTGTTCAATAAGCATTTATTAAATGCCTACTATATGTCAGGCACTGTGCTAAGCTCTGAATTCCTTGGTCTCATTTGAATTTAAGCTAAAATCTCATCTACTTAAGGAAACATTCCCTAAACCCCTTTTAGACTTGTGCTTTCCTTTTGCTTATTATTTTCATTTTATCCTGCTTACCTCATAAATACTACTTTGCATCCTGTCTTCCCAGTTAGATTGTGAGCTCCTTTAGATCAGGGACTGCTTTGGTCTTTCTTTGTATCCTCAGTGCTTACAGCCCCTGGCACATAGTAGACACTTAATAAATACTTCTTGACCTTGTCAGGAGGCTATAGGAAGTGGCAATGATAGTAGCAGTGAGACAAAACTGTTTGTTGGCAGATAGAGCCACAGGAACTCAGTCAGAAAAAAAAATTCCTAACCATGATAGAAATAGACATTTAAATAGAACCATTTTCTTACCTCATCATATGAAGTTGTGAGAGATTATACTCCTTTGTAACTGGGGCCTTAGGATGATCCTTGATTTTTCCTGTGTATTTGATCTGTGTTTCTTCCAATTAAATAATTTACCATTTGATTGATAGTTCCCACCTGTTCTTGGGGTAGAGTAGGAACTGGATGGAGACTTGGACATATTTCTTTCCCCAACTGGATCTGAGTAAGGTATGATTGCAAAGTTGATCAGGATACCTGTTACATTTTTTGTGGGAACTCACTGAGGATGGGTAGGTTATTGGATTCTCTAGCAATTCCACTCTAGCTTTCTCTTTGTACATGGGGATCCCAAAGTACTACAGTGTTTTTGGAGGAGTGAATAATTTCCTGGGGATGTAGAGCTCCTGAGAATGGAAAAGAGTGATTTTGGCTGTTTATTTACCCTGCTGTGTCTCCCTGGTATTTTTGTTGCTGCTGTTATTGGGTTAAATTGAAGATCATCTAGTATTCACAATTCTGTTAGTCTGAATGTTGAATAGGAACTGAGGGCCTTTTCCTTTCTTGTGGAGACCTATATATAAATCAAATGCAAATGTTCCCAAGGGAAACCCTGGGCACAGTGACAATTCAAGGAACGTGATTTTAAAGAAGTGTACAATATTGAAACCAATCTGTGAAAACACAAAGCTTTGGTTCTAGTCTATGCTATTGCAGAAGTAAAGGAGTTAAATTAGATGATCTCAAAGGTCCATTCCAGCTTTAAATTTTATGTTTCTGTAATGTAAATACAGTTTTGGAAATTAGTTAAATCTTAAAGCAGTTGACAATAATTTGAGAAGAATTACAGGTTGTAAAATTTTCCCTTCTAAGTATAATTGTCTCTAAATTATCTAGACAGCAGTTCCCAGTCAGGCTAGTCCTGGGCACATCTGTAGACTATTGGTCTTTATCAACAACTCTGCCCTGCTCCAATTCCCTTCGAATTTCTTTTCTTCTCTCTCATCCCAATGTCTACTTCTGTGGTATTGCACCTTCTGGATCCAAAGTTCTAATCAGGACTCCCTAAATGCCATTTTCTTCCCCAATACTATTTGCAAACAAAAGTATCTAATTGTTTTATATTTTAATTGTGGTGTGGAAAACAAATAAACAAACAAACAAACAAGTTAGTGTCCAGTATGAGGTAGTAGAAAACCTTTTGAACAAGAGGACCTGTGTTCAAATCCAATTTGTTACATTTAGTGTATCTGGGACCTTAAACAATTCATTCAATTTTCCTGGGCCTCAGTTTCCTTTTCTATAAAATGAGAACATTGGTATTAGATATCTATCCAAGAGGATCCTAGTATCCTCTTGTCCTTTTTTAGAAATGGTTGAGAAGACCAGGAGAATTGATAAATAATCACCTAGACCAAATGACCAGTAAAAAAATAGAGCTGCTTCATGATGAGGAAGGTCCTAATTTTCTCATATAAAGATGATTAAGGCTTTGATTCAAGCCTCCAGAGGAAAACAAAAAAACAAAGTAAAGTAGGAGAGGGGGGAGTCAGATAGGAGTAGAAAGCAAAATACCTCTTGTGGTATCAACTGGAAAATGTTGGCAAAAAAGAAAAAAATACCAACATCAATGGTGAAAGCCAGAAAGAGTCTCAGAAGGTGACAGACCTTAATCCTATCAGCAGCTAATTTACATATCCATAGTAAAAATAACAATGGCATTTTTCTCATGAAAAATATATGCAAAGCAGTCATTGTGAAAGTTCAGTAGCTATTTTTGAAATGGAAATTTCCTTACTATTTGAAAAAGCTTCTTCTTCAACACACCAAAAAAGCCTCAGCCTGCATTTGAGACCAAAGAGTACATTTTCAATGTGATGTGCTGGATTTAACCAGGGAATTCCCATTAGAGGGAAAATTTACCCCTGTCTGTAAAAGTTGATTGATTTTTTTTTTCTGTGTGTGTTTGAGATTGGTATAAACATTTGAAACTACTAACAAAAAAAAAAAACTGAAGCAATGCATTCAAGTTATGCAGCAGTGCCATTTTTCAGCTTAACACAATTTTAATTTTTTCCTCAGGAAAAAGGGAAAGAACCCTCAAAACCCCAAAACATAAGGTCTCCCATGAAAAAGTTGACACATTTTTTTCCATTAGTACCCCAATAATGAGTATCTGATTATATATTAGGTGTGGTCCTTTCAAGGAAGACTGTATAAGTTCACATTTCTGTAGCTGATTTGGTGTTTTTATACAGTGATAACATTTTAATAGCAAAAAAAAATGTTAAATATCAAAGTAATAGATGAGCATTTCTCTAAAAGGCAATTCCATTAAATACCATTGGTATTAATCTTTCTAAATCTTAATTACAGCTATTTGACATATTATCCCCATTTGACCTTTTCTGCTGAATTCCAGTAAGGGATTGAAGGACAGACTGTAAACCTACACAAATATTTCATTTTAGTGTAACTGAGCAATTGGGGACAGTCGCCTTAATTTGTATTATATGAAAGAATTGAAGGAAGCACATGTTCTGATCAACCAAGTCTTAACTGCTCAATTCCAAGACCCCCTGAGAAACCCAAGTTCTGCTTATTCTTGAGTTTGAGGACACACAACCCTAAAGATGAGTACTTTAAAAGTTGTTACCCAAGAACCAAACTTCCTGAATTAGATATGTCCAAGCAACATTTAAAAACAATTAGTAATGGCAGCCTTTAATCGAACAACTGGAATTTCAGTTGAAAATAGTAGGGGCTGGCAGTTCCAAGATTAAAAAAGTAACGATTGTGCTATTAAGCCACATTTGCACCAATCGATACCTCAAAAGCAACCAGATTTTATTTACCACTGAGTAAGCGGAAAGCGAAATCATGGGGAAATGGGATTTAGGACTACATAGAGACTACCAGTTATCAAAAGCATGGACCTTCAAAATATACATATCTATCTGTCTATATACATACACATATACATACATATACAGATATACACATAAACATATATGTATATACATACACACGTATATCTATATATAAACACCTCTTCCTTTTCAAGTTGCCTTCTCTGAGTTAGTTTATCTCTTTCCTCCCTCTATAGAGCTCTTTTTCCTTTTCTCTTAGCCTCCTATTTGTCATCTTATTAGCTTCTACCTGTTTTTTTCACATTTCCCTTTTTATGTTCTTCTTCAGTTGCAGGAAATCTTAAAGCCCAAGTGTATGAATGGGGAGGGGTAGTTCAGAGAAAGGGAGCATGTACAATTATTGGTATAACACTTACACACATATGATAGTGGATACTGTTGGAAAACTCGAGGACATACTCCCAATATCTCCCCACTGATACTGACATTAATGTATCATAGAAAAAAAAACAAACAGTAAATGATGCACATATGGGATCACAGAATTTAAAGTTAGAGAGGACCTCAGAGGATGTCTAACCCAACCCCCACACAACCTTGTAACTTATATGATGAGTGCTACTGCTGCCTCTTCATGAACACCAAGGAAAGAGAGACCCAGCACTTCTCAAGGCAACTCATTCTACTCTAGAATAGCCATCATCATTACAGAATTGTTGTTGTTTTTTTCTTGACCAAGTTTAAATTTGTCTCTTTTAAACTCTACCCAATGTCCCTAGTTGTACCCTCTGGGATTCCAAGAAACAAGCTGAATCTTTCTTTTATTTAAAAGCCTTTGGCATGACTGAAAATAATGGTCATATTCCCTCCACCCTCCTACTAAGTTTTCTCTAGACTAAACATTCTCAGTTCCTTCAATCATTTCTCATATGACATAGACTCAAGGCCCTTCACTATTCTGGTTTCCCTCTTCTGGATACTCCAGCTTCTCAATATCCTTTGTCAACTATAGTATTCAGAACTGAACACAATACTCCAGATTTAGTCTGGTGAGAGTAGAGTACACTGACAAATACTTTTTTGGAGTTTTATTTGGGTTTTACATTTCTGGAAGTACATATTGTCCTAGAATTCTTTTTATTTCTCCTAAACACTAAACACCGAAGATATTTAAAACACTAAAATCCTCTTTTGGTATCTTTTTGGAGGTAACCTTCATCTCTTGGAAGCTTGTCCACCAGAGTATAAGCAATGATAGGAAGAACCAATCTAGAAAATTGGAGTACATGTCATGTACTCTATATTTATTATGCGAGCAACAACTGAATTAACTATGAGGAGTTGCTTTACCTGAAACTTGGTGATTAGGGGACTCATTATTACATTTTTGTTGTTGTTATATCAGCTCATAAAGACTATCTACCAGGGTACAAATGCTCAGTAAAGGGAGTATTCACATCAATGAAATCATTGATCTTTTGAAGTATGGAAAAAAAGACACTTGTGGCATTTATCTTTCTAATGCCTTGGTGAAGAATGACTCCCTTACTTTCACATAGGAAGTAGACTGAAAAGATTTGTCTAGAATTAGAGTTAAAATCCATAGCTATGAGCTATGACTCTGTGGGAGCCTGCCTCTTACAAGGTTGTCTCTGCCAGCTGAGACATGGATAAATATATGGATGCCTAATCTATGTTATTGGAGAACTGCATTTTTCATTGAAGTTATCCAACAGGGCTTAAATTCTGCATCTTTAAAGGCATTTAAAAAATGAACAGCAATAACAGAATAAGTCTAAAATTTTGGCAGAGATAGAGTTGCCAACATGCTATTATTTGAGGGCTACAGGAAAGGTAGACTTTTTCACAAATCTGTGATATTTACCTCACCCTAAGTTCCTCTGACATTCCACCATTAAATATTCATTTATCTAGTTTAAGAACTGACTAGTCATCTGGAATCCTTTTTTAAGATGTAGATTCCCCTGGGAGGAGTAATACGTTAAGTCGTAAACACCACTGTGTAAATTTGTCTGCAAGTCTATATAAAAAAGTCATATATTTATTTTAATAAAACTGAGGAAGACAACCTCAACAGCAAAGACAGGTCTTTTAACCTCCACTCATTAATCACTCTCCATGTTCTCTACTTCATACAAATGTTAGACTAATAATCTTTATACTTAGATCTCATCATTACTCTCTTCTGTTTAACATATTCAGTAGTTAACCTATTGCCTAAGAAATAAAGTTTAAAATCACCTTGCACTGAAAGCCTTCTACAATCTTCATTTCCAATCTAACTAGCTTTACCTCATATTGCTCCTTTTTAGGTATTCTGTGTTTCAGTCAAACTGGACTATTATCTCTCTTGAACACTCCCTAAAATTTCCTTCCTCCATCCTTTGGCTTGTACCCTTGAAATTTCATAATTCTCCTCTTTACCTGTCCTTTAAAGCACTGCTATTCTTCATAAGCTTTCTGTGTTGCAATTTCGACTCTACCCTTCCTCCACCCAGTCTTTGACTCTACTCATAGTGTAAAAGGGAGTCAGGCTTTAGAAATTCAGAGAGAAGTGAAACAAATGTGTATGCTTAGTACTTATAAGACATAGATAGTAGCCAAGGGTTAGGTGCCACAGATGAGACAAGGCTGAAGGAGATAAGAGAGATTCCAAGGCAAATAGTGGTAACAGATTTTTCCTTGTTGAACTTGCTATTGAAACAACTTCCTTTGCACCATAAGTGGAGTTAATTGGTCTTGTCTCTACTAGAAATATAATTAAAACAGAAAAAAAAACAACTTTTATTATAATATATATTAGTCCATATCAGGTCCTAACTCCTTGTTCATCAGAAATGCTTTACATAAAATGCTTTACATACAGATGGCACTTGATAAATGAATTTTGAAGAGAGTTGACTGAGCCAAATGGCATTCTGGGAAATTACTTTGTCCTTGACTGAATTTCCTTTGAAGCATCTATTTGGTGGCCCTATTTTGCACACTACTGAGTACTGCTGAATGTTTTTTGCAATAGTTTGGAAAGAGTTCATTTCAGAGGGAAATGCATTTCCAAGGCAGGTATTTCTGAGGAATTGGGAAAACATTGAAAAAGCAGTTATGGAAAATTCAGTGATATTTCTTTATAAAGAGAAGCATAAGAGGCAATTTTCCTCATGCACAAATAAACCAACTAATTCTTGTTAGTTTTGATAGGGATCAAATTTTTATGATGTACATTAATAAGACAATTTTCTCATAAAAAATAAACTGAGCTACATGCCTGGCTCATCATATGTCAATTTTCATAGGGATACAGCATTTTGATGTGTTATGAAGAAGGAGAACACCTTTCCACACCATGGCTGTTAGCTCTGAAATGAACTAGTGACCTTCAAGAGATATTTTTTAAAATTCCATTCAGTCCATAGAAAATAACCTTCATTTTCATTTCATTCCTCACTTTTCTGGGGCTCATATGCTCAGGTTGCTCTAGTCATGTTGCATTAGATATTTTAACTAAAAGAAATTGATATGATGCATAATAATGAGATACACCAGTAGTAGAATTTGAAAAGAAAATTGCTGGGCAAGGTGAGTTACAGAAATCTCCCTAATCTTGACTTTGAGAGAAGTGAGATACATGTAGACATCCTCTCATGGTGATATGAATCATTGATAATTAACTTGCCAAATTTTAAAAATGAATGTTAAAGGCAGAGCCAAGATGGTGGAGGTTGGATAGGGACTTGCCTGATCTCTCCCAAATTCTCCTCCAAAACCCTCAAAATAATGCCTCAAAATGAATTTTGGAGTAGCAGAATGAACAAAAGGATAAGATGAAACAATTTTCCAGCCCAAGACAACTTAGTATGTCAATAAAAAAAAAGTCTGTCACATCAGGGTGAGAGTGAGCATAGTCAAGCTCAGGCCAAGCTCCAGAAAACCAGTGACAGATTTTGGGGGTGACTGAATCCAGAGTAGTAACTGTAGCTTCTGGACTTTTCAGGCCATGGTAATGGGGATGGTAATGGGGATAGACAACTGTGCAGAAGGATATTGCAGATATTCCTCTGCTCGTACTAGGTGAGGGACTCTCTTGCACTGTCCATACACAAATCTGGATTCCAGTCCAAGGTTGCAGTCCCAAGGTAAGGAGAAGCATTAGCATACTAGAATTTGTAGCCACAGGGAAGTGGGGACTCTGGACATAGTTGTAGGGCACAAAAGAATGTTTGTGGTGTCTCACAGATCAAAGCACAGGCCAGGAGAGTAGTAAATACACTTCTCCTTAGACCATATTACCCTAGAAGAACTGAACACTTACAGAACTCCCCCAATTAGCTATAAAAACAGTTACACAAAAAACCTGAAGCATAGGACAGTGATTCCTCCACTATAAATTTAAATGTCAAGAAATAGGCTAGAAAAATGAGCAAACAACAAAAAAATAAGTTGACCATAGAGAGTCAGTATTGTGATAGGAAAGCACAAGACACAAACTCAGAAGAAAACAAGAAACTCAAAGCTGCTACATCCAAAAAGACTCAGAGAAAAATATGAATTTGTCTCAGGCCCAAAAAGAATTCCTTAAAAAGCACAAAAAAGATTATAAAAATCACATAAGAGAGATAGAAGAGTAGGTGGGAAGAAATGAGAGTGAAGCAAGAAAACCATGGAAAGAGTCATCACCTTGGTAAAAGAGACATGAAAAAATACTGAAGAAACTATCTTAAAAAACAGAATAGGCCAAATGTAGAAGAGGCACAAAAATTGAATGAGCAGAAAAACACCTTGAAAAGCAAAATTGACCTCATGGGAGAAAACGTACAAAATTTCCCTAAAGAACTTCTCAAAAAGTAGAATTGATTAAATAGAAAAGGAGGTATAAAAATTCACTGAAGAAAATATTTCCTTAAAAATTAGAATTGGGTAAGTGGAAACTAATGACTCCATGAAACAACAGAAAACAAAATCAAAAGAATGAAAAAAAAAACAGAAGAAAATATGAAATATCTCATTGGAAAAACAACTTAATTGGAAAATAGATAAGGAAAGATAATTAAGAATTATTGGACTACCTGAAATTCATGATCAAAAGAAAGGCCTAGATAATATCTTTCAAGAAATTATCAAGGCAAACTGCCCTGATAATCTAATTGAAAGAATCCAGCAATCACATCCTGAAAGATATCCCCAAATGTAAACTCCCAGGAATATTACAGCAAAATTCCAGAGCTTACTAGGTCAAGGAAAAAAGAAAAAAATTCCAATATCATGGCAGCATTATCAGGATAACACAGAATTTCATCGACAATGGGTTTGAGAGGGAACAGTACATATATATTTAGAGGAATATAAAAGTTGGAAGAAATAAAATAGTAGGGACACGGAGAGAGGAGAACAAGGGAGAGATCTTTAGAGAGGAGAGGGAGGGAATAGGTAAAAGTGAGGTATAAAAGAGTGTTCAGATTTATTTGAATAGGAGGATAGGGAAGGTAGGCAAATAATAGGAGGGCAAGGTAGTGGGTAGAAGCAGAGGAGGTAAGAAGGAATAGGAAATAAGAGATCTGCACAAACCAAAAAACAAAGATCAAGAGTAGAGTATGTTTGGGAAAGTATATGTCTATATATGTATGTATATAAGTTTATGTGTAGGTATATATCAGTAGCTATCAAGAAACATATCTAAACTTTATTGTAGGTTTCTGGAAGGTGGGAGCCAGGGAGGGAAAAAAAGAACAAAATAAAAAAGTGTCCAGCAGAGAACAAAAGAACTCACAAGGAAGCAAAGAAATGTTAGACAATTTTCAAAACAAATATTATTTATCATATAGGCATTCTTGAAATGAAAATTTATTGTTCCATAATTTGAAGCCTCTCTTCTGTCATACACATAACATGTTTTTTTCTTTTTTTCTTTTTAACTTTGTATTTAAGTTCCAATATTTAAGTTTATGATAATGTTTTTTGTTCTTTTTTTTTCTATTCTATGTTTGTGTTCTGGTGTTTGAATCTAAAGTAAAATTTAAAATAAAGAAATATATCTCATCCTACAGGAAAGTAGAAGGGGAAGTGGATAAGAGAAGGGGGGAGGGTTGATAGAAAAAAAGGTAGATTAGAAGAGGTGGTTGTCAGAAGGAAAATACTTTTGAGGATAGGCAGGGTGAAAGGAATGAAAGAGCAGGATAAGTGGGGAAAACAGGATGGAAGGAAATTGTGAAAAAATTTTTATAGCACATTTCACTGGTAAAGGTCTCATTTCTCAGATATATAGAGAACTGAGTCAAATTTATGAAAATAAGAGCCATTCTCTATTGATAAATGGATATGTACTGGCAGTTTTCAGATGAAGTAATCAAAGCTATTTAGAGTAATATGAAAAATGCTGTAAATTACTCTTGATTAGAGAAATGCAGATTAAAATAATTCTAAGGTACCACCTCACACCTATCAGATTGGTTAATATGACTGAAAAAACGTAAAATAGCAAAAGTTGGAGGGGAAATAGAAAAAAAAATAAGACAGCAATACACTGCTGGAGGAATTGTCAACTGATTCAACTATTCTGGGTACCAATTTGGAACTATGTTCACCATATCCTTTGACTTAGCAATAGCACTGGGTCTGCATCCCAAAGAGGGGGAAAATTAAAAAGGAAAAGGACTTATATGTACATTAATATTTATAGCAGTTTTTTTATTATTGGCAAAAGATTGGAAATTGAGGATATGTCCATCAATTGGGGAAATGGTTGAACAAGTTATGGCATATGACTGTGATGGAATAGCACTATATTAGAAGAAATGATGAGCAGGATACTCCCAAGAAAACCTGGAGAAACTTACATGAACTAATGTGAAGTGAAGTGAGCAGCACCAGGAGAACATTACATATAGTGACTGCAATTTTGTATGATGATAAACTGTGAATGATAATTATTTTCAGCAATTCAATGATTTAAGACAATTCTACAGGTCTTTATGATGAAAAATGTTATCCATCTCTAGAGAAAGAACTGATGAAGCATAATTTTTAAATTTTCTTCATTGTTCTTTTTTTGTCTGTGTTTTCTTTTAAAAACATGAATAATGTATAAATATGTTTTTCAAGACTTAACATGTATAACCTACATAAATTGCTTGCCTTCTCAATGAGTGGGGAAGGAAAGGAGAGAAAGAGAGAATTTGGGTCTCAAAATTTCAAATAATAAATAATAAAATTATTTTACATTTAATTGTAGAAAAATATAAATAAATATTATAACACATAATACAAAATGCATGTATTTTTTAGACTTCAGTATCACCTGCAGTGCACATCAACAATATATGTTTTCTTCCCTTGGACAAAATACCTATCAAACTAGGTATCAGTCATTCATATGCTTCCACCATAAAAGCCATAGTTAATAGTTGATGTTATATTCTCAATGATACAAAAACATATTGTTATAATTTGGGCACTTCAAGACTTTCATACTACAAGTTGGTCCTATGATAATTTCTGGCAACTTCCCTTAATCAAAATTGTGGGCTGGAGGAGAGAATGAAATTCTTGTTTTCAACAATTTCCAGACAGACTTTGGAAATGTATCAGGAAAGCATCTTAGAAGGATTTCAGAATTCTTATCAATGGCATGACCAACCACGACTTGAGGAAATGATGATGAAACATGCCTTTTACCTCTTTCCAGATACATTACTGAAGTTTCAGAAAGAAACATTCATTTTCAAAGGTCAATAATGTGCTGATTTGCTTGATGGACTATACTTATTTAATATAAGGAAATGATTCTATATGGTGGGTGTTGGAGATAGAATTGGAATTGATAGGTGATAATAAATTTAAAAAAGAAGAGAAATAGTAGTAATGAAATATTTTTTAAAATGCATTGAAAAGACCAGAAAGAGGCTCAGGAAGAGATACAAACAAACAGGGTAGTGTTGTTCTTACCATATTACATTGAATATATTCTTAAACAAAATGTAAGTAGCTTCAGAATTGTATATGATCCCCTTTTTTGTTTATTATTTGTTCATTATTTGAATAATGAAATGTTTGTTAATGTTAATATTTGTTAAATTCCTAATAAAAAAGGAAAAGAATTATTGGTCTCTTTCTTCTAGAATATTCCTAGAACTTTTGATCAAATTTTTCCTTCATGGCTTTCACTTGTCTTATATTTTCCTGTGTTCACAAGGTTCTGTGTTCACAAGGCATCTATCTTCAACTAGAATATAAATAAGCTTCTTGGAAGCAAAAAATCAAAATAAGTTATTTCTTATATGGTGTGACTTTGGGTATTCTATCAATTGACCAGAAGCATTTGTTAAATACCTAGCATGTATTGGAACACAGAAAGTCAAATAACAATCCCTTCTCTCATAGGAAACCATGGTCTAATGGGGGAGACACACAAACAATGACATAAAAATTCTATGAGGTAAACTGGAAATAATTAACAGAGGAAAGGTACTACAAATAAAAGGAAGAAAAAAATTGGTTAATGGAGCTTTCAGGTTGATCTATGGAAGTGCTTAGCCTCCCAAGCAAGAATATTTATTCAAAAATCATTCTATTTTTCCTCAAGATCTCTTTATGCTTGAATTACCTGGACAGTTCATAGAACTTTGAGAGATGGAAGGGGACTTTAGAGGTCAATGAATATAGCTTCAGTTCAATGTACCAGGTATTTATTAATCACTTATTATTTACCAGTCAGTGGGGATACAAAAGAGAATAAAACATTCCCTACTCTTAGGTATTTTGCTTGGGGAGAGGAGAGAAGGATGGGAATGTGATCAGAAAAGTAAATACAAAACATAAAGTAAATCCAAAATATTTGGGAGGGTGGGTGGATTTAGTTGTGCTAACAACTGGGGAAGTCAGATTGTCTTGAGTAATCATGGGTAGATTTAGGGATTCCAAGAGACAGATGACAAGAGGGACTTAATTTCATGGAAGAGAGACAGCCTAGGCAAAGACCAAGTGACAGAAGATGGAATGTCATTGGGCAAGAGGCGGGTAAAGCAAGGAGCTCCTTATGACTGGAATGAAGAATGGGTGAAGAGGAATAATGGGAAATCAGTTTGGAAAAAGAGTTTAGAGCCAGATTGTGAAAGGGTTTAAATGTGAAATCAGGGAGTTTGTATTTCATGTTAGAAGCAATAGAAAGCCTCCAAAAGTTTTTGTAACAGGAGAGTGATTTGATTCCACCTGTGCTTTAGAAACATCCATTTGGCAGAATTGTGAAGGATGAAATACAAATGGGAGAGAGTAAAGGAAGGGTGTTCCATTAGGAAGCTGGGGTAGTAGTCCAGTTGTGAGGTGATGAGGACCTCAACTGAGGTGATGGCCTGTCAGTAGAGGGCAGGGAATGGATGAGAGAGATACTGGGGAGGCATTGAAGCAATGCTAAAAAAAAGGAAACTTCAAAAGCAAAGTTGACAAATGATTATTCACCTGGCCATCCATCCTCTGCTTAGAACTTCCACATGGGGGGGAAGATGGGAAATGAGGGTGCCATTACCTAATGAATTTCATATTCTTCAGTTCTAAAAATGGTGCACATTTTTAAAGTGTTTTCAGGTTTGTGAAGTGTTTTACATGTTTTCTCATTTGACTCTCTAGTTCTGGTTCTTAAAAAATTCTTTTTTTCACATTAAGTCATGATCCCCTCCCTATATTCTATGCCGATTAGTCCTTGTTATGACCTTTGGAGAAATACAGACATCATCTTAACAGTTAAACTGTCTGCTCAGGCAAAGTAGTCTACAGATGTCAAAAAAAAATCCTATGGATGCTTCTGAAAAATAGGAAAACTAATTCTTGAAAGCAGCAAATAAACTAATTAGGAATTTCAATTTAATTACACGTTAATTACACAGCATTTTCACCCTAATTAGTGTCACTTAACTTGAATTGTGTCTACAAATTTGTTTCTATTGATTGTGAAGGTAATAAAGCCCATTCAAAGAAACATAGAGTAATACCTTTTTTATATCACTCAATGGATTAACTCAGTTTTCCATTCACTACTGCCTATCTGAGGGTATTGTACCTAGTGGATTAGAACTTCAAATAGTGCAAAGATACAAAAGCTCTTTACAGTAAAATCTAAGACACCGGTAATTATCATCCAAGTCTTTCAATGATTTTTTGATGTTTAGGTTGAGCTTTGAGCAATAAGATATTTTTTTTTTAAGAGAGAATGAAAAAATATTTTCAGTAGATACATAATAGTCTTCAATGTCTCATCTATTGATTTTCTTCAGATGTTTAAAACCTCAGTGTGACTTATATTCCATGAAATGGGGTCAGTGACATCTGAAAAAGTACAACAAAAAATATACACTGAATATCCTGTGGACTGAAACACATAATTGTCTAATGAAAAGGTTATCCACTGTGTTAAGTCCATCACCAGGAGAAATTTTCTATTACTTCTAAGTGAACAGATTTGGCAATATCTTCAAAGGGCTCAAGTTTTATGTTGACTAGAATTTGTCCACGGGTATTACTATTTTCTATTACCCGCTTACGGTATCTAATTTTTAAATTCAATTTACATGCAAAGCTCTTTTAAATACCCTTTGTTGTTTTTAAATTCATCACACTTACATTTCTTTTGTGAAGGAATTCCTTAACTCATAGTCACTCAATATATACCTTTTTAAACAAAAGACATGAAGTGAAATTACTTTTCTAGTATGGAACTTCCAAATTTGGAAGTTAAGTCCTTCAAACACTTAAAATATTTCCTTCTAACAAAATGTTTTCTGATTAACAAAGAGGACTTATGAGTAGCTTTATTGAATAAATACCCTTTTTGTGATTATATTAAACAGCAAGTGATTCTGATTTTTGGATCATCTCTAGTGGGTGGTACAAGGCCAAGTACAAATAATGCTGTGCGAAATCCTTCTCTATCAGATGTTGATATTGGCTACATTTTATTAAAGTAAAGATCTGGAGATGCCTGCAACAGGACGTGCTCCAAAATTCTAAAGAAGCCGTGATTTCATTCAGGTGAGTACTGCCCCTAACAATGCATATTGTTACTCATCCACGCTTAGCCATCCCTTATGACTTTTCTATTTTTTCTTGCCGACCTGCCCTGGGGGTTCCCTCAGTGTAACTAAGAAAAGAAATCACAAAAAGATAAATATGCCATAACAGTTTATAGACAGTGAATGTGGAGGAGGGGAGTAATATCACTTGCTTTAATTATAATAACATAGCAATAACAAATCACATTTAGGTAATGCTTTATGGTTTGCAAAGCACTTTATGTATATTTCCTTACTTAAGCTTCACAATAACCTTGTGAAATCCATGTTATTATCCTCATTTGGCAGATGGGGAAACTGAGGCTGAGAGGTTAAATGGATTGTTCGGTGTCATGTGACTAGTAAGCATCTGAGATAGGACTTGAAATTAAGAGTTGTTGACTTCACGACTACCATTCATTATGCCTAGATGCTCAATGGTGCCTTTGCAAGGACTCATAATGAAAAATGCTACCTACCTCCCTGGAGTGAACTGATGAAACCTGAGTGCAGATGAAGCATATTATTTTCACTTCCTTTAGTTTTCTTTCTTTTTTTCCTTTTTTTGCAACTGTGAATGTAGAAATATATTTTTCATGGCTTCATGTCTGTAATAGGTGTCATTTCTTGCCTGCTCAGTGGCTAGGGTAGAGATGGTGAAAGGAGGGAGAAAATTTGAAACTGAAAATAAATTTAAAAAATTAAATGTGACTTTGTGAAACTTGGGACTCATGTCAGATTGCATAGAATATATGAGTCTCTCATCTTCTTGACCAGCATTCGGAGGAATTACTTTTTTTCCTGAGGAAGCTGTGTGGTCCAGTGATTAGAGCATTGGGCCTGGAGTCAGGATAACATGAGCTCAAATCCAGTCTCAGACACTCACTAGTTGTATGACTCTGGGCAAATTGTGACCTCTATTTGCCTTAATCCACTAGAAAAGGAAATGGCAAGTCATTTTAATATCTGCCAAAAAAATCCCATATGAGGTCATGAAGAGTCAGATATGACTTAATGACTGAACTTCTTTTTCTGTCCTGGTAGTGCCTCCTTGAGTCACTGCCCAACTAACTGATTCTGAAACAGTGGCGGTAAGATGGGGAGAAGGCAGAGCCAAGATGGTAGAAAAAAGCAAAGACTCACCTGAACTCTCCCAAATTCACCTCCAAACAACTTTTAAATAATGTTTCACAATGAATCTAGGGTAGTAGAACCAAAGAAAAGAATGGGCAAAACAATTTTGTAGCTCAAGAAAACTTAAAGAATCAGTAGGAAAGATGTCTCACTTGGGTAAAAGGGGAATGCAGTTTAGTATCAGTGACCTCTGGGCAAGCCAGTAACAGATTAATTACCAGCAATCTAGATGCTGAGCCCCAGTGCAGGTCAGTGGGAAGGGCCCATATACCTGGCACAAGAAGTCAGTGGTGAGGTCCTGTGCCTTCCCTTTCCCCCACATCCCCTTCCTATATGCAAGAAGCTTTAGACAGAAGCAGAGCCCTCCATCCCAGGAGCAGAGCCCAACTTTAACATAAAATTAAAAATAATGAAATGACCTTGTAAAAAGAGCAATAACCAACCAAACGAAAAAAGAACCTAACTATAGAAAGTTATTATAGTGACAGGGGGAAGCATAATACAAATTCAGAAGAGTGCAATGTCAAAACAACTACATGTGAAACTTCAAAGAAAAATGCGAATAGGTCTTCCCTTCCCTTCTCCCTACCCCCCAAAAAAGAACTCCTGGGAAAGCTCAAAAACAATTTTAAAATAAGAAAAGTAGAAGAAAAATTGGGAAATGAAATAGTATGGGCTCAGGAAGTCTGAGCCATTCATCATATCCTAAGGAGCAGATCTGACCTATAGATTAGTTGTTGTCTAGGACATCAGATATAATAAAATACATTGAATATTAAAATTGCAATGATCACAACTTAAGTCTTTGATGAATTGAATTTTTCACATGCCAAGTGGTCACCATTTTTAATAACAGGAATCATATTTATATTATTGTCTCTAGAGATTGGGGGGAAACACTTCATTTGCATTATTTTATAATCAGTTAATAGAAACTTCTCAGTACAGGGATTGAAGTCTGTGTGAATGAGCTGCCAAGATTAACATTTGAAATCTTTCTTTCTACTTGCACAAAACATAGTTCAACTGGATGTCAAATGGGATATATTTTAAAGTGCAATAAGCACCAAGACAACTCTAGAAGTAGAAGAAGTTCATTTTAATGACTTGCGTATTTAACTGTCTTTTTTACTCCCCTTTCACTTATGTTTACTACTTCTTTATTGAAAAGTACAATTCAGTCAGTGTGATCTGCTGAAACTGTCAATGAATCCTACCTAGTATAACCTCATTAAGGGACATTTCTCACACCTAAATAAAGTTTCTGATGTTGACAGGTTGCTGGTATATAACTGTGATCCCTCCTGGAATAAAAACTGAAGAAGTCTACTTTAAATTCCATTTCACAGGACTATATTTTATATATTTTTCTCAACAAGGAGATTGCCCTTCCCCTCACCTCCCCCTTCTGGAAGTATCTCTTTGTAACTAGCACACTGGCAAGCATACACTATCCTTTCAGGTAAAGGATTTCCAGAATCCTGAATCTCACTCATTTATGACAAAGTAGGATTCTTACTCTTGGTGGCATTTCAAATGCACACTACTTTACCAAGTTTAGGAATAAACCACAATCTTACAAATTCACTGTAAACCTATGGAAGATTATCTTGTAACTGCCTGAATTTCCTTGAAAAACAAATGGAAATACTGCACTTGGAGCCACTACCATACTACAGAACAAAGTGGTTTCCCCTGCCCATGAATGGATTTTTTTATAATTCAAGAATAACTCTTGTGAATTTATTTGCAGGGATAGGAGAGGAATGCCAAGGATGAAAGAAATTTTTGTTAGAGCTTTAGGGAAAGAGGGGTTTAAATCTCAACTCTATCATAATTATACATGTGACGCTGGAAAAGTCTCTTAACCTCTCTGGGTCTTGGTTTTCTCATCTATAAAAGTTGATCTTTGATGTTCCTTCCAACTCTAAATCCATGAATTTAATTAACCAGTCAATCAATCAATAAACATTTATTAAGTGCTCACTATATACCAAGCACTATGCTAAGCACTAAGAATATGAAGAGGGGCAAAAAACAGTCCTTTCCCTCAATGTGCTTACAATATAAAGAGAGATACGAAGCAAACAAATATATGCAAATCTATGTTCAGGATAAATAAGAAATAATTAAAAGAGGGAGGGCACTGGAATTAAGAAGGGTAACAGAAGGCTTCCTATGGAAGATAGAATTTTAGTTGGGACTTAAAGGAAGTCAAGGAGGTCAGTATTATGAAGTCAAGTAGTCAGAATTATGAAGCAAGAACATTCCAGACATGGGTCAGTCAGAATAAAATGCCCAGAGAGAAAGAAATGGGAAATCTTTTTCATGGACCAGCCAAGAGACCAGTGTCATTGGAATATGTATTGTGAAGTAATGTGTAAGAGGATTAGAAAGGTAGGAGATGGCTGAGTTTTGAAGGGTTTTGAATGCCAAATAGAGTATTTTGTATTTGCTCCTTGAAGCAAGAGGAAGACACACTGGAGTTTATTGAATAGAAGGGTCATAGTCAGACCTGAGTTTTAGGAAAAGCATCTTAGAGGCTAAATGGTAGATGGAGTAGCATAGGAAGAGACTTGAGGCAGGTAGAATGATCAGCAGGTTACTGTAGTAATCGAAATATGAAGGGATAAGGGCCTGCAGTAGAGTGGTAGCAGTGGCAGAGAAAGGAAGGGGGCATATTCAAGAGATGTTGTAAAGGTAAAACCAGCAGCTCTTGGCAAATATTGCTTTACTAAGAGACTGAAACACGAATTGAGAGCAATAAGGTTATACCAACTGCTTATTATACTTCCTGCATGGAACTCTTCTTCCACTGCCTCATGTTCTGTAGTGGAGACCCTTGGATCCTTGAAGGCTTTGTTAGAGGAATACAGGCTCTGGTAGAGGCTGTTAATCTAGCAAATCTTCAACAATAATGTTGGATTTAACTCTGTGGGTATTATCTGAGGAACTGCCTAACTAAATGTGGAGTAGCTGAGCCCCAAAAGGTAGAGTTCCTTACAGCAACTCACGAATGTTAGCTACTAAATAGAAGAATTACTATCTACTTAGATCAGGGTCACACTCATACCAAGGAATCACAGGTCCTTTAAGTTCTGGAGCACACACATGCCCCACTATGTAGAACAGTGGCTATTTCTGTTGCTTGTTTCATTTAAACATATGATATTTTAAAATGCAAAGCAAGAAGGTTAATTTATTTTTTCCTGTTATGCCAGATGACAGAATGGAAAACACCTTCCATCTTTTGACTATGAAAGCCTCATCAAAATATTGCTTGTATAGAACTTCTATGATGATTGTGTCATGGCCTAAAACTCTCTTTCCTAGTCTCCATATCTAGGAATCCCAAAGTCTTGTTAGGCTAATCTACCATAGCAGCTCTTAGTCAGTCTTTTCCCCAGTTTTGTATCATCAATGGCTTATCTTATAAATACATTAGCTGGATATCCTATAGGCATTTCAAACTCAACACATTAGAAATAGAACTCATTATCTTTCCCTCCCTTTGAAGCATTCCCTATTCCTTCTTCCTATTTTCTAGTTTTTGTTTTTGTGTTTTTACTGAGGTCATATTCAGCATTCTAGCAAAGCAGTTTTATAATCTCTGAATCACTTTTTCCTCTTTATTCTCCCTCACCATTCATCACCAGTTACTGATGTCACCAATTATATGTGTCCAACATCTCAGATTCTTTCCTTTCCTTCATTCACACATCTATCATCCTTTGTTCAGGTACTCATCATTTCTAGCTTTCTTCTCAATCCTACCTTTCTTTTGAACTTCCCTATTCACCCTCCCTGTCGTCCAGGTTTGTAACCATAGTATCAGCCTTGAATTCTTATTCTTACTCAGTACACATACCCAAACAGTAGCCAAAGCTTGCCTCTCCTGTTTTACCACAATGTGTCTTGTATGTCCCTCCTCTTCTCTACTTATATCTCCACTACCTAGTTCAGGTCTTAACCACCTCTTGCTTGTAATCTTGAGATAGCTTCCTATTTTCATCTCCCTATCTCAAACCCCTCCCCAATCTAATTTATTCTCTACACATCCACCAAAATAACTTTCTAGAAGAACCGATCTAATCATATCAAGCCTACTTTTTCAATAAATTCTAGTGGTTTTGTATTCTATTATTGTTGGTAAGAAATGTAAAATCCCCTATTTAGCATTTAAAGTTCTTTACAATATGGTGCATCTCTGGTTTTCTGGTCTTCTTACATATTGCTCCCTTCTACATTTTGAGATCCAGTTACACTCTCCTGGACACATGATACTCCATCTATCATGTCCATGAATAGAAAGAATAACCTTCTAACCTCAGCCTTGTGGAAGCCTTGATTTCCTTCAGAACTCACCTTAAATGACACATTTTACATGAAGCCCTTCCTTATTTCATAGTTGTTACTATTTTTCCTTCTTCCTTGCTTATTGTGTGTATAATAAATAATATATATGTATGCATATATGTAGATATATACAAATATGCGTAATATATGTCTATGTATGTATATCTAGAGCATACCTATATACACATGTATACATGTCTCTTTCTCTAACCATAACCTCTCTGCTGATGTCCAATTTTGATTCTCTAATACTTTTCAGACATTTTGAATTATATATCATTAGACATTTTAAACCCAACGTGCCCAAAACTGAACTCATTATCTTCCCCCAGAACCCTCCTCACTGCCCACATTCTCTATTACTATAGAGGACAACACTATCCTCCCAGGCTCCTTCAGGCTTTCAATCTAGGTGTCATCTTTGATTCCTTACTATCTTTTACCCTTCAAATCCAATCTATTGTCAAAATCTTTCCACTCTAATCCATCTTCCATTCAACCAGCAAAGTGATTTTCCTAAAGTGCAAGTCAGACTGTGTCACTCTTCTACTCAATAAATTCCAGTGGTTCCCTATCCCCTCTAGGTTCAAATACAAAAATCTCCCATGTAAAAGCCCTCCATAACCTATCCCCCTGCTACCTCTCTAATCTCTGCTCCTCACCACGTACTCTTTGATTCAGTGACACTACAAGATACGGCATCTCTCTCAGTTCTGGGAATTTTCTCTAGTTGCCCCAAATGTCTAGAATTCTCTCCTTCCTTATCTTTGCCTACTGACTTCTCTGGCTTCCTTCAGGTTTCAAATAAAATATGACCTTCTACAGGAAACCTATACCAACCCAACTTAATTGCAGTACCAACATGCCCTTTAATTATTTCCTATTTATCCAGTATGGATAAATCCACATCTCATGGGTTGGTCACATTGCTTGATGCCAATTGTATTATTTGACTATTTGTACTACTTGCCTAAAATGCCATTTAATATAGAACTCATGCAAGGCAAGCACTCACATAGAGATCAGAAGAATCTATACAAAGACTCTCTCAAAGTCTCTCTGAAGAACTTTGGAATTGCTTGTGAGACATTAGAGACAATGGCACAGGCCTAAATTAAAGAAAGTGTTGTGCTCTATAAGTGAAGTAGAAATGTAGTACCTCAAAGAAAACATGAGATGCACAGATTTAGAGATGTTTCCATCTCAAATACTCATATGGACGTTTTGTGCCCAACTTAAGGTAAAGCCTAGAGAGCTTGTATTGGTCTGATCAGTCACAGTTGGACACACTATATTTTAACCCCAGCAGAGTGATGTAATTTTTATTCTCTCTAAGAATGAAGGACAACTGCCAACCAACCATTTATTCAGTTTTATACAGCTTGCTTGTATGTATTTGTTTGTTTATTGTCTTCCCTATTAGATTATGAACTCCCTGAGGGCAAGGACTGTCCTCTGCCTCCTTTTGTGTCCCTGGTGCTGTCATAATAATGCATTTTTGCTTATTGTTATTATAATTTTGCTTATCAGTGGGAAGATCTTTACCACCCATTAATCAACCTTGGAAGATTTTTAGGAAGGTCCATGCCTTTTGTTAATGAGGCATTGGTTCTCAAGTGTTGTGATGCTCTCTGGCTCTGAAAAATTTATAAATACTCTGAGGTGAGGTTTTACTTTGGGGCTTACTCACTGGAAATGTTTGTTGGGCCAGATGAGACTGAGCAGCTCCCCAACTTTGAAAACTCAGATGTGGGTGCTTCTCTCTCTGGTAACTATGTATGTACAGTCAGATAACTGCATCTGTCTTGATCTATGATGTATGCAATACTTATTCTCAGACAGCTGGAAGCATAGTCTGTTGATATTGATTTCTTTATATTTTCTCTGAAGTTTAGGGTGCTGACTTTTTCCCCTGAAATAAGTGAACGATATACATGTGTTTGACTAAAGTGATTCCTATCCTCAAAAGTTTCCTTTTAGAAAAGCAGATCAAAGAACCTGTGATAGCAAGACCTCCTGCTTATGTCAGGGTGCTTGCTGGTACAGGTACTGGCACAATAGTAGGTACTTAAAAATGGTTATTGAGTGAGTATATACATATATATATGCATATATATATATATATATATGCATATATATATACTTATGTGTGTATATCTATATGCATATAAGTATATATAGAGAGAAGCAAATATAGCAAGATATACTTATATGTGTACATTGAATATACTTTTTATTCACATCAAAATGCAAGGTCATTGAATACAAAAAACTGTTTTTGTTTCTATCCTTTTATTTCAAATTATTTATTTATTCCTTGGCCGAAGTAAGGAATTAAAAATCCTTGAAGGACTCATGATTCATTCATTTCCTGCCCACTAGTTTTTCCTTCTCTGATTCAGCCTTTACAAATTGGTCAAATTAATATCCTTAATGTATAGATTATGTCACAGCCCTGCTCAAGAGACTCCAGTGGCTGCCTTTTACCTCTAGGATAAAGTACCAGCTCTTGTGTTTGGCTTCACATTCTGGTTTAAGATTTCATTTTCAGGCTTATTGTCTATCTTCCTGCTTTTTCTCCTCCTCCTCCCAAACAAATGTACCTGTCTGATGTTCTTCATATGTATAATTCTGTCATTTGGTGACATATACCCCATTCTGCTAAGTCATATCCTCCTCATCTTATGGCATTCTTGCTAAGTTCACCACAGGTGCTATCTTCTTTAGAGGAACCCTTTCCTGATCTCCCTAGATGTTAATAGTTTCCCCTGGAAATTACTTGGTACATATTATTCAATTATTTTTCTAATTACATATTATTTCTTGTTAATCGGGAAATATGACCTCCTTGAAGAACTCTCCCTTTGTCTTTACATCCTTGATGCCTTGCAAAATGCTTGATCCTTAATAATTATTTGCTGATTGGTTCACTGATTGATTCTATGCCCTGATCTCCATATTCCTTGTCATTTACTTTGCATAGACTTATTGGTGTTAGGGGTAAGTAGGTTGGTGCAGTGGACCAAGTGCCGAACCTCAAGTCAGGAAGACTTATCTTCCTGAACTCAAATCCAATCTCATATGATTACTAACTTTTTGACTTTGGGCAAGTCACTTAATCTGTTTGCCTCAGTTTTCTCATTTATCAAATGAACTGGAGAAGAAAATTTAAAAAAAAATTCCATCATCTTTGCCAAGAAAACCTCAAAAGGAGCCATAAAGAGTCAGGTGTGACTGAATAAAAACAGAAAGCTGCCACAAAAGTCCAAATCTGATGTCTCATTGTAGGATGGAAGCAACCCATAGCTTTCCATCTAGGTAGGTGGCAAAGTGACACCTAAATTCTCATGGGTTCTATAAAGCTAGTTTTGTCTACATTCCAAGGGAGAGTCTATGATCTTAACTGAAGACCAGGGTATAGCTTTCTCAAGACTCATGACCAGATTCTTAGATATTACCTTTGCTTATAAACAGGGAGCATGCTATAGACACAAAGTAAAGAGGACGAAATATAGTTATAACTTGGTTTAACTTAAGGCAGCAAATAATTGATCACATTTTGAGAGCATTAGAAATCATCTTTACTGGTGTTGTGTAACATTGAATTAACAAGATAGAGTTGTGTATAGTCACAGAATAGAGAAAAAAGGCAACAGCAATGTATTAGATTTGGATTTATCAGTGCATAGAAATTCATGATGTTTAACTTTAAGGCAAAAAAAGAGCAGAGCTCTTTGAGTAATAGCTTGATGAGGATGATTAGCTAAGGGGATGCAACATTTAATAGCCAAAATAAATTACTATAATTATTTTATTACCTATGCTAACTGATTCCATTGTTTTTATTGAAATAACAGCTCCCGGAGGAAGGGAATGGTGATTCAATGAATCTAAGCTGTAAGCTTCTGTGTTCTCTTGTAGCAATCAAAAACAATGAAAAATAGCCATCATTGATAATACTTTTAATAATTGTATTTCAGCACTTTTGAAAACTATTTCATACAAGTGAAAACACCTGGAAAATAATCCAGAAGCCTCTAGAGATGGGGAATGCTCATTAAAGAAAATGTGAATATTTATAGGCACTTCAAAAATCTTTTTTGTTTCAGAAGTCATTCAATGGCAATATGAAAATGGTTTAGAAAATTCTTTTTGTTGCTGTGACATTTGAGTTGCGTTCAAATCTTCATCATCTATTTGGAGCTTTCTTGGCAAGATACTGGAGAGGCTTGCCATGTCCTTGTCCAGCTCATTTTATAGGTGAGTGAGGTAAACAGAATCAAATGATTCACCCAGGGTTACACAGCTGGTGAGTGTTTGAGGTCACATTTGAACTCAGGAAGATGAGTCTTCCTGACTCTAGGCCCTCTATCTACTGCACTCTCTAGCTGCCCCAGAAAAACCTTATCTATCCTGATTCTAATTGGATGATGAGTTCACATTTCTGTTGTCCAGTTGTTTTAGTTGTGACTGCCTCTTTGTGACCCCATTTCTAGGAGTTTTCTTGGCAAAGATGGTTTGATATTTCTCCTCAGTGAATCCAGTAAATCAATTTTGTCAGGCAATCAGAGGTTAAGTGATTTGTCCAGGAAGCTAGGAAGTGTCTAAGGGCAGATTTGAATTCAAGTCTCCCTGATTCCAAGCCCAGTGATCTATCTAGCTGCCCATTAAGCCTATAAAATCTATTAATATTTTCTTGAAAAGTTCCCCCCCCCCGGGTACTTCAAATTGGTTCATGATTTAGAGAAAACTTAACTCTCAATTAGCACTACATTCACACTAGTATTAGATTCTGAATTTTCAGTTTTGACTGTCCCTTTTAAAGGGATTTTTAAAACATATTTTAGACATGTTGGGAGGTGGGAAGGCACATTGTTCTATAATCTGCAAAAGAGATGTGAGTTTGGTTCTTTGCCACCAAAAATTGTTTTAACGTCCTGCATTGGATCAGAAGAATTTTTGACAAGGCTGTGGAGTTTAAATGTTTTAGTGGAAAAAAAGACACACACACACACACACACACACACACACACACATGCACGCACGCACGCACATATATTTACAACATATTCCCTGAATGCATCTGTGATCTTGTCTAGATGGGTTTTGCTTGTAATGATGCAGAATAAAATCTATTCACATCTGTTCATCCTTGTGACCCTTGTCCATCTCTCCCACAATGCCTCCATAGAGTATCCATCCCATGTGCTGGAGGTCTTTTCTCATAACTCTTCATTTTACATCAGTACTGATGAAATACACAGTTGTCCATATGTCATCATTTGCCTTAGCAACAAAATAGTCCAGCTTCTTCTTTACTCATAATAGGGTAATGCTACATTTGAATGCATTTCTTACATATTTCCTTTCTTCTATTTCTTGGCACAAACCAATCTTAACATTTACTTAATTTGTCACAGTATATTTAAATTTTGTTAAAATTCTTTATTTCTATTCTAGATTTGAAAGGTGGGAGGGATGAATGCAAGTCATCTCAGATGTTTTATTTTCATGCTACAGGTTTGGAGAGTCAGCAATATCTTTGATAGCTGTCTACCAAGTTGGGAGAGGTTTCGATTTAATCTTAAAATTATTTATTGAAGTTCAGTGCACATAATTTTCCTTTTCATTGTGAAAAGAATAAAATCTGTACAATAATTGTACTTTACAGAAGTACCCTTTTGGGGTCATAAAAATAATGTTGTAATTTAGGATTGATAGCTACAAAGAAGAATAGGAGTTCACTGTTTTCAAAGTTTAAGACAAACATTTTGCACATGCACCAGTTAAGTGGTAAGTGTTTACAATCCCAGGAAGTATATTTAGATCCTGGGGCTCGATAGGATAAGCACTACATGTACTTTATAAATGCAAGTGAAATCATCAATTTAACACATTTGATACATGAGCTTTCTGCCCCAGAGAAGCAAAAAAGAAAACCGATGGAAACAAACACTATGGACAGCAATATTGCTTGGTACCAGGCATTTTGAAAATGCACATCTAGAAATGAAAACATAATTCATCTTGCAGTTACAAAAGCACTTTAGGGGCCACTTTGCAAAGTCAGCAAAGTGTCATGGGTTGGCAATCAGCCTGAAGGAGACTGAGGTCATTGACCAGCCTATAACATGGGAACCCTATGTGTTACTAAAGTCCTTAATCAGAGATATTGAGCTGATGGCAGCTATATTGACTGTATATAGATATACCCAGGAGTAGAACATTATAACAAGCAAAACTGTATTGCCTCTAAGAGAGTGGCTTAGAAAGTATTGGGGATGGCCCAAAATAGCCAATTTCATGATTAGTTTCAAGACCAAAGCTCCCCATATTGTATATCAAATAGGAGAAAAGAATCACCAAAATCAAGTCTTGTACAGATGATGCATTTAAATCCAGCACAGCTGTTGCAGTATTGCCTGGAGTGTAGTTCATCTGAGTTGGACATAACAGAATAGATAAATGACAGCAAACTCTATGGGTCTGATGAGCACACATTAACTGTACTATTATTTTCCCTATATTCCTACAAGAATATCATGAGAGACATTGTCAAATGCTTACTTCAGTTAAATGCAAGACAATGATGTAATGAATGACAGCCATTTCAGCAAGCATAAGAAAAAAAGTCAGACAAAGTAATAATTAAGAACACAGGGAGAAATTAAGTTAAAGGCATTTTTCTAGCCTGTTTATACAGAGATGTCAAGAAGATGGTTGTCACTACAGAAATGGTTTAAGCAGAGAATCCCATCCCAGGAAAACAAGACCTTCCAGTACACAGACTAGAGGCAAGCCAAAGAGCTGTGTTGGTTTCAGAAGCATGAAAGGCTTTGACCAAGAAGGTAACTATCATGAAGCAATCTAGATCAGATTACATGGGCACAACATGTTGGAATGAGCAGTCCCTGAGGTTCTTAAAGACTTCAGTGCTCAACACTTGGCAAAAGTAGGGGACAAACTACGGATTATACAGATCAGGAATAACCAAGGCCAAAGTATTCTTTCCAAAGGTGTGTAGAACTTCAACCCACACAATATCCCAATTTAGGAAACAAGGATAGAATAATGGGTAAACAAAAGGAAAAAGAAGTCATAATAAAGAAATACTATGAAGCCAGTGATACTCAAGACACAAATGCAGAAGTGAATAATTCAATATTTACAAATAAAATTTAATACAAAAACATAGATTTGTAACGAGATAAGCTGGAATTTCCAGAAAAAATCATGTGAGAGTTTTTAATGTAAATGACATTAGAGTTCTAGAGAAAGGAATAGAAAGGGAAATGAGAATTCTAGAAGAAAGAATTAGGGAGATAATAAACAGCTTTGCAAGACAGGTACAAAACCTTGCTTAAGTAATAGAATTTGAAAATTAGAACAGATCAAACAGAATTCAATGATTCCATTACATAATGAAATATGGGACAAAATCAAAATAAGAAAAAAATCAGAAAATATGTTTTCTTCTATCAAAAAAAAAATGCCCTGGAATATATGTCAAGGAGAGAGAGTTAAAAAATAAATGTACTATCTGAAAACCAAAGTCACACACACACACACACACACACACACACACACACACACACACACATACACACACACTCTAGATACCATATGTCAAAAAATCATGAATGAAAACTGACCAAATGCATTAGAACAATAAGGAAAAGTCAAAACATAAAAACGGACAGACAGAACTTAGTTTCTAATAGAGGAAGACAAATCATAAAGGGGAACAGAAAAAAGGAGGAAGGCATGGCAGACGAGGTATGGCATATGAGAGCTATCTTGTAAGAATTGATGTAGAGACCTAGAACTAGGCAAGAGATGATCAAGACTGACCTAGGAATGCCCAGGTAGCCTCCAGGCACGAAGCCCCACTAGCAACTTCCTGAAAAAACTCCAAAATGAAAAATTTTAGAAATATCATAGCTAAAAACCCTAAGCTCAAACAAATAATATGCTATTAAGTATCCAGAAGTCACGGTTAGGCTCACAAAAGGCCTGGCTCTTCTAAAGAAGAAGAAACCTTAGAATATTCTATCACAGAGTGGAAGTCATTACAGTTTTACAACCTACAATTACTTTCCTGATAAACATAGAAAATTGTGCCAGGGGAAAATGAGCTTTAATGAAATAGAGGATTTCCAAGTATTCTTGAAGAAGAAAAACTAGAGGCAAGCAGATTTTTTGAAATGCAAACATAGGAATCAAAAGAAATACCAAAAGGTTAATATAATTGAGAAACATCATGTTAAAATGTTCATATTCAAATAGGCAGAGAAGAAATAAAAATTCTCACAGCATCCTAAAATCTTCAAGGGTAATAGAGAGAGTGACAATGACAGAAATGTGACAGACTAGGACATTTGTTAATGTTTGATTTTCTTAAATGAAAAATGAATGGAAAAGGAATGCACTAAGGAAGAAATGGAGAGGTAGGAGTGGAATTTACAGTCTTACAAAATTTGGGTATACAAGAGAGACTACATAGACATGGGGAAATAGTGAGGGGGAAAAATTACACATGAAACTCACTTTTTCTGAACTTCTAGAAAAGGAGATTTGAACAGACACAGAGAGAATGATGGAGAAGTATAGTAATTTCAACAAGAAAATAGAAACAAGGAGGGGAAAGCTAGAGATTAACGAGATCAAAACAAACTTCAAATTTAGAAGGTCAATTGCAAAATGGGAACAAAAAGAACGTGTAAAAACCTATGATAAGGGTCCATGTAAAGGGAAGAGAGCAGAAACAGATTGCTGCAATTATAAGTTACAAGTGTTGCACTTACTACATCTTTCTTACCACATTCTTCGCCATAAAGAGGATAATAGAGGGGAAAGGGAGGAAAAGGTATAAGAGTTTAGGAGGGAAATATACACAATTATTTGAATGTGAATGGGATCAACTCACCTAAAATAATGAAGAAAGTTATAGAATAATATTTATAATGACATTGACATAAAATATAAAATATAATACCAGCTTGTAGGCTACAGTCAAATATAAAAAAGATTGTCCACTATGATAATAAACATCTTCATCAAAAATGAAAGATCAGTGAACCATATTAATAAACAAAACAATAAAAATTATGTGATTAAATGAACAGATGCAGAGAAAGGTTTTGACGAAAAACAAAACACATTTTAGTTTAAAATGTCAAAATGTAGATATAACTAGACCTTTATTTAATATGGCATAACATTATATATCTAAAAATAAGAGTGAGAATTAATCATTTGAAATAGTGGTTTCCCCAAAAACCTTTAGGATAAAGCAAGAATGTTGATTATTGCCACTATTATTTGTTACATAGCTATAAACAACACTTACAGAAATAAGACAAGGAAAAGAAATTCTAGCCAAAGCAGAGTTAAGGGAAAAAAAGCTATCCCTTTTAACAGATGATAAAATGGTTTGTATAGAGAACCCCAGAGAACCCACTAAATTAATTGAAATAATTTTGACATTAATAAAGTAGCAGTGTATAAAATAAACCTGGACAAATCATTAGCCTTTCTAAATATCACCAATACACTCCAGCAGGAAGAAACAGAAAAATAAAATCAATTCAACATAACTATGGAGCATAGTTTTGTGAGTCCACTTACCAAACAAGGTACACACAAGAATTACATGATGAATGTTAAGGTAATTTTTCCCCAATAAAAGATAAATTATTAAAGAGATATTAATTGATGACAACTGATTGTGTCATGCTAACATAATAAAAATAATACTACCTAAACTAACTCTAAATTTTCATCTGTAACAAAGTAACAATGAATTATGTTAGAGAGTTAAAAAACTAGTCACCTGAAACAGAAGTGACCCCAAAGAATCCATGGATCAGTTTCAAGGAGGTCCATAAAATTCAATATGAAAAAAATATATATCTTTATTTTCACTAACCTTTAACTGAAATTAAGCATTTCTTTTAATTATTTAAAAAAAACATTCTGAGTAGTTCATAGATTTGATCAAATTGGTGATGAGTTCCATGTCATAAAAAAAGGTTGAGAATCATTGATCTAGATAAATAAAAAGTTAAGACTCTAAAGAGGAATAGTGGGGGGAAAGGGCAAGGATAATCAAGCAATACTTGATTACAAATAAGTCTACAAAGTAATAGTCATCTAAGTTAATTGATATTGGTTAAAAAAAGAAAACATAGAAAGTAGTATAGGTTAAGTATTTAACATGTAGAAGCACATGAACATCGTAGCATGGTGTTCTATAAACCCAAATACCCTAACTACTGATATAAGAGCTCATTAGTCAAGGAAAATTGCAGGGAAAACTAGAAAGCAGACTTACAGAAAATAGGTTTAGATTAACATCTCATTTTATATGCTAAGATAAACTTTAACTTCAGATGAATGAATGAGATATATAAAAGGTTACATCAATAAATTAGATCAAGGAAGAACATTTCTCTAGCTGTGGATAGGGAAGAATTATTGGTCAAATAAGAGATAGGATCAGAAGACATGGACAGTTCTGATTATACATTTTTTTTTAAAGTTTCTGGACAAACAAAACTAATACTTTTTAAAATTAGAAAGAAAATGTTTAAGTGGAGAAACAATGGCATCAAATTTCTGTGATAAAGGGCTGATATTCAAGCCATATGAAGAAATGTTTTAAATGTACAAAAACAAGAGCCATTCTCCAATTGAAAAATAGTCAAAGGCTACGAATAGGGAGTGCTCAAAGGAGGAAGTACAAGCTAATGATAGTCATATAAATGTACTAAATCAATAATTAAAGAAATTTGAAGTAAAACTACCCTGAATTTTTACCTCATAACCATTAAATTGATTAGCATAATAGGAAAGGAAAACAACATTTTTTGAAAGAATTGGGGAGAAAACTGGCACTCCATTGGTATATTAGGGAATTAAACCATTCTATAAGGCAATTTTGAACTATACCAAAATGTCTCTGAACTGCGCATACTTCTTGAGTCACTACTAATCCTATACCACAAGGAGATCAAAAGAAAGGAAAGGGATCCATATATACAAGAAATTTTATAGTAACTAATTTCCTAGAGCAGACAACTGGAAAGGAAGGTGAATGCCCATTAATTGGGGAACGACTGGCCAACTTGTCATATGTGAGTATAATACCATGTTACTTACACCAGAAGAATTAATAAAAAATGATGATTTCAGAAAAACCTGTGTGAAATGATAGAAAGTGAAATCCACAGAAACAGAGAATAATCTATATGAAAACAGAAACACTGTAAAGAAAAACAATTTTGAAAGACTTAATTGCAATCCAATTACAAGTACAATTATGAAGGATCCATGAGGAAGCATACTACTCACTTCCTGACAGAGATATTATGGTCTCAATGAATGATATAAGACATATAATCTTGCACATGGATAACCTGGACATATGTTTTGCTTCACTCTTCATATGTATTACAAGGTTTTTTGTTTTTTTCCCCTTGAATAATTTTTGGTGGGACATTGGGGATTAGTAATAAGTTTGTGAAAAAAGACAAAAAAGGAGGAGATGGAGGAGGAAGAGGAAAGTGAGGAAGAACAGAAGAAAGAAAAGGAAATTGGGTCACTGGAATATTTTGAAAATGCAAGAAACAGAAAGTCACAGATATAGTCAATGTAGACAGATCTGAATGTTACATGATAAATTCATAATATACTTAAAAAGAAAAGTTCTATTGCAGTTTCACATAAAATCTCTTGTTCTTTTATTTTGCATATGCAAATATTCATTTCCTTTCAAGATATTAAAGTAACAAATAACAAAATGAACACTTATAGAGGCAAAAAACTATAAACAAATAAATAACTAAAAAGCATAGGTCAACCATATTTATAGAATTACTCTGATATGTACCACTAGGAACCATGTTCCAAGAAGGAAATGAAATTAGTCTGGCATGACCTACTTTTTAAAAATAAAAATAAATATTTCATTGGTGTCTTTAAAAACATAGCTATCTCTGATGTACAACACCCTTCTTCCCTACTGGAAGATTTTTCTCAACAAATTAAAAACAAACCAACCTAACAGGCCAGTCTTAAAGTAGATATAACTTCCTACACCCAAAAATCCCCACATTTCTAAAGGAAGAGAGGGAAGTACATTTCTTCTTTATTTCCCTAAGGTCAAGATTGATTATTAAAATGACACAATATTCAGATTTATTTTAGGGTTTTTGTTACAATATTTTAATCACTTCCCTATTGTTTTAATGGTTTTGTTTACTTTTCCACAGAGACTAGGTGGAGTCTCTGGAACATTATTGCTGTTTAGTCATTTCAGTTGTGTCTGATTCTTTATGACCTCATTTGGAGTTTTCTTGGCAAAGATACTGGGATGTTTTGCCATTTTCTTCACCAAATGGCACATAGTAGTCACTTAAAAAAACTGTTGTTGATTGATTCACTTGAATCAATTCATGTCTCATCACATTTCTTTAACTTTTGATATTCATCATTTCTTTCACAAAGATAATTCATTACATTGATTTATTACAACTTGTTTTGCTATCTACCATATATGAGTACCTGTTGTGTTTCCAGTTTTTTTCTATGAAATATACTGCTATGAATATTTTAATAAACATTAAATATTTGTCTGCCTTTGACTTCCTTGTGGTATACACCCAACAATTGGATCTCAGAGTAAAAGAGCGTGGATATTTTAGTCACATATTGTTAACATAACTCCAAATAAATCCTTAAAATCATTAGACCAGTTCATAGTTACACTAAGGGTCTATTAATGTGCCTGTCTATCCCAAACCCATCAAGTTGGAATATTGTTACATTTTTGCATGTCATTATTTTTAGTGATTTTGAGAGAGGAAATCTTGTTTTAGAATTTTTGACAGTTTGTAATACTTTGAATTATTGTTTTTTACCATCCTTTGATCATATTTCTATTGATGATGACTGATTTGGTGTTACATATTTATTTCATAGGATTATGGATTTATTGCTGGAATAAAGCAATACAGTCAAAGTTCCTCCTTTCGCAGACGGTGAAATGGAGGCCTAGAGGGGTTGTATCTTGTCAAGGACACAAAGGTTCATGACAGAGACAGGATTTGAACCGAATTCTGATGATACCAAGGTCAGTGCTCTTTCTACCATATAATATTGTGTCTATATAGTAAAGTCTTTGTCAATTTTGAAAAATCAGATTTTTATCTAAGATGTATGAACATTTCTCCCCTTTACAAATGACTATTCTCCCTATTACAATATTGATGCTGATTATGCAAAACTTTTCTTTTTCAAACATTTTCTGTATTCAAAAGTGTCTGGTTTTTTGTTAGTTTCATGTTGATCCCATGTCTGCTTAGGGATTCTCATAGTAGCTGTATGAAAGGTATCTCCATTTTTTATTCTTTTAATTTATCTTATTTTTAACATTTTGTCTTTTAAATTTAGGTGACAAAATCTATGTGGGGTATGTGGTTATATGTTGTAAAATTTTCTTCTAATTCTATTTTCTACAAATCCAATTTTCAGGTTGCCTCAGTTGTTCCTATGAAATAGGGAATGTAGGGAATGCCTTCACTAATAGTTTTACTTTTGTTTCAGATTATCGACCACTGAACTACTGAGTTCAATTGCTTACCAACCCTGCTTGCTCACACATTTTAGCTAGTACTATACAGTTTTGAGGTTACTATTTTATCAAATATTTTGAGGTCTAGAAATACTCTTTCCCTTCATTTTCCTTCTTTTTCATTAAATTATTGGAAAGAACATTATTTTCTTCCCAACGAATTTTGCTATTTTTCTAGTTCTATAAAGTAAGTCTTTTTTAGGTTACTTAGAGTTCTATTAAGTAACCTTTCTGTGGTTTACTTAGTATAACAAGTCTGTACATTTAAACCATATAATCCTTTGAAATCAGTTATGGCCCAAACATGAAAAGTGAATGTCCTTCCAATTTGTCTTCATTTATTTCTGTAAAGATGACTTTATATTTGTATTTGTAAAATCTTGAATGGGTTTTAGAAGGTTTAGATCAAGGTATTTAAGGATTTTTATAGCTATTAGAAATGAGGTTCTTTTCCTTTTGTTTCTTGCTAGTTTTGTAACTTATTTTTAAAACCTAATGTTTTGTGTGCAATTGTTATATCTTGCTACTCCACTGATTGTTAAACATCTCAGTTTTTATTCTGAGTCTATGGGGTTTTCTAAGTAAGTCATCATGTTCTCTTCAAATAAAGACAAAGGCTCTTTTTTTTCTGAAGTTTATATCATTAATTTATGTTTCATATTCTTATTAACTTTTTTTTAAAGGCACGTCAAAAAAGAGTCAGGGAAAAGAAATTCTTACTTTATTTCTATATTTATTGGGAATACTTCAGTAATTTTTCCATTAAAATAATTAAAGGTTTTATTTAATATATTTTTCAATATATTACTTAGATCTTGCTTTAAAAGTTATATCAATTCTTATGCTTTTTTTATTACAAAAATGAGAGTTTTGTTTGGTCATGACCTGTTTTTCATGAAACAATGCTGGCAAATTGTAATCAAAGATACTTAAAAACAAAAGATGTCCATGAACCATATGAGGACTCCTGAAGGAAATTAATATATTTAGTTTTTCACAGTAAAAGTCCAAGACTACCTTACTAGACTTAAATACACTTCTTCACTCTACATTCTAATAAAACTGGTTTGACTACTGCTCTACAAGTATGTTATTCTACTAATACTCTCTTTGTTTTAGTACAGATTGTCTCTCATGCCTGGAATGAAGTTTCTCTTTACCTCTGCCTTATAGAATTCTTAGCTTCTCTCAAAACTCAGCTCAGGGGCCAACTCCTACAGGAAAAATATCTTGATCTTCCTAGATTCTCATGCCCTCCCCCTAGAAATCTCTAGGTATACACATTTAAGAAAGCATTTTTATTTTTGTTTATAGCCACTCTCTTTGTGGTGGCAAAGAACTGGGAATTCCATCAAGGTTCATCAATTGGGGAATGGCTAAACAAGTTGCTATATATGATTGTGATGAGATATTATTAAAAAAATGATAAAGGGGTGGAGTCAAGATGGTAGAGTAGAAAGATGTACATACTCTAGCTCTTCCCCCACATCCCATAAAATATCTGTAAAAAATTACTCTAAACAAATTCTACAGCATCAGAAGCCACAAAATGACAGAGTAAAAGAGATTTGCAGTCCAAGGTAGCCTGGAAGGCCAACAGGAAAGGTCTATAGCATTGGGCACAGAGCAGAGTGCAGCTCACAGAGCCCAGTGCAACCTTGGCCATGTGATAGTAGAAGGAACAAGACTGGAACAGGCCTTGGAGGTGGAATTCCCAGCAGCAGCAGAGGTTCTCAGATTCTTCAACCCATACATGCCAAAGATAGCTTCAAAGGTCAGTGAGAAAGTTTTTTCATCTGGGTGAGAAGAGAACAGGATCCTTCCCTGGTCCTGGCCCCAGGCAGTGGCAGTAGCAGTGGAGGTGGCAACAGCAGTGTCCATGTTGGAGTCCTCCACCAAAAGCCCCTAGGGGAATTGAGCCCCTAATCTTGGTCTCAGGACTAAGTGGTGCCCGGGGGTAAGGAAGAGTGTTGACTGTCATGGTGGAATTGGTGGAGGCTCTGGAAAGGGAATTTTACTTGCAGATCCTGGGCAGAAAAGCTTTGGTAGCTCCCAGACCAGAGTGCAGGCCAGGAGAGGACTAAACTCCTCTCCCTTGGTTGTGCCATTTTGGAGGAACTGAGAACTTACAGAGTATATCCAGAGTGTACCCCCTTTTTGACAAAGGACTCAAAAGTCAAGTAACTCACTGGGAAAATACCCCAAAATGGAGAAAAACAAGACTATAGAAAGTTACTTTCTTGGTGAACAGGTATTTTCTTCCATCCTTTCAGATGAGGAAGAGCAATGTTTACCATCAGAGGCCTCCAAAATAAATATGAAATGGTCTCAGGCCATAGAAGAGCTCAAAAAAGGACTTCAAAAATCAAGTAATAGAAGTGGAGGAAAAATTGGGAAGAAAAATGATAGTAATGCAAGAAAATCATGAAAAGCGAGTCAACAGCTTGCTGAAGGAGACCCAAAAACTGCTGAAGAAAATAACACCTTTAAAAACAGGCTAACTCAATTGGCAAAAGAGGTCCAAAAAACCAATGAGGAGAAGAATGTTTTAAAAAGCAGAATTAATCAAATGGAAAGGGAGGTTCAAAAGCTCACTGAAGAAAATAGTTCTTTAAAAATTAAAATGGAGCAGATAGAAGCTAATGACTATTATGGAAGCCTTTTGCAAAACTACACATGTATAGCCTATATTGTATTGCTTGCCTTCTCAGTGGGGATGGATGGGGAAGGAGGAAGGGAGAGAAGTTGGAACCCAAAGTCTTAGGAATGAATGCTGAGAATTGTTTTTGCATACAACTGGGAAATACAAAATAAATGTAATGGTGTATAGAAATTTATCTTGCCCTACAAGACAAGAGAGAAGACAGGGATAAGGGAAGGGAGAGGTGTTAGAAGGGAGGGCAGATTAGGAGGAGTAATCAAAATGCAAGCCGTTTTGGGGTGGGGGAAGGGAGAGATGGAGAGAAAATCTGAAAATGAAAATTTTGTGGAAACGAATGTTGAAAACTAAAAGTAAATAAATAAACATTAAAAAAAGAAATGATGAACTTAATGATTTTAGAAAAATATGGAAAGACTTGTAAGAAATAATGAAGGGCTAAATGAGAAGAACCAAGGAATACTTTGTCAATAACAGTGATATTGTTTTAAGAATGATTTTTAGGGAGCCAAGATGCCAGAGTGAAAGCTGGGATTCACCTGAGCTCTGCCAAAAAGTTTAAACTGAATCTGAATAAATTTTAGAGTGGCAGAATACACTAGGATTTTAGGAATTCCACTAGGAATCCACTAGGCAGATTGTGAGTCCGGCACAGCCCAGAAGGTTGATATGAAGACCTGTTACACAGGGTTGGAGGAGCACAGAGCTTGTGGACTGAACCAGCTGAGACTAGGCCATAGCAGAGTGGAATAGCCTCCAGTGGACTGAATCAGAATCTGTAGTGCAGATTCTCAAGCCCCTCATCACAGGACATCAGTTCAGTGGAACTGAGTGACAGAAAAGCACAGGACCTGTAATAGCAGTTGCAGCCACTCCTGGGGAAATCAGCCCACAGACTAAATGTTTGAAAGTCACCTACTTGAACTTCCAGGAGCTAGGATGATAGAGTAAACTGTAGGTGCTCCCACCCTCCCTGTATTGACCTCAAAAAACCCAGAAAATACTGCCCCAGGAAAAATCCTGGAATAATGGAGCCAGCAAAAAGGGTACAGTAGTCTTTCACCTCTAGAGGTTAGAGAGATCAGTGGGAAGGGTTCCTCTTGCTATGGCTGAAGGGGATCAGTGTAGAACCAGAAGCATCCCAGCAAGCACCACCTCAGGGGTCCAGCAGAAGAGTCTGAGCCCCAGAGGGGTAGAGCCAGTATACCCTAACAATAAGACCCCAGGCATGAATTGGGCAGACAACAGTGAAGACTGGGTTCACCAGCCAGTGGGCCTGCAGGTGCTCTAGCAAAGTCTAAGGAAGGAGGAGATGTTCAGTAACCAGATTACTCCTGCCCCATACCTCAACCCAGGAACATCAGTATAAATCCACAGAAACTCAGAAAGACTTCACCTGACTTGGGCATTGGCACCTACTAGCCAACTCAGCACCAGGCAAATTGCAGCACTATATAACTTCTAACTGAAAGAACCAGAGGCCACAACACACAACGTCAGAAACCAGGACCCAAATCCCAGCATAAGAAACATGAGACAGAGCTCCCCCCATGCTTCAGAGGTAGAGATCCACTTTAAAAGCTAGGAAAAAAGCAATCACCATGAGCAAGAAGCAAATCAGAAAAATAAAGATCATAGAATCTTACTACAGGGAAAGGGAAGATCAAAATATGAATTTAGAAGAGGACAGCACTGACAATATACCCACATCTGAAACTTCAGAAGGGAATATGAACTGGTCTGAAGCCCAAAAAGCATTCTTGGAAGCGCTCAAGAGGATTTTACAAGTCAAATTAGAGAGGTAGAAGAAAAATTGTCCAATGATTTTGAAAATACAATTGACAAAATGAAAAGAATTCACTGAAGAGAACAACTCCCTAAAAGTAAAATTGCCCAAACAGATAAGAAGGCACAAAACTTAACTGGGAAAACTGGACAAATGGTAAAGGAAGTATAAAAGTTAACTGAAGAAAATTCATTAAAAATTAGAATTGGGCAAGTAGAAGCTAATGACTCTGAGATATCAAGAATCAGTCAAGCACAATCTAAAGAACAAAAAAAAAATAGAAGGAAACATAAAATATTTCATTTGAAAAACAATTGATCTAGAAAATAGATCCAGGAGAGAAAATTTAAGAGTAAGTGGTCTACTGGAAAGTCATTCTTAAAACGAAAAGAGCCTGGACAGTATCTTCCTAGAAATCATCAAGAAAAACTGCCCTGAGGTCCTAGATCAAGAAGGCAAAATAGTCATCGAAAGAATCAACCTATTAACTGTCAAAAAATGATTGTTATTGAAAATGCCAAGGAATATTGTTGCCAAGTTACAGAACTATCAGCTCAAGGTAAAAACACTGCAAGTAGCCAGAAAGAAAAAATTCAAATATCAAGGAACTACAGTCAGAGTGACACAGGACCTTGCAGCTTCTACATTAAAAGTTACGAGGGATTGGACTATGATATTCCATAAGGCAAAGGAACTTGGACTATAATAAAGGATTAATAACCCAGTAAAATTGAGCATAATCTTTCAGGCAAGGAAATGGACATTCAATGAAACAAGGGATTTCCAGATCTTCCTGATGAAAAGACCAGAGCTCAACAGAATATTTGATCTTCAAATACAAGACTCAAGAGAGATATAAAAAGGTAAACAGGGGAAAAATTGTTATTCAATATGGACAAATTGCTTGCATCTCTATATGGGATGTTGATATACATTAATCTTGAAAAATGTATAATTATGATGACATTTAAAAGGCATGTCCATAGATAGAGAGAGGATGAGGGTATAAATTAACTGACATGAAGATAAAAATCATAATTAAAGGGAATGAAGGGATCGTCATGGGAGAAGGAAAAAGGAGAAGGCATAAAAAGGTAAATTACATGAAGAGGAAATAAAACATATTATAGGAGAGGGAAAGGAGGGAGATGAGCATTGTTTGAGCTTCACTCTCATCAGATTTGATTCAAGGAAGGAACAATATACTCAGTTAAGTATAGAAATCTATCTTGCCTTGATGGCATTAGGAGAGAAAAGGGGGAAGAAAAAGGAGGGGATAATTAGAAGGGAGGGGAGAAGTAGGAAGGGATAAGGGAGGGGGGCTAATAGAAGGGAAGGCAGTGGTCAAGAGTAAAACTCTTGAGGAGAAGAAAAGAGAAGGGAGAAATAAAAGCATAAACAGGAGAGGAAATACAATGGAGACAGGTACTAATCATAACTTTGGATGGGAATAGGATAAACTCCCCTATAAAACAGAGGCAGATAACAGACTGGATTAAAAACCATAATCCTACAATGTGTTGTTTACAGGAAAGACATTTTAAACAGGGGAATACACAAATCAATTTGATTAAAAAAAGAAAGAAGAAAACCAAATTACCAATATCAAAAATGAAAAAGGTAAAGTCATCTCCCTTTAACAGGAAATTAAAACAATAAGGAGAAATTACTTTACCTAACCATATACCCATAAATTTGACAATCTTGGTGAAATGGATGAATATTTACAAAAATATAAACCACCCAGATTAACAGAAAGGGAAGTAAAATATTTAAATTACTCTATCTCAGAAAAAGAAATTGAACAAATCATCAATGAACTACTTGGGAAAAAAAATTCTATGGTCAGATGAATTTACAAGCAAATTCTATTAAACACTTAAAGAACAGTTAATTCAATAGTATATATACTATTTGAGGAAACTGGCAAAAAGGGAGTCCTGCCAAATTCATTTTATGATGCAAATATGGTGCTCATACCTAAACCTAGAAGAGGCAAAGCGGAGAAAGAAAGTTATAGACCAAATTCCCTAATAAATGTAGATGCAAAAGTTTTAAAGAGGACATTAGCAGAAAGATTACAGGAACTAATGAAGAAAATAATACACTTTGATCAGGTAGAAATTTACACCAGTATTGTAAGGCTGATTCAGTATTAAGAAAACTATCAACATTATTGATCGTATCAACAACAAATCTAACAGAAGCTATATGATTATCTCAGTAGATGCAGAAAAACTTTCAAAAAAATACAACATTCATTCCTTTTGAAAACATTGAAGAGCATAGGAATAAATGGAACCTCCCTCAAAAAAAATAAGTAATATCTACAAGCATTATATGTATTGGAAGCTAGATGCACTTCCAAGAATATCAGGAATGCCCATTATCACCACTGTTACAACAGTGAGGGAAGAAAAAAGAAATTGAAGGAATTAGAATAGGCAAAGAAGAAATACCACTCATTGTGGAGAAAATGATGATAAACTTAGAGAATCCTAGAGAATCAAGTTAAAAAAAAAACTACTTGAAATAAGAAATAACTTTGGCAAAGTTGTAGGATACAAAATAAACCCAAATAATTCATCTGCATTTCTCTATATTACTAACAAAACCCAAAAGCAAGAGACAGAAAGAGAAGTACCATTTAATGTTACTGTAGACACTATAAAATATTTGGCAATGTAGCTGCCAAAACAAATCCAGGAACTATATGAAAACAATTACCAAACACTTTTCACACAAATAAAGCCAGATCTCAATAATTGGAAAAACATCAATTGTTCATGACCAGGCAAAGCTAATGTAATAAAAATGATAATTCTTCCTAAATTAATTTACTTTTTCAGTACCATACCAATCAATCTACCAAAAATTATTTTGTAGAACTAGAAAAATTTATATCAGAATTCATCTGGAAGAACAAATGTTCCAGAATATCAAGGCAATTAATTAAAAGAAATGCTAGGGAAGGTTGCTTAGTCATACTAGATCTTAAATTGTATTATAAAGCAACAATCATCAGAACCAGTTTGTACTGGTTGAGAAATAGAGGGGTAGATCAGTGGAATAGGTTAAGTATACAAGGAAGAGCAGTCAATGATTATAGCAGTCTACGGTTTGACAAACATAAGGACCCCAGCTTCTGGGATAAGAACTCACTGTTTGACAAAGCTACTGGGATAACTGGAAAATAATGTGGTGGAAACTGGGCATAGACCAATGTCTGACACTGTATACCAGAATAAAATCCAAATGGGTACATGGTCTAGGTATGATGGCTGATACTATAAACAAAGTAAGGGAGTAAGGAATAGTTTATTTGTCATATTTATGCAAAATGGAGGAATTTATGATCAAACAAGAGATAGAGAGCATTATGAAATGCAAAATGGATAACTTTGATTACATTAAGTTGAAAAAGATTTTCCATAAACAAAGCCAATACAACCAAGATTAGGAGGGAAGCAGAAGATTGGGGGAAAAAAACTTTTATAACTAGTGTCTGTGATAAAGATCTCATTTCTAAAATATATAGAGAACCAAGTTAAATTTATAATAATCCAAGTCATTTCCCAATAGATAAATGATCAAAGGATATGAACATTCATTTTTCAGAGGAAGAAATTAAAACTATCTCTAGTCACATGAAAATATGTTCTAAATCACTATTGATTAGAGAGATACCAATCAAAACAACTCTGAGATACCACATCATACTTATCAGATTGGCTAACATGACAAAACAGGAAAATGGTAAATGTTGGAGAAGAGGTGGGAGAGTTGGAGCACTAATTTATTGTTGTTGGAGCTGTGAGCTGATCCAAAGATTCTGGAGATCAACTTGGAACTATGCCCAAAGGAATAAAAAAAATGGTGTATAACCTTTGGACCAACAATACTACTTCAAGGGCTATAACCCAAAGAGATCATAAAAATGGAAAAAAGACCCACATGTATAAAAATATTTATAGCAGCTCTTTTTTTGTGGTGACCAAGAATCAGAAATTGAGGGGATTCCCATCAATTGGGGAAGGGTTAAACAAGTTGTAGTATATGAATGTAATGGAATGCTATTTTGGTGTAAGAAATGATGAACAGGTAGACTTCTGAAAAACATGTCAAGATTTACATGAACTGATGCTGAGTGAAGTAAGCAGAATCAGCAGAAACATTGCATACAGTAACAGCCACAGTGTGTGATGACTGATTTTGATAGATTTAGCCCTTCTCGACAATGCAAGGACCTAAAACATTCCCAAAGGACTCATGACACAAAATGTCATCTATATGAAGAGAAAGAACTATGGAGTCTGAATGCAGAGTGAAGCAAACTATTTAATTTTTTGTTTTGTTTTTCTCATGGTTTCTCCCATTCATTATAATTTTTCTGTGCAACATGAGCAATGTGAAAATGCGTTTAATAGAAATGTATATGTAGAACCTCTATCAGATTGCATGCCATCTTTGGGAGGGAGGAGGAGAAAATTGAAAACTTATGGAAGGGAATGTTGAAAACTAAAAATAAATGACAATAAAAATTAAGGAAAAAGAAACTATCTCATAGAGAAGACATACACACTCACACACACACATACACACCAAAGGAAAAGTCAGAATTGAAAGGCTGAAATAAATCTTCAAGTCCTTCTGAATCCTTTATAGTTTGATAAGTTTACAGTTTAGGAGATTGAAGTCTTGGGAGATGAAGCAATGTGCCCATGGGTAGCTAGTGACAGAGGTGACTCTAGAATTAGATATCAATGTGCAGTCTGAAGTTCTTTTGTTCCTTATAATAAACTATTTTATTTTTAGGTCTCTGTTAAGTTGCATGATAAATTTCCATTGCAAAGATCAAAATTTACCTGCAGAGTTCACCTTTGAAATAATAATCCTCTATTCAGAGAATTTTAGTTAGCAACAACACACTGTTGCAACAATTGAAAAAAAAAACAGAAGTGGAGACAAAACAGGAAGCACAACACCTATTTGTTATAAGCAATATAAGTGAAAGGTGGCAGCTAGATGGCGCAGTGGATAGAGTAGCAGTGCAGGAGCTAGGAGGATCTGAGTTCAAATCTCCCCTCAGACACTTGACATTCACTAGCTGTGTGACCTTGGACAAGTCACTTAACCCCAATTGCCTCATCTTGGGTCATCTCTAGTCATCCTGATGAATATCTGGTCACTGGATTCAGATGACTGTGGAGGAGAAGTGAGGCTGTGACCCATACAGCCCTCCCTCACTCAAAACAAAGTCAAGTGCAAGTCATGCCATTATTTCTCTGATGTCATGGTCTTCTCCAGCAATGAAGGATAAACATACAATAAGTGAAAGCCAAAATAAAGAGGTAGCTCAAGAATTGTAAAAGGAAGCCATTATAAGGAAAAGAAATTGATAGGGAATGCATAATAAATCTGAGTAGTTCTTCACACTATTACATTATATATAGGAGGAACCAAGTGAAAACATGATCATATTAGGGTGCAATTGCATCAGTTATTTTAGTTGAGTCCATCTGACATCCTCTTGTGACTTTGTTGTGACCTGAATGCTTTTAAGGACTCATGCACCCACAATCTGTAGCAGGCGAGTCTACCAGTTGTTTTCGTGTGCCTGTAATCATCCCAAGGTCTTGTGTGGGCTGCCCATGAAAACTCACAAGTGGTCATGGATTGGAACAATGAGCTACTTTATACCCTGGAAATAATGGCTTCCAGCCAACTCATGAGAAGAATGAAACTGCCTTGTATCAGACTCCCTGCTGCGCATTAGAATTTCAGCTACAGCTGCTACCTTGTTATAACACCCACATTTCTTAGCTCACAAGGACAGCTTTACAGAGAAAATGCCCTGCATTCATTGTCTAATTATCAACTTCACATACCTTGGAAACAGAGTATGGCTCAAACATGTGTATGACTCAAAACATTATTGTAAGATTAAGATCTGGAACAATAAAGCAAATTCCAAATGCTGTTAGTAGTCTATTATTACTGGGAAAATGGTGACATAAAACCACTTTTTTATCTTTGCTTTTTATGGAAAGATTTATCCGTGGGGGAAAAACGAAATGATTTAGATAACTGGAAGAATAAAAAAATCTAGCATGGAAAAAGGATGTCCAAGAACTTGTTCAGGTGGTTGGCAACCTGCCGAGCACACCTCTGGAAGAAGATATGCAACTTTCATCTTTATTATGGAATGATCACAAGTGGACTATTTCTGAGCACCAGCTGTTCTCTGTGAAGCATATGAGTTCCATGCTCTAATCTGTCCTTCACCTCAGGCTCTCCTATCTCACCCAAAATCCCATTTGGAAAGGTTTATTGAGAGGAAAAAATACGTTACTCATATTATATTATTATTGCTAATATTTTAATAACAACACTTTCTGTTAGTGAATACTAAGGATGACAGATGAGGTACTTTAATTCTGAAGGGCAGAACAGGTAAAAAGGGAAGCAAGCCCACTTTGTTACCATGAATCTCTTTTTACATAGTACAGGATGCCTGTTCAGTTGGATCTCTAGATGTTTAACATTTTGATGGACCACATTTCTTTCAAACATTTTGGTTGAATTATAGCTCCTTTGTCTACTATCTGAAACTGATTAAATGGACATATCTTTTAAAATATGGACTAAATGCCAAACTCAGGAATCTGCTTTTTATTTTCACAATGTCCTAAACAGAATGAATGACAGTTTAATAATTCTTTGTTTACTTTCTTTCTATTGGAAAAGGCTTAAACTTTCAGGTAACCCAGGTAATGTGGGACCTATTCAGGATTGTGTTCATAGGGGTTCTTAATCTTTTTATCACCACGGACCCTTTTATTGATCTTGTGGAGCCAATGGAGCACTGTACAGGACAATGTTTTTACATGCATAAGGTACATGGAATAAAATACAAAGGAAACCAATTGTATTGAAGTAGATATCAAAAAATATATATGTATGTATATCTCTATCCCTATATCTATCTATCATCTATCTATCTATAATCATGGATAGCAGGTAAAGACATCCTATTCTAGAGTTCAGACAGCAAAATCCTACAATTTGCAGATATTTGCTGAATTAAAGTGCTGAAATGCTTTCTTAATCATTGTGTATCTTCAATAAATAAAAATTATTCACAACTCTTTGATCCTCAGGTAAGATTGCAAAGTAGGTGAAACTGACCTTTGGCACCCTCTCACTTCCCTTTCTATGCTTCTTCTGACATTCCTAGTATCTCTTTTCCTTTTCCCCAGGATTTTTCAATCTATTTCCTCAGCTTTTCAAGGAAAGTCAATTTGGCCTATCTTCCCACAAAGTCCACCATTTTGCAAAATTATTTTCATTCCTTTCTTAGCACCTTACCCAAACTCCTACAGTTGCAGAAATATGATCTTAGCTAGATGTTAGAAAGAAATGACCAAATAAAATTAATTCACTCCTAGGTGATTAAAAGATAAATATGGTAACATTCCCAAAGGATTTCAGCATTACCAAATAATTTTCATTGAATCTTAAGACAGATGCAAAAAGACAAAAGGATAAAAACATTTTTTAAATTAACACAACAGTAGCTGCATAGCAATTACTGTGATGGTTTGGCGTCAGAAGACACTTCAATGGGTTAAACAGAATGTGTTTCAAATCAGGAGAGTCAACTGGCTATAAGAATAGATCTAAGCATTAGGAACAGTAACGGTAAACGGTGAGAATGACTAAGATCCAGGGAGGGCCATCTTAGATCTTTTAAATTACAAATCATAACTTGGGAGTATAAAGCTGAGTTTTGACCAATATCATTATTTTCTATCACCCCAGAGATTAAATGACTCCTGGGGAAAGTTTCCTGAAGATTTAATCACATTGTTTACCCCTGTTCTCAAAATATAATCAACTTTCCCAGATTCTAATCCACATTTAACAAGTAGTATCTGCTTGTTTGGTCATTTGTTTGTTTAACTTCTTGTCAATGAAGCGTCTGGGCACTCACCTAAGGCTATCTCCCACCACCTAAATAACATTTGTTAGTATTTCCTGTAACTTCCATTCCCAAGGCTTGTCTGAAAGGATGCTACTATATTACTGTCAAAATGTATACTTATAGCTGAGCATAACTCAATTACCCTGACAGCATTTCTAACATTTATCTCTTACTACCTAAAGATTTATTGTTCTGTCCCTTAAGTAAAACTGTGGAGCAAATCAAAAAACAATTTATTCCTAATTTGCAAAGGCAGTAACAAACAACCTTGTCCCTTTAAAAATGAGATTACTGAGAATAACGCTCTAAGTATGTCTTTTTCATCAAAGGGAATTTTTAAACAGGATTTTGTTTTAAGATAGAAGCACTTCTCTTTTAAGACAGTTTCTTATCTAGTGAAGCTGCCCTTGTGGAACATACACAATGACAAAATATCAGGATATTAGGGTTGACAGAGGATAACTGGAGGAAGCTGAAAGGATTTCAGCATAAACAAATATTTTGAAGTTCTCTTTTCAGTAAATCTTATGACAGATGCAAAAAGAAAAAGGAATAAAAACAGTTTTTTTTTAAAAAATTAAAACAGTAACTGCATAGTAATTACTGTGATGAATTGAAGTCAGAAGGCTATTCAATGAGTTAAACAGAATGTTTATCAAATCCTAACTTCAAGAGAGCCAAGTGGCTGTAGGTAAAGATCTGAGCACCAATAACTCTTAATGGACAGCAATGAGAAATAATGGAAAGAATATTTAGACTAGAAATCATAAGAACTGGAACCTGTCTGAGCCCTGGTTATGATTTGCTAAATAATTTAAAACCAGAATTTCTAATCACACAATGTTACTGTTTAAACAAAATCACACACTCATTGTATGTATATTGTGTATATGCGAATGTATATATGCATATGTATTCATAACATTTACATATTTCACATAGAAGAGGGGTATCTTTTACCTCATCACTTAAAACAAAGCAAACCCATTAAAAAAATTAGAACAACATGTAAACAGGCCTTGATATACAATGATATAGCATATAACAATTTCTTTTAGGTATCTGTACTGCTGAACTTATCTCTATTGCTAGGGTTAAAGCATCAAAATTTCATATAATTGGAGAAAAGCATACAAACTTCAATAAGCGGTTCCCCCTTTTTAGATATAGAGCTTTAAAAAGCCAACAAACAGTGAGAAACACTCTGAACAAAGCTGGAAGACTTTTTCATTTCCCAATGTTGCATTACATCATCAGTTTTGAAGTTTTAAATCTTAGGGAAGGAATGAAGGAAATAGAATGCTTCCTTTTGCTAAAGAATTGTCCATTTGTCAGTTCTCTCCCTGTTGAGGACCATGAAGTCTTTCCATGTTAAGTTCAGCTTTGGGCTTTCCTGTTGGTGACTCTGAATTTCACCTTTTCAACTGGACTCTTCAGGTTGCACTAATTTACTCAGGAGCCTACATGTGTTCTGTCCTACTGAAATTCTGTAGGTAGAGCCAAGTCCATTGAAAACTGTGCTACAAACTATTTTGGATTTTATATTCTTCAAAGGAGGGCAAAGTGAAATCCACCTCAAGTGCTTGGCATTTCCTGAGAAGACCAGAAAGCTGCTAGTATGATAAATAAATCAATAAACAAATATGTCGTGTTTCTGGTAGGATGATTTCTACAAATTGAGCTTCCCTTGAACTTCCCATCAGGTCTCTATCATGGTCCCTTTGGGGTGGCTGATATGCATTAGTTTAATAAGGAAACAAGTCAAGGAACTTACATCAAATGGAGAAGTAAAAATCTACTGAACAACTCTCTCCACTTTCATTCCAATAAGAATAAAAGGAAAAGAAATAAAAATATAATTCTCACAGGTTTTTTTTTTTAATGTTAAAGATGTAATCTTAATTCTGTGCTCTTCTTTCTCCTAGATCCTGGCTGTGCTCTGATGGCTTCTTATGTTGAGGGGATAATGTAACTACTGAGTCAAAGGAAGTTTGAAACTAATGAGGTGGAATGGAAAATCACCAAGAACCCTCACCAACCACCTTAAAATTCACTGATGTAGCAGTTCTGTATTTGCTACACCCACCCCAGGTCACATGGTCATGCCTGCTCAATACAGGCTTTTTTCATATTGTTTTAGATGAGGGGTTAGAGTGGCTTCTGAGTCAAAGAAAGTATGAAATTAACTAAAGGAAGGATGCACCACTACTCAGGACCTTCAGAAACTATTGCTGCAGAATATTCCCTAAACTCTCATTCATAGACTTTCATCCCTCAATAAGAAAGGAAAATTCAAAAGTTAAATAAGCACTTATGATTGGGTGGGTTCATAAGGCAATAGAAAAAGTGAAAAAAATGTTCAATCAAAGAAAACTTAATATAATTAAGATATAGCACAGAGCAGAACAATCACAGGATTAAAAATTCAGAAGAGATTAATTATACAATAACCCTAGAAAATAATTTGGAATGTCTGTCAAAGACCCTAAAATGATTTGTAATAAGAAATAAAATTACTGGAAAAAAGGTAGAATGAATGGGACAGTCTAGACCAGAACCTGGAAAACAATGGCAGCACATCAAAAGAAGTAAAGAAGAAACTACAACTCAAGATTTCAATGGTACAAGAAATGATAGAAAAAATGGAAAAACCCATCTTGGAGCTACTATCAAAAACAACTCTACTGTAAAATAGAACACAGAAAGACAGTCTAGAGAAATCATCCCAGAAGAACATGACAAAACAAAACACAACAAATAAACAACCAAAACCTGGGTATATTATTAAAAAAAAATAAAAGAAAATTATGAAGATATGTTAAAATTGGAGGCTAAAGTTCAAAGTAAAATGTACAGGCTATTACAGAGGAAGACTATATATCATGTTCCTGAAAACACTTCTCCAAAAATCCAAAGGTCTGTCGTTAAAGGGGAGGAAAAAGTGTCAGGAATGGCTAGAAAGATGTAGATCACATGCTGTAGAAATATATTTAGAATTAGGTAGGACTACACATCTATTATTAGAAAAGAAAGAAAATATTGGCATATGATCTATCAAAAACCAAAAGTAAATGATGATAAATTCACATGAAGACATCAAAAAGGTAAATATGGTTATCAAAGAAAAAAACTTAAGAATGATAAAAAAGAAGTATAGGAAGTCCCATGAAATTCACTCTTATCTTGGTTGAGAAAAGTCAATTAAAAATTGATAGAGATAAAATAGTGGTTAGAATTTAAATTAATTCTATCCTGGGACAGAAATACGGATGAGAAGATTTAAGAGGGAAGCTAGAGTCTGGGAGAGGATAGACTCAGATGAAGTGGACAGAAAATAAATATTATAGGATTTAATGGTGGAAAAACAAATTTAGTAATCATTCTCATGGGTCTGAATGAAGCATTCTTCATCATTAAAAGGAGTAACATGATAAAAAGGATTTAAAACAAAATCCATGAATTTGTTATATTTTATTTATTTATTTATTATTTGTTAGACATCAAAATCATACAGAGTCAAAATGAAGGGTTGAAGATGGATTTATAATTTCTAGAAGTGGCAATTTTAATCTCAGAGATGATAGAAAAAATAAATTCAGTTAAGTGCTGCATAGAGGGAAACTACTTTCTACTTGAAGGCTCCATAGGTAATTAAACAACAGAAATATGAAGTATGTCTAATGCATAAATAAATGCAGAAAGGCAGAATTATCAAACGTATTTAAAAACCATAATGCAACAAAATAACAATCAATAAGTAATTATGAAGAAATAACTGACTCAAATGATGACTAAATTGTTAAATCCTAAATAATGAGGCGGAATCAAAGAACAAAACATAGACATAATAAATAATTCAATACTTTGTGTGGTAGAGAAAAAGGAAATTAAATTACTGCCCATCAGTGGAAAATAACAAATTATAGTATACAAATATAATGTCATTAGACTGCAGAAACTAACAAATATGAATAATTTAGAAAAAGATGGGAAGTTGTTATAAGTTATGAAAAAAGAAACAAAGAAGTTATACCAAGGGAAAATGTGTATGTGTGTGTATGTGTGTGTGCATGTGTACTTTAAATGATATAAATGAAACAACAGTAAAAGGCAGATGAATTCAGATTGTCTGCATTGTGCAATTTTGAGTCCAGAAAATAAAAGATGATACACATTCCCTTTTCCTCAAGAGAGAGGAGATTTTCCATGGTTCAGTCATTCAATCAGTCAGCAAGTCAATAGACATTCGTTAAATGTCTATTATGGGCCAGTGCTAAGTGGTAGGGGTACAAAAAAGGGCAAAAGATAGTCTCTTCACTTAAAAAGTTCACAGTCTGATTCTTGTGGAATATTGGATTTGCCACAATATATTACTGCTTCTTAGACTGGTTTTATTTAATGTTTTTGTTTATTATAAGGGGGTATTATTTGAAGGTATGTGTGTGTGTGTGAAAAGACTACTGGAAAGTATCTCTTGTATTTTACACACATATGTATGTATGTACATATATACATATACACATACACATATATGTATTTATGTGTATATACTTTTTAAAAAAAGAGCCATAGCTGAAAAGCATGGTAGTTAAAAGTCATCTGAAACTTTATCTGTCATTTTCTTCCTGATAAAACAAACCAAAACCCAGGAACTGATTACTCCAAACTTTCTGAGTGTTTTCCTATTACGGTATAAGTGATTGATATTTTCAAGGAATAATTTTAAAATACACACACCATGCACACACGCACACACACACACACAACATAGATATCAGTATGCCTATTTCTCGGGAAAAAAAAATCTCACTATTGTGGAAAATAAATGTTCTAGTAACAGAAAATAGTTATCTAGTAATTTATCAATACCCATCAATGATAAATATTTTAAGGGATATAATTCAGTTATTCTAAATTTTAAACATTTTTTCAAATTATTGTATAAATAAAAGTGATTTTTATGGGAACAGAGAATTATTTTGATTTTATACAACCTAATAATTGATTGAAACACTAGTGCATCATTTCAAATTGAAGAGAAGCTTGTGTAGTTTTCAGAGACTTTTGCATTTAATATTTGAACTTCTCAAAACTTGAATTCCATGTTCGTTTTTACATTCCTTTGGAAAAAAAAGAATGTATCTGCAGAATGGCACAGGCAGCATTTCTATTAGATAAATAAATAGATAAATTTACCAGAACAACAAATTATTTAGCTGCCGATGGAAATATTTACCCATGGCAGGCCTGATGACAAACATCTAAGATTGTTGTTTTTTTCCAAGTCTAGTAATTTCACTCCAACCTTTTTCAGTGATGTCAACAGATGTTTTAGAGAGTTGAGGCAATTTATCTCTAGGAACTAGAGAAGCAGTCTAAATTGCACGAGATATTCAGTGGATAGATTTGGAAGCTTAGAAGACCTTTAAGTAGAGTAGATTACCTGCTCTTCCTGCTGGGACTTTGAGTTGGACACACTTTAGGGATGTTGAAAAGCCATAAATACTTTTAAAAGTATACATTCAAATACAAATTCCAACCAGAATTGGCCACTAGAGGCAAAGACAATGATTTTAAATTGATAGGAAAACATAAGAGAAAAGCAATATTATAATGTGAACTTCTTCATTTGAATTTCAGTCTAATTTTTGGGAAAGTTTTTTTTTCTCAACAAGAGAACACAGAAAGATATACTCTGAGAAAATATCAGGTAAACATATTTGCAGGGATGTGATTTTTTTTAAGATCCATTCCAGAAACTGGCACTGTAGATCTATATTAGATTGTCAGTTGGTGTCCTCTCTTCTGCATATATCACATCCTGCATCCCTATTTGGAAACAGCAATTAGAATTGTGTGTTGGCCTGAGGAACTCACACTTTACTCTCTTGATTTAATATTGCCTGGGTTGGCATGCTCTTAGGAAATATGAATTTCTCTCTCCAGACACTGACAAGTTTGGAAGCAATCGAAACACTTTAAAAATAATTATGCTTGCTTAAATAAATCAAAGGACTAGCTTGGGGCTGAGCAGGATTGGTTCTACAGTACTGATAAAGCAGATTTTCTACGATGAAAGCTGCCCCATGAAGCCTCCAAGAGAAAGATTTCTACTGGGACCATTGCAGTGACATGCACTCCTAAGGTGCCCTTCTTTTTAGTAAGTCATTTAAGACAACATACATTCATTCAACTGTTAAGAATATAGAGTCATAATGTGAGGGAATACAATCTATATTGTATTGGCAGGTAGTTTGTGTGTATGTGTATGGGTGTTTGTGTATGTATGTATGTGTGTGTCTATGTGTCTCTCTGTGTGTGTGTATATGCACACACACATGTAGAGAGACAAAGACAGAGAGAAAGAGAGACCAAGACGAAGACAGAGATAGAGAGAAAAACTCTTTAATTCTACTATATTATAACTTCCATTGCCCACCATAAATGGTCCACAAATATTTTCATATTCTTTACTTCCTTGCCTTTCTTGCTTTAGATACTCTAGTACAAGGATTCATCCTTTTCATCTAGACAACTATACTAGCCTCTCTCTCATCTCTCTCTCCTTCAATCCTTTGGTCACATTGCTGCTTGAGTGGTACTTTGAATTCTGCTTTGATCACATCACTTAAGTTAAAAGTCTAGTAGTGACTTCCCATTACCTACCAAATAAAGCATAAACTCCCCTTGGCAACCTCAGCTAGAATCAGATGTATAGATCACTCAGAAAGCATTTAGAAATGAAACTGGAAGGAGGATAACAAACAAAAATGAAATACAACAGACTTTCCAATGTTTAATTGTAATATTTTCTCATCATCCATGATGCTATCCTTAGATTCTATCACCGTAGTACTTGGTATGCAAAGTTTGAAAATAAAATGTTACTTAACAATATGGAGTCAGTAAAAGCCAGTGGGATGAACTAAGTAGTAATACTCCAATGGATCTATAATTTCATTAGTTTGGATATTATCTCCAATTATTCAGATAGACTATAGCCCAGTCAAGCTGAGAAGGACTTTAAATTCCATGCAAAAACATTAATTATATGCCTGAGGAAAGGCGGGCCCACAGAGAATATTCTCCTCAACAGCTGTTTAAGTATCAATATCAGTGAAGGCATAAAAGAAGGCAACATATGTTTATGATATCTAGCCTGATTCAAATCTACCATACTACTCTCTAGTCATATTTATGTTATGTTGCCTTACCCCATCTTTGGTTTTCTGGTACTTCAGCTCCTACTCTGGGGTCTTAAACTCCTGGAGTTGGGGGGAGTGTATTGAAGCTTATTGTGTAAAGAAGGGGCATTGTCAAACCTTGCTTTAAGAATTGGGGATTTTAATAATTTAAAGTTGGGAGCAGAAGCAAAATGGTGGAGTAAGGCAGCAACTCATATAGACTGTCTCAAATACTCTTCTAAACAACTATAAAATAATGCCTGAAAAAGAATTTTGGAGCAGGAGAACCAATAAAATAATTGGGTGAAACAATTTCTAAGCCTAAGACAACCTAGAAGTTGACAGGAGAAAGTCAGTTCCCACTGTCTCACTCAGGTAAACAGAGAGTGCACTGTAGTTCAGGTAGTATCTGTGCAAACCAGCAGCAAACCATGCAGAAAGAACCCGAATTCTGACCCAGGTCAACAGTAACAACCCATGTTCCAGGCCCAGAGGCCAGTGGCCAGGTCCCACACCTCTCATGAAACAAGTCAGTGGCTAGGCACTGTACCACCCAAATAAGAAGCATAAGACAGTAACTCCTCCATTCCAAGAATAGTATAGTCCTTTAACATAAAATTGATAAACAAAAATAGAATGGAAAATGAGCAAAACAAAACAAAGAAACTGAAAATAGAAAATTACTATGGTGAGAGGGAAGATCAAAGCACTAATGTCAAAATGGCTACCTGTAAAGCCTCAAAGAAAAATGTGTACTGATCCCAGGCCCAGAGAAAAACTCTGGAAAAGGTCAAAAAGGATTTAAGAAATCAAATAAGAGAGGTAAAAGAAAAATTAGGAAAATAAATGAGAGTGATATAAGAGCATCATAAAAAAGTCAATAGCTTGATAAAAGAAGTTAAAAAAATGGAAAAAGATAAGACAAAAATTCACTGAAGATAATAACTATTCAAAAAGTAAAACTGGCCAAATAGAAAAGGAAGTACAAAAGTTCACTGAAAAATACAATTACTTAAAAATAAGAATTGGGCAAGGTGAAGATAATGACTTTATGAGATATCAAGAAATGGTAAAATAAAATGAAAAGCATGAGAAAATAGAAGAAAATATATAATACTTCATTGGAAAAGCAAATGATCTGGAAAATAGATCCAGGAGAGATAATTTAAGACTTATCAGACTACCTGAAAGCCATGATCACAAAAGAAACCTGGAGATCACATTTCAAGGAATCATCAAGGAAAATTGCCCTGATATATAAAATAAAAATGGAAAAAAAATCTACTGATCATTTCCTAAAAGAGACCACAAAATGAAAAAACTCTCAAGAATATTATAGTCAAATTCTTGAGCTCCCAGGTAAAGGGGAAAATATTAAAAGCAGCAAGAAAAAATAATTCACATGCCATGAATTCATAGTCAGAATTACATAGGATTTAGCAGCTTTTATATTATAAGATCAGAAGGCTTGGAATAAAATATTCTAGAACACAAAGGAGCTAAGATTACAACCAAGAATCACCCAGTGAACCAGAATATAATCCTTCAAGGAAAAAGGAATATTTAATGAAGTAGAGAACTTACAGGCACTCATGATGAAAAGACAAAAGGTAAACAGAAAATTTGATTTTTCAGACGTAAGACTCAAAAGAAGAATAAAAAACTAAAGAGGAAAGAGAAAACAGAAGGGATTCAATAATGTTAAACTCTTTAGATACTTGCATGAGAAGATGAAAATTTATGAACTTTATCACTATAGGCAAATTAGAAGGAGTATATGGAGACAGAGGACATAGTTATAAGTTGACTTTGATGGAATGATATTAAAAAAATTTTAAAAAATTAAGAGGAGAGAAATATGTTTGCAATAAATGAAAAGGAAAGTAATAGGTAGAATGTGATAAATTATATCACTTGAAGAGGTGCATATAACTTGTAATTTTTATTACATCACTATCTGAAAAGGATGTATTTGACATTTCTGCCTTTCTTCATTTGTTAGTGAGGTTATACTGCCCTAATATATGGTCAGTTTTTATACACATACATATGTGTACACACACACACACACACACACACACACACACACACACACACACACACATATATAAAGAAGAAACACATTTGAAGCACAGAGACACACATAGAGTAAAAGTCAGAGACTGGAGTATAATCTATTCTGCTTTAGCTGAAGTATAAAAAAAAGCAGCATCAGCAACAATGCTCTTAGATGAAGCATAGCAAAAATAGATGCAATTAAAAGAAATACGGAAGGAAACTACATCTTGGTAAAAGATATCAGAGACAATGAAGCAATATCAATGCTAAAGATATATGCATGGAATGGTATATAGCAAGAACATTTTTAAGGGTGGTGCTAAATGAATTACAGCAGGAACTAGTAAAACCATCCTACTACTTAGGGACCTTAACTTTTACCTTTCAGAACTGGATAAATCAGATCAAAAAGTAGATAAGAAGTTAAGGTGGTTAATAGGATTTTAGAAAAGTTAGGCATCATAGACTGGAGAAAATTCAACAGAGATAGAAAGGGACGCCCGATTTTGTTTGTTTTTTTTTTCTCACTGATGCATGCCATCTATGAAAAAAAAATGACCATGTATTAGGGCATAAAAATCCCACAATCAAATGCAAAAAGTCAGAAATGTTAAATTCTCCTTTCATGACCATGATGCAATAAAATTACATTCAATAAAGTTCCATGGAAATACAGATTGAAATTAATTGGAAATTAAATTTAATAGGAATTAATTGCAAACTAAATTGATTTTAATTAATTGGAAACTAAATAAAGTGAAATTAATTGGAAAGCAAATAATCTAATCAAAAGAATGAGAGGATTAAAGAATAAATCATGGAAACAATCAATAATATTTTTTTAAAAGAGAATGACAACAATTTGTCAATGCACCAAAATTTGTGGGATGCAGACAAAGCAGTACTTAGGGGAAAATTTATATCTCTAAACACTTACGTCAGTAAAATAGAGAATGAGCATATCAAT
>CM053769.1:372609692-372671325 GCA_028658325.1 Potorous gilbertii
TGGAGCTGGGGTGGAGCTCCAGCCCGCTTTGGGAGTCTCTGGCCGAGCTGCCTCAGCCTCTGCCACAACGGCCACTTCCCAGGGGGTCCGAGTCCCGGAGATCCCCCGCTCCCCTCTCAGCCCGTCTCTCTCACTGACCTGTGCGTCTGTGGGTGGTGGGACCTTCGCGGCCGCCCGGAGATTCAGGTCCCTGACGCCTGCTGGGCTCTGCTGGCTCCTCTCAGTGCCGTGTGGCCGGGGCTGGGGGAGGGGAGCGCTCCGCCAGACAGGACTCCGCTCCCGTGTCCGGGGCACCTTTGCGGTCGGTTCTTCAGGGCTCTCTGCAACGCAAATCTCCTTCACTGTGTTGCTGCGCGGCTTCCACTGCTCCAGAATTTGTCAGGAGTTCTTTTTACAGGAAATCTATGGGCTGTGGGTTCGGACCTAGCTTAGGTGAGTCTTTCTACTCCGCCATCTTGGCTCCGCCCAACAAATCTTTTTATTAAAGGAATTTGTTATGTAAAGTTTGGATTCAGTCAAAGGGCCCCACTTGAGAAACTAGAGGACCACATGAGGTTTTAAGGAAACAGGTTCCCTACCCCTGATATAGTCTGACATCCTCATTTTAAAGGTGAGAAAAATGAATCCCAAAGGGGAGAAATGATTTTCCCCAAGTCATTCCAATAGTAATTAGCTGTACCAGGAGAGCAATAAAAATCCTCTAATATTTTTTCCATGAGAGCTGTCTTCCATAACTAATGTTGATATGATATTTTAGGGAAAATTTGATTCTTCCCATGTGATGACAGATAAATCAATTAATTTATAGAACATATATCAAGTACTTATCAGATGTCTTCCCATGTGATGACAGATAAATCAATTAATTTATAGAACATATATCAAGTACTTATCAGATGTCTGGCACTATGCTAAGCAATGGGGATATTAATAGAATCAAACAAAATAGTCCCTACCCTTATATTTTTTTAGGGGAAGACAATGCATAAAGAGGAAACCGTGTGTGTGTTCATGCTTTGTTGTTGAAGAAGACCATGCCTTCAGAGAAGTGATGACATGACTTGCACTTGACTTTGTTTTGAGTGAGGGAGGGCTTTGCAGGTCACCAGTCTCACTTCTCCTCCAGAGCCATCTGAATCCAGTGATCAGATGTTCATCAGGATGACTGGAGATGACCCAGAGTGAGGCAATAGGGATTGTGACTTGTCCAATGTCACACAGCTAGTAAGTGTCGTGTCTGTGGTGAGATTTGAACTCAGGTCCTCCTGACTCCTGCACTGGTCCTCTATCCATTGCACCACGTAGCTGCCCAAAGGGGGAACTAGAAACTAGGGGAGGGAGGAAGAATACTCAGGTGCAGGCAAGACAGTGACTAGGAGATGAAGCGTGAATGGTGAGTCAATCTTGGAGAGAAGTGATGGCCGAGGAGCCTGATAAAATGGTAGTTTAGATAAGGGTCTAGAAGTGGTGGGGAACCTGTGTTCTCCAGGCCACATGTGGCCCTCTAGATCCTCAAGGATAGCCTTTTGACTAAATCCAAACTTCAAAGGACAAATCCCCTTAATAAAAGGATTTCTTGTGTAAAACTTGGACTCAGTCAAAAGGTGTCATCCAAGGACCTAGAAGAGCACATGTGGCCTCTAGGCTGCAGGTTCCCCACCCTTAGTCTAGAAGACCAGAGCCTGAGAATGGAGCTTTCCAAACAGGAAAGACCGCTAGTGAGGAATAAGCTGAAGATCAGTGAGGATAAAGTGATTTGTCCAAAGTTTTTAAATTAATTAGCAGTAAATCATTTTGTTGTTCTTGCTTTGTTTGGGGTTTTTTTGGCTACTAATTCTTTACTTTTTTTCTGTGATCACAAGTCTTAATTTTATTATCTTTCTTCTTTAAAGATTATATATGAGGAAATAATCTAATATAAACTCCTAGTCAAGATAACTACAAAAAGCCCAAAATGTCTACTAGTCAATCTACCAAGGAACACCCAAGACACGCATAGATCTACCTACACGATCTTCTTAAATAAATTTAAAAATGCCTTCATCTTCAATGCTCTTGACTGGGCTCCCCCAGGGTAATAAAAAAAAATGACAATATTATTCAATGCTAAATAATACAATAATGTACAAATTTAGTATTTGAACAATGAAACCAACAAGGGAATACTTAGGAAGATAGAGAAAATAACAACAAAATCTGTTTGGAAGAACTAATGATCTTGATTATCCTGGGAAATAATGGAGAAAAAAAGGAAAAGAAGTAGACTTTCACTTTCATCAAAACTATTACATGTTGGCGAAAAAAAAATGCAAAATACTGTAGACCAGAGAATTAGAGAGATAAGAATGTATCTTAAATAACGAATTTAACAACCCAGTGTCCAATAAGGTTAAGAATATATAGCATTTGGAGAACTCCTTTTTTGACAAGAAATGCTGGGAAAAAAAAACAACTAAAAAGAAGTTTGACATAAAGGGGGAAGGATAAGGAATGGAAGGGAAAGAAATAAACATTTATACATGTCCATCACATGCCGGGCCCTTCACTAGCTACTTTACAAATATTATCTTATTTGACTGTCATAACAATCCTTCAAGTTAGACTTCATCATTATCTCTGTTTTACAGTTAATGAAATTGAGTTAGAGAAACAGCACAAGTTACTTGCCCATGGTCACACAGCTAATCAGTGTCTGAGGCTTCATTTTAATGCAGGTTTTTGTGACTTCTTGCCAGTGCTCTAATGACTCTATCACCTAGTTGCCTATCAGAAATTAGAGCCTTACATTATGTATCAAATAAGGTTAAAATAGATATGTAACCTGAATATCAATGATTACATAATTATAAAAAATAAAAGCGAACTAAATCAGTTATCTTTCATAACTATGGTTAGCGGAAAAGTTCTAAAACAAACAAGGGACAGAGTAAATCACAAATGATAAATTACTTTTGATTACATGGAATTATACAGTTTCTACATGGTCAAAATAAAAGCAAGTAGAGTAAGAAGGGAAAGAGTTGATTTAGCCATCGAATGTCTCTGATAAGGGTTTGATATCTAAGATACAGAGGAACTAACACACATGTATAAGACCCAGTGGACATGAGGTCAAACTATATAAGCAAATCATTTTCAAATAAAAAAAGCAGACAATTAAGAACTGTACAAAATCACATATTAAATCATCAATAAAAGGATAAATTCAAAGTGAAAAAATTCTGTTTCAACCTACACCTAGAAAATTGACAAAAGTGACAACAGGTGGGAATTGTCAACATTAGAACAGTTTTGGAAATGGAGGAACACAAATACACTGTTGGCATAGCTGTGAACTGTTCCAACCATCTTAGTTATACAATCTGGCATTACTTTTAATAAAGTGCTAAATGTTCATACTTTGATTTAGATTCCATCCCTAGGTGTGTACCCCAAGGTAATCAATGATAGAAGGGAATGTGCAATTTTTTGCACAAACTATTTTTTGTAGTAGCAAGTAACTGGAGATAAACCAGATAAATGCTAGTGATTAAGGAATGACTGAAAAAGAGTTGTAGATGAATATAAATTTAATGGACAATCAGATAAGAAAATACGAAGAATTCAAGAAGGAATACAAAGACATATGGATAGATGCAAAATAAACCAGGATAGTTAGTTAATACATAAAATGATTAAAATAACGCAAATGAAAGGAACACTAATAGAACAATCATAATTGAATGCTGGGATTATTAGTGATCAAGTTTGACCCAAGAGAAGAAATGAGATAATGTCCCTCACTCTCTTCTTTAGACAGAGGGGAACTATAATTAAGGAAGGGAAAAGACACATATATATTGTAGTATTCTGTTACACCAATGTGCCATAATTCATGCAACTATTTCCCATTATTTTGTGCATTGGATTTAAACACAAATAATTGCAAATTTAATTTTAAAATACAGACAGTAAATATTTATATGATATAATGATTATGAAATCTAAATCATTAATATGATAAAGACCTAAATTTAATATTTACTAGTAATTTTTTTTCTAACTCGTGTCTGTTTCCCCCTACACTTAGTGGAACATATATATTCCAATAGTGAAAGTTACAGGGAAGTTGAACTCATTATCTTAAAACTACAGGTAGGAAGAGTATGACTACACAGAGATCCATGAGATCCAAACAAGTCAAAACATTCACTCTGGGGTTCAAAGAGGTTGCCAAATTATATTTCTGGACTAAAATGTTAAATAAATGATGCTGGATGCAAGCTGGCCATGGACTGGAGCTTAGAACTGTGTTTATTGTAATAGGATTGGAGCAGAGTCCACAATTTCTGTGGGATTTGACATTTTTATGCCAAAAGTTTGGAATGGCTATTCTATTCTCATTACAGTACCAGCATCCTTAATCTCATTTCATGAATTAAACAAATAAAAATAAATATCCTTTGTGAAATAAGTGTTTATAAATAAACCATATATCTCACTGTCTGTGAAAACATCAAAAAATTGCATCAAATTCTTCATATCACCTAATTTGGCACTAAGCAATTTTATGGTATTAAGAAAAACAATTATCCTCCACATTATGCCTAATATCTATCAATAAGGCTATGACTCAATCTCCTTTAAGCCTCTTTCCATTAAAAGCTACGAATTAAACATATATATTCAAACAAATTAAATGCTGCTAACAACTCCCCTAATTTGTAAACACTTGCATAAACATGAGTTCTAGCAAATGCTGAATTAATCTGAAGTGCCAACTTTAAAAGTAATGAACAATAAGCATATCATCACTTTAAAATGCTCTCCTAGTCAAATAGTTTGGTGGAAGCTTATGCATAACTCCCCTTAAAATCTAACCAAGATTGGGAAAACTCAATCAGATCACCAGTGATTAAAGTTAACTTCGGATTGTCCAAAGTTGCTTGGACATAAACTATTTTCTAAAGGAGATGGTCTCAAAGGCTTTAAACCAAAAATTCATTTTTAAGGAAATTAGAATGAGATTCATATTTAAGTGGATATGTTGAAGGAAGTAAACTGTAAATATTATCCAATTATTTTAATGAATTATTTTGTAGCCACTATGAATTTGATACATTGATATACCTGCGGTTTTTCTCTGTGTAGTAATATGAAATACAAGACTGTTAATTTTAGATTCTTAAGTGATAGATTATTTCCTGGGGACTTGAGGAGGGATTTCAATGTTTACATTAGTCTACAATGGTATTCTGTTACTCAGCAACAATTACATTTTTTCCTCCTCTGAAAATTAATTTTTTTTTTCTGGCAAATATACTCTGGACATTATAAGCCCTTTTGGATGGTGACAAGTACTTTAGTTTGAAAAATAAATTTTCTGTCCTCCCTCATTGTACTCATAGGGACTCAATAAATACATCAAATAAAATTTCTTATAAATTGATAATTATATGCATATTTATATGTGTGGACTCAGAGTTAAAACCTATTTTTTGGGTATTTTTGTGCTATATCTACTGAATTAAGAAGGCAAACACATGAAATATACAAGATAAACACAATTCCTTCAACTAGGTTAAAATGGAAGTTTCTTGAGGACAGGAACTATTTCCAAGGACTTCCAGAACCCAGTTCTATGTTCTTAGGAGAACGTAATTGAATTGAACTAGCCAGTAGTATCATAGTGTCAGAAATTTAGAGACTGGAAATGGAGATCGCAGCATCTCATTTAATGCCTCTCTTTTATAGATGGGGAGATTGAGATCCCAGAAAGGGAAATAACTGAGTAGACTGGAGCTAATTACTGGCAGAGACATGAGTATAATTTAGGTCTCCAGATTCCAGCTCTAGCATTCTTCCCCTACTATCGAAAAGCCTATATTCCCTTACAAAGCAACTATTTTTTGTTCATTTCCCCAGAATTATATTGAACTATTTATAGCCATCCTTTTAGGGGCAACCCTCCACCACCCCATACTGTTACGTATTGGTGATCTGGCCTTGACCATATCTTTCTCAGCTTGTTGATGAGAATGTTATATGGGATGGAATAAAAAACCTCACTGAAATCCAGGTAGATTACATCTATTGCTTCTCCCCTTATCTACATGGCCTGTCACTCTATCATGGAAGGAAATTAAATTGGTCTGGCATGATTTGCTCTTCACAAAACCTTGTTGTTAGCTACTCAGTACTTCGTGCCCTTCTGGGTGATTGCAATATGATTGTTTGATAATTTGTTCTAGTACCTTCCTTAGTGTTAAAGCTAAGCTGGTCAGTCTGTAATTACTAGGGTGTTCCTTTTCCTTAAAAAAAAAATGGAAAAAAAGAAGAGGTTTAAATCTGTGCCCGCTTATACAGCGCCTTCCTCTGTAGATTCTAAAATCATAAAAGTAATAGGTAGCAACTACGGAAACATAAACTCTTCTCTAAGCATGTACTATGTATGTTGTTACACTGATAGCTTAAATACAGGCCTGATTGGTAAAGTAGCTACCAGGGCTTTGATGCGAGTTCAGGTTTTTCCCCTCTTTAGTTTTGTCTACATAGGGCACTCATACCAATATTCTGAAATGATTTAAACCCTTTCTTTAAAAAAAGATATAAACCCAGCAGTCCAAACCTCTGACTTTTCACGGTCAGCTATTACTAGTTTACCTTTCTCATGATCAGTCGGGCTGGCATTTTCCTTGATTCTCCTGTTTAGACTTTTGTAATTTAGAATGAGAGGCAACCCAACCTAGCTACTGGAGAGCTGTACTTTGACCCTTTGAAAGTCACTCCATTTCTCTGGGACTCAATTTTCTCAGCTGTCTTACGAAGGGATTGGACAAATTCGTCTCTGGGATCCTTGACAGATTTAGACTGTGATCCTATGAGGGACATCAAGGCTCCAGGTCAGTGTGCATGAGCCTAAGCCATTCACTTAAACCCTCAGTGCCCCTTGGCAGGGGTACCACTCCTTTTAGGTGGAGGGAGCTCTCCCTACCAATGAAATCACAAGGAGGAAGAGGGAGAGGGAGAGAGAAAAGATGTAGGAGGGTGAGAAGGAAGGATGACATCAAAGAAAACATTTTAAAAAAAATTTTATATTTTTTTGTCAAATAAAAAGCAAAGGCTTCTTCTTCCTAAGCACAGAAACCTGCAGTCCCTTATTCCTTAGTTCCTCTTTCTTTGGGACATTTCTTATGCTTACGTCTCAGCCGAAGCAGGCTTACAAAATCGGGGAGACCACTTTTAGGGCACTTTTGTCTAGTCTTATCTCGCTGTTCTCTTCAAAGATTTCCCATAGCCTGGGTGAATGCCTCTTGAGCTCCTCTTGGTCCCTCTGATATCTCTCTTCGACAGGCGAGTGTAGCCAACCTGCAGTATTTCCCACACTTTGAACTGGGTTCCTGGAAGAGGTACTGATGGAGGAGAAGCTGAGGCCATTGATAAGAGGAATGATTTTGAACCCTAAGGGGTCACCTTTTATCTTGCAGTTCTTTAACTTTTGCTTTTCATGATCTTATGAAAGAGGGATATTCAATTGCTCAAACTGCCTGATTAGACCTCATATCCGGACTTTATGGATCTCTTAGTATCTGCTCATTATCAGATTGAACTTAACCTTGATGCCCTGTACTAAAAAAAACAAAAAAACAAAACATAATAAGCACCATCTAGGAGCCTGCATTTTAGCATTTTAGTCTCAGTAATATCCCATTTACTTCTTCCCCTATTTATTTCTTTCTTTCCTTCAACTCAGCCCAATTCGAAGTGCTGTAGATTGGTTACCCTTGACTGAAGAAGAGGGATACCAGAGGGATAAAGAGACCAGGAGGCATTACAGCATTTCCTTCCCAACTGTGCCAAGAAACTTGTCTTGTTAGATAACTGTTGTCTTTGAGGCACTCCTCTTCCTTTTTTCTCCTTGGAGTGGGGTATGGATTTGAGGGGAAGGAGGGAGTAATCCAACACATATAGCAGTTTGAATTCTGAGTCAAAGACAAATTTTAGTTCTGTTTTTTTAATAATATTTTTTTGCATGGATTTCAAGCCCTCTAGGCACCCTAGTGTTTTGTAGCTATTTCCTCATTTTGTCTATTCAGTTGAGAATCTCAAAAACCGGGGAGGTCTGGCTGCTATGAGAAGCTCAGTTTATGTGTGTTTATTAATTTTTATATACATGCCTATGGGCCTTTATGCTCTGAGTTCATTTAAACAAATACAAATAATGAATAAATAACCAAGTCACCCCCAAATGTATCTCTGTGATTAATCCCAGGGATAGAGGAAAAGTTTGGTATCCTATGTCTCTGCTGCTTGGGAAGTTACAGAATTCTATTCACTGTCAAGTATATTTATGACACATAAGTACACATTGTGGGCTTATTTGGAAAAGTATAAGCACGCATTGTGACTTAACAATTTCATCTCAATCCACCAGGGTCTAATATTCCCTAAAGAATTTCTGATTGTACTGTTTCTCATAGCATAGAGTCAATAAACAAAATATTACTTAACATTTTTTTTTCAGACTCTAAGGCTGTGTCTATGAAGAACCCTAAAGTAAAGAGTTAAGAAATTATTCAGTTAATGGAATCAATAGAGAGATGCATTCATTAGTCGTTCTCAAAGGGTGTGCCCCAGCAGATTTTTTTGCTAGGTGTACAGTGAATTGCACAGAATTGACACTTGTGTCACAGGGAGGAGTCTTCTCATGGGGGTTTAGACTTGAAATTGCATGCACATACATGTTTCTTAATCCTCCTGTGATAAAGATTTGCCCTTTGTAAAAAAAAAATTCAAGAACTACAGTATTAGAAAAGAAGATCTCCACTACAGTAAAGACAAATAGGTTTCATAGAATCCTTCATTTCCAGAGCTGGAAAAGATTGGTGATAAAATCAAATCTAACTAGCATCCTGATTTTATTGAAAAGCATACTAAGCACACACTCTGACCTTTCTAAGGTCAAGCGTACCTAAGACAAAGTCCATTGTTTCCTTCCCCTCAGCTTCAGCATTCTTTTTAGTAGGAGTTGCTAACGTATATTTCAATAAAATATCATTGCATGAATTTTCCCCCAAACTTCTTTGTTTTCATTTTACTTAAAAAGTTAAACAGCCTGAAACTCCCACATAAATCATTAGCCTGAATTGTGATGAGACAAAGGTTTTGCTTTGGTGGAATCCATGTCCACTTTTACAGTTTTTGGATTGTAACTATAAAAGATGCTAGTTTTTAGTCTATCTTGCAAGATGTTAGAATGAGACTTAAAACAAAAATTCAGGAAAAATATATGTTGCTCAGATTAAGATGTATAGCTAGATAGGAAATTTATTGAGTTAATTACCATAATATTGGAAGAGGTTTGAGTCAGACAAAGAAATAGATTTAGAATTAAAAAGAGGACCTTGTATCACCTTTGGAATCAGTAAATCTTTCAGAGATGATGATGATGGTGGTAAAATAGCCAGCATTTATACAGTATTTTAAGTTTAAAAAATGCTTTATAAATATTATTTGATTTTATCCTCATAACAACAGAAAGTGCATGCTATTGTTATCATTCTCCACTTTAGAGTTGAAGAAACTGAGGCAGACAGAGGTTAAATGACTTGCCCAGTGTCACACAAATGATGTGTCAAAGATCCCCAACAATTTGTTGATACAAATGCTAGTCTTGTTAATCACAATATTCATTGTATTATGATAAATCATAGAATATTACAATGTAAGAAAAAGTGAACAGTAGCTCAAAAGACAATAGAAAAAGTGATAGATGGAAGTAATTTTTAACCTAATACCAAGTATGATTTTTTGGTACCAAAAGTGATGCTGAAAGACCACTGAAGACTTTTGTGAAAGCAGGAGGAGGAGGAACAATAATAGAGAAAAAATGAGGGAACTGTTGGAGATCCTAAAATTTCCTTTGTAATCCATGAAATAATAAATGATCAAGAGGAAGACATCCAACGTAGAGTGTGGATTTTCTGTGGAGAAACTGTGAAAGGACATGGACGAGAACTAGACAAGATAAAAATTATGTAAACATGACATTGTAGAATAGTGGAAGATGTCTGGCTTCATCAAAGTTATCAAGACCATATTAGAAACCTGAATCTGAGTCCTAAAGGAGATATATGTGACCAGAGAGTCTAAGACTGTAGGAAAACAAGGATCATTCATGCAAAACAAATAAATCCTGATATACTTGTATTTCTTAGAGCAAAAGACATATTAGTGCTGACCTGGAGAAATGGGGAGAGAACTGGTTAACTTTTTGTGGATGGTTTTGCAGGAGTGAAGAATCCTACACCTCATAATGAGGGGAATGGTGGCCAGGATTATTCCTAGTTGTTTTAGAAGAGAGTCAGGAGACCTTTAAGAAAATGGAGGGAAAGATATAAAAACAGCTCTACTAACACACACAACTAGCTGTATGCTGAAGTTGCCAGTCATTAAAAGGTTACCAGATTGTCTCCTGTTCACTGCTGGGGAGAGATACCGGGTGCATTTTGGCTTTCATGCCAGCCAAATCTAAGTCACACTTGGTAACACATGCTGCTTTTCACTTTGTCCAGTATCCTTCAATCAAAATATGTCATCCTGAGAGCAAAATGCTATCAGATAATTGGGAGGAGAGAAAGAGGCACATTCAGAGTTAAATCATTAGCATTTTTGGAAGCCCCTCTTATTAATGTTTAAAGGTTCAAAATATCACAAATAAAAGTATCTTCCAAATTCTATAAAATGCATTCAATATATTGTAAGGAGGAAATAACATAAATACATTTCCATATGCAGGATTTTTTTTCTGTTGCTCTCTAATGGGGAACTCCAAGGACATTTTGTCTGAATTTCCAATTTGTCATATGGAAGAATTTGCCAATTTCTGGCAAACACCAAATGCAAATTTATTATAATTTTAAATTGACTTCCTAATAGACCCAGTGACAAAGCATATGATTTAATATACTTCATTATGGAATTGTTTATGTTCTATTAGTGCTTTACTTCATTCCCATCTCTATTTAACCACATTCACTCTCCCAAAGGAGTCTGGTTTCCCCTTAATACTTTAAATAAGTGTGTGTAATCCTGGTCTGGTACCCTAGATCACAATGTTTACATTTAACAATGAATCTATTCTTTTTCCCTCCAGCTTCATTCATATAGTTCTTCCTGAGGGGCTGATATTTCTTCATGACTCTGCTGACCAGTAATTGAATTATGCCTCCAAGCATAAGTATAGATTGCCTTTATGATTTTCATCCTAACTAGCCTAAGTGGAAATGCTATAGTTATTCACTTAAGTGTCTATACAATCATAACACACAGCATTATCCTTCAGTGATGTAAGCCTTCTTGATAAATCTTATTAAACCTCTTTCTGGTTAGTAGCTAAGCCAACATGCAGGTATAAAAAACCTGCAGTCATGAAGATTTATGTTGAACCATTATAAAGACTCCACATAAAATCAGTTCAGATTTCCAAAAGGGATTTAATTCAGGTTTTCAATGTTTTATTTTGGGCAGATTAGATGAAAGAGCAAAGGAAATCTTCCCTTCTTAAATCATTCATTTCTGAGAACTAAACATTCAATAATTCGCCTCTAGGAGAAGACATTCCCCTAGCTCTGTAATTTTTGCATCATTATTTTTTCAGCATAATGCAATAGCATTTGCATTGGCCTAAGAGACAGGTCAGCAGTGCAAGCCCTTGGGAATCTTAATATAAATCCCCACAGATTTCTTATTGCCATCTCAATTATTTGCACATGAAGACAAAGAGCAACATTCGCTAAATGGGCATGAAGACCACCAAATATCAATTTTGTATTCATTCAACAAGTACGTATTGAGAACCTAGGAATTTACATAAAAATTAAAAATGCCATTCCTGACATACCCACTATGATTTGGGCTATTGGCATGCCACTATTGGCATGCCACAAGTCAAGCGTCAGGCTAAGATGATTAAAAAGTGTAAGCTATCATTCCTACCCTCCAGGTGCTTGTAATCAAGTATAAAACACAGGAGATAGAATAAGTGAAATAGTGTAGTAGTAACTCAAGACAACATGTGACAGATAATGAGAAGTAGCATAATATAATAGAAAAGATACATTTAGAGAGTCAGGAAGCATGAGTTCAAATCCAAGTCCTGCTACTAATGACTTGCATGGCCTCTCAGTTATTTGTTTATGAAATTGTTAGATCTTCTGAGACAATAATGAGTACTAGACATAAGTCATGAGATAGTAACTCCAACTTAATTGGAGTTTGGTTAAAGTTTTATGAGAAATAAAGGAGATGAAGTATTTAGGATATTGTTTATAGAAATGAGAAAGAAATATCAGGCAGAGAAAGACATTAGGCAGACACTAGAACAGTATATACCTAATAAACAGTGACTGTTTGATTGTTAGGCAATAGGGAAGTCTTTAGAACTGGATAAAAACAAGACCCAAACATAATCATAATGCCTTAGGTTGATATGTAAATTGGTCTTTGGAGAGTGCCCCCAGGGATCTGTCCATGGTCTGATCGTGCATAACTGTTTTTTAATCAATGACTTGGAATATGGAATAGATGGCATATTTAATTTATTTGCAGATCAAAAGAACCTGAAAGGGAGAGCTTACATGTTCTATTACAATGTCAGGTTGACTATAACATTTCTATAGGCAAGAATGAATGACTGAATCAAATATGCTGGATACTAACATAAATATAAGGTTTAAATATTAAGATCAAAGCTTAAATAAATGTAAATAAAAATCAGTCACAAGATACAATATATAAGTGAAATTAGATATCAGTTTCTTAGAAAAATTATGTAGGTCTTTAGTGAACAGTAAATTCACTATAATACAGCAAGAAAAATAAAACAATTTAAAAAGCTAATATCACTCAGAGATGGAATAAGTGAGTCATGTTGTCCAATTGTCAAGAATCAGGAATTTAACAGTTTTACTATACCTTGCTCTGTTCAGGATACAGATGTGCACACACACACATATGCTCTTCTGGTGATGAAATTTTAAGAAGACTTTTATGAAATGGAGAAAATCTAAAGTAGTTTGACCAAAACATTGAAGGATCTTAAGAAAATATTATGCCAGTATTAGCTGAAGCAATTGTGGATATGAGAATAGTTATCTTGGTTAAGAGAAGACTTATAGGAAAGGTGCAATGATAGTTGTCTTCAAATATTTTACTGCTTGCCATGTGCAAGAGGGAATAGGTTTTTTTCTACTTGGCCCTAGAAGCAAAAACTAGAGGAAATAGTTGTAAATTGCAGAAACAGAGATTTAGACTTGATGTATGGGAAAACTTTAGAGCAATTAGTGCTGTCTAGAAGTGGAACACCTGAGGACAGCTGCTTCTTTTTTTCTAGAAGGCTTCAGACAAAATGATGATAATGGTAGGTGTATTTTGGAGGGTGACTACCCTCAGTAGAATACATACTCCTTGAGGAAAGGGATTATTTCATTTAGTTTTTGTTTTTAAAGACTCAATACCCAGGCAATCCTTCATAGCTTTCCTTTCTGTTTCCCACCTTTACTGGAGTATTTCAAGATTCAGCTCAAATGCCACCTACTGCAAGAAGCCTTTCCTGGTCACTGCTTCCTCTGATACATTCCCTCTGGGACTATTTTAAATTTACACTATGTACATGATTAGTTGCACATTGTCTCTCCAATTAGAATATAAGTTCCTGAAAAACAAAGACCATGTGTTTTCCTTTCTTTTTATCTCTAAGACTTAACATAATGCTTGGCACATGGTAAACACTTAATAAATGACTGTTGACTGATTAACAGTAGTTTGCTTACAAAACCAGTCATGAACTGAATTGGATTAAATTCTTGTTCAAGTTTTATCGGAGAGCCTAGCACCAAGGTTCCTTCCAATTCTGAGGTCCTGATTCTGTTTTCTGAGATCTGAAGTATCTGTAGAATTTGATGAGGAAAAGAAGGGCACTGACCCAGCAATACCACTTCTAGAGTGTATTCCAAAGAGATCATAAAAAATGGGGAAAAGGACCCATATGTACAAAAATATTTATAGTAGCTCTTTTTGTGGTAGCCAAGAATTGGAAATTGAGGGGATGTTCATTAATTGGGGAATGGCTGAACAAATTGTGGCATATGAATATAATAGAATACTATTTTGCTATAAGAAATGATGAGCAGACAGACTTTAGAAAAATATGGAAAGACTTATATGAACTGATGTTGAATGAAATGAACAGAAACAAGAGAACACTGTATGCAATAATAGTCACATTATGTGATGACTAACTTTGATAGACTTAGCTCTTCTCAGAAATACAAGAATCTAAGATAACTTCAAAAGGTCCATGATGGAAAACAGCTATCCACATCCAGAGAAAGAACTCTGGAGCCTGAATGCAGCTCAAACATACAACTTGCTTTCTCTCTCTCTTTTTTTGTTGTTTTGTTTTTTCTTTCTTGTGGTTTCTCTCATTCTAATTATTTACAATGTGAGCAATGTGAAAACGTTTGATAAGAATGCATATGTAGTGCTTTTATCAAACTAAACACTATCTTGGGCAAGGAAAAGGGGAGGAAGGTAGAGAAAATTTAAAACTCAAAAGCTTAAGGAAGTGAATACTGAAAACTAAAATTAAATTAATTTAGAGAAAAAAGAAGAAAGCAACATTTCAGATTGAGAAGTACTGAGATCATAGGCTGGAATTAAGCATGGGAAAAATAGAATAGGTAGGACAATATTATAGCTGAAAAGTAGGCTAAAATTAACTTAAGAAGAATTTTAAATGTCAGGCAAAAAGTGTTAGCATTGTCCTGTTGATCACCTTGTGAGCTTATCTTATGATGAAATGGATGTTTGGGCAAGATTATTCTAACATTAATGTGCAGGGTGTATTGGCTAGAGAAGACACTTGAAGAGACACCGATTAGGAAACTTTCAGTAGTCTTGGTATGAAATGCTGAGAGCTTAGAATAGATATCAACAATGAGAATAAAAAGGAAGAGGTCAATGAGAAACCCATTTGAATGAAAAAACATTAACAGAACCTGGTAGCTGATTTGCTGTGGGAATCAAGATAAATATAACACCACGGTTTTACCTAATTTCACTACTTTCAACAAATATCACTGTTATTAATTGAATTGTTTAACATATTCTATTGGTGACTGGTTAACTTATAGTGTATAGTATAAGTGATAATGTTGAAAGAAAAAATGGGGCAAGGGGGTTTTCAAGTAACAAATATCAAAGCTCTTACTGGATTGTCCCATAGGCAAAATTAGAATGCAGATATGATTCATTTTGAGGGCTTTTCATTTTTTGTCCCACTCCTCCAAGCAGCAACATTGGGATGCAATTCATTAAGGTAAACTTTCCTGATGATTTTAAACCAAATAGCACTAAGTGGATCTAAATTTATACTTTTACAGTATCAGCCCCTACCAGTAGTCTTTAAATTTCATTGATCCTATACTTGCCAGTAAAATATTTAGAGTACATATTCCTAACATGTGCATACTTAATTCTAAGTGAAATACACATTACTACTCTACTTATAATCATGCACAATTTCTAAAGATATAGTTTAAAATAATATGATAAAGAAGAAATAACATTTGATTTGAAAGTTGTTAGTAGACTGTTGCTTTGTTGTTCTTTGTTTAAAATAAAATGACAAAGAAGAAATAACATTTGATTTGAAAGTTGTTAGTAGACTGTTGCTTTGTTGTTCTTTGTTCTTTAAGAGGACCAAAATGGCACCATTATGTTGGGTATCTGATTGTGGTTTATCAGACCAATTAAAGCTCAGATGGCTTTACCACAGGTAAGGCACAAATAGTTTGTATTCAGCTTAGACTTTTGGAAAATCATTTTGGCAGCTGTGTGGAGGATGTATTGGTTTGGGACAGACGAGGTCAATAGACTGATTAGAAGGTCACTACTTTAATACAGAACAGAGGAGATCCTTCATCAAGTGTGATAGCTAAGAAGAGGGGATATATCTGAGAGATGTGGAAACAGAACTGATAAGACTTGACTACTGACTGGATATATAGATGTGGGGTGAGTGAATATGGAGTCAAAATGGTGAAAGTAATAGTGAAAATCTGGTTGACTGAAGAATTGTGGTGCCATCAATAGTGACAGGGATGTTTAGAGAAGAGATAAGTTCAGGGGAAAGATAATATAATAAGATCTGTGACCTAGATCTAGGCTAATCTATGTCTGCTCATCTCACACAACTAGTTTTATCTGTCTTCAAATAAAAAAAATGGGGTTATAATTCTTATTCCCCAGTCAATACTCTCAAGCATAGAGCTACCATAGTCACAATGCAAATTGAAGAAAAGAGGTTGAGGTTAGAACTGTTCCTATGGCAGCTGTTATGAGTAGCAGTATAGACTTGAAACACTCTGGGGACTCATAAGGGGAGCAGTTAGATACTTGATCAGCAGTGGAAGGGAGCCAGGAAGAAGTTTTCAAGGATAAGTGTAGATGTCTGATATAAACTTCAAGATTACCTACTGCAGAAAGGACTGGAAGAACTTGTATTTCTATCCTGTAAATAGGTGATCACATGCTCCTAGTGTTCAGGGCCACTTGAAATGAAACTAGTTGATGCATGGATCATATTTTTTACTCTTAAGTGTGATTTGCAAAAAAAATGGTATGAGTGGAGGATACTTGTGCTGTTAATAGATGTAGCTTAGAACTCATTAATCTTCCTAGAATCAGTAGTAAACCATCTTCCCTTCTGTTCTAAATAGATACTTGAGAAGTCAACACTAGACTCTTCTGTTGATGACACTGGAAAGTGAAAGATGGAGAAATACACCTCTTGCATTTTTCTCTATTTTAGTATGAAGGTTGATTCCTGGCTATGGAATCAGAAAGACCTAAGTTAAAATTCTAGAAATTCCTCTTAATACTTGAGTGGTTTGGAAAAATCATTTGAACTCTTCAAGTCTTAGTTTCCCTACCTGTTTAAAGAGAAATAAAGCTATTTCATTGCTTATTTTATAGGGCTTTTATGAATAACATGCTTTGTAAACTATGATGTTATATTTAGTAAATATTAATTATTATTCTCTCTGTTATTATAGTTAAAGTCAGCCAGGAGCAAATGGAAATCTTGGGCTGCTGAATTTCAGAAGGTGATCAGAGCAATTAAACCTTTTCAATAGCATAGAAGCAACTTACACAATCACCTAGTTGGCAAGACTGGTTAGCTAAAATGTGAAGATAACAGATGGTGTATGTTTTTTTCTTCCCCTTTGCTGCTGCTCATGGGGCATTACTCCCCTCTCTCTCTTGGGAAGTGGACTTGTTATGTCCCCTAGACCACTGTCTTGCAATCTTTCTCTCCCCATCTCAAGTGGAATTTTTCTTAAAATGTTAACTTAACGTGTGCTTTTCATGTTCATCGCCTTATGTTTATAAGGCCTTCCTGACTTGAAAAATATGTATTTTTTGCCCTGTTCACTGCTATTATCAGGGAAAGAGAGAGGGAAGGGGGAGTAAGGAGAGAGAGGGAAAGGAGAGAGGGAGGAGACAGAAAGAATAAGAAGAAGAGGAAGAGAAAGAAGAAGAAGAAATATTGTATTAAACACTTTCTCTGTGATAAGCAATAGGAATACAAACACAAGCAAAAGGAAATATAGTCCCTGTCCTTAAGGAGTTTATATTCTGGTGGAGGAAGACAATGCATAAAAGGGAGCTTAAAAGTAAGGAATGTACCCAAGCAAGGTCATGGTGGATAGGTGAGCTGAGTTTCCTGAGTTGTTCTGAGCTTGAAAAGATCATGGTGACTGACATGCTTGCTTCCACAAATGGAGACTCAGGAGTGAATTTATTAATCAGAGGAAGGGTATAAAGGCATAATTTAATTGTTTTTATTTAGTAATACTATAAAGTCCACAAGCTCTTCTTCCTTTCTGCACATTTCCAGGACAACTAGGATTTGCAATTTCCTCCACAATTCAAGTTCTAGTTCTCACTTTGAGATAGATAAGCCAGTGCCTGTATCTACCAGCTGAAGAATTGACTCCAGGAACACACTATGTATATGGAGAGGGAGATAAGTGTGATAGTTACAATGGAGTAGAGGTACATATTTGATAGCCTTGCAATGTTGTGAGAGCCTGCTCTAGGATAGCAATGAGAAAAGATAAGAAACTGAAAGCTAAAGGAATCAATTTTTGTTCTGCTTAGGTATGAAAAGCCTGTTGCGATTATGTGGCATGAAGATACTTTTTTCTCCCAATTCCAAATGGGAGAGTGTTGGAGAAATTCCAATTTGATTTTTTCCAGTAAACAAACATTTATCTTCTTTCCTTACATCTTCTCCCCTCAATAGAACAAAGCACAAAAATAAAACCCTTGCTTATATATCTATATAGGTATATATGTGTGTGTATGTGAGTGTACATGTGTGTGTTATATATGTGACACAACAGAGAGAGAGAGAGAGAGAGAGAGTGAGAGAAGTAGAGAGAGAGCCAGAGAGAGACAGAGATAGAGAGAGACAGAGAGATAGAGAGATGGGGGGGAGCAAGAAAGCAAATGCCTGCATTAACCATATGAAAGAAGCTCTATTCTTCATTGAGTACAAAATTTGGGGCAGGAAGAACATAGCATATTTTCTTTTTAATCTTCTAGAATCATGATTATTTCGGAATAATTTTTCTTTATGTTATTACAATATAAATTGCTTTATTGATCCTCTTCACTTTACTCTGCATCAATTCATAGAGGTCTTCTCAGTTTTCTCTGAAATTGTCCATGTTGTCATTTCTTAGGATGTAGTAATATTTCATTATATTCATATCTTTTTACTCATTCAGTGAGGAACTTTTGACCAGCTCCAGTGTGAGAGAAAATGTACTTTTCTCAAAGTCCCCACAAAGTCTCAAACCCATCTTGAGCATAGAATGTACAGAGGAGGAACAGTGAGATGCTGTAAGCAAAGTAGAGGAAACAGAAAAAGGAAAACAAAACACTTTTTACTACTCCTAAGAACATTTAGATGGTGAGTGGACAGATCATCAGGGCTGGAGTCAGAAAAAATGTAAGCTCAATTCTTGCCTCAGGTATTTACTAAGTGTGAGACTGGGAAAATCACTTAACATTGTTTGCTTCAGTTTTCTCATTTATAAATTTTTCTACAGAAGAAAATGACAATGCATTCTAGTCTCTTTGCAAAAAGAAAAAAATCAAAAACACGCACACCTAAATTGGGTCATGGAGAGTTAGACATGACTGAAGTGACCGAATTGTAACAACAAAAACCACAACAATGAAAACTATTATTGACACATCTGTAAAACCTGTGATAAAGAAGTCAGACAATAATGAAAGAAAAGAGTAAGAGGGTAAGTGGTTACTCTTTGACTTTGGAAGGAATTTGTGAAGGTTTCAAGGATGGAAGTGTGTGGAGGGGATGGGTGCCCCTTGACATAGGGGTCACAAATTGGAAAATAGACAATAAAAAGGGAGAAATTAAAATCATTAAAATGATCTGAGGGCTAGAAAGACATTACTTTTCTAACATGAACCTTCTGAGCATCTCCAAACTTAATTTTTATGCTTAATTTAGAGGAAATAAAGACACTAAGAGTAAGTCAGAAAATACTGATTGAGAGTAATTTATATTGAGGCCCAATCCTTCTAAATGTGAATTTTTTTTTAAAAAGTACTTGGAGAGCTCTTAAAAGTTTTGCAGGTTGAGAACTTTTCCCATTTTTATGAATGCATTTTATTTTCTATGTTATTTTTTGCTCTTGATTATTGCTTGAGTGTTCTAGCAAATGATATTATCAGCACCCTGGCCAGGGGCAGTGGTGAAGCTGAAAACTGCAAAAAGAGTTACCATTATGGTAAATATAAGTGCTGAGTTTCTAACAGATGAGCTATGGTGGGGTGCACAATGAAATACTTGAGGGTGCTTTGCAGTATTGGATTTAAGGAGGAGGAAGAATGGAACTTACTTCTGGCACTAGTAGGCTGACCTCTACTATAGACTTGGTATAATTCTAATTGCTTTTGAAGACTGACTCAGATCTTAGTGAGCCTTTGGGGCTCATAATTGACTTAGTTGCAGGGAACATTTTCTCATTTGGGCATGTTCTATGTTTTCTTTTGGGCACTTGGGATTGCATCCAAGAGAATAGTCTCTGCAATAAATGATTAATTGGACTCCTATCTTATTCCAATCAGTGTTAATCAGTTTGATATGATTCCATAACTGGTAGTGATCATTAATTCTGCATATTAGGCCCCACAGCTGGGAACTATAGATTGTAAGCACATTTGCTTAATCATAGGAAGTTAACTAGAGGACCTCCACCCTTGTTTTTGCCTTGTTATGGTGACCTAGCCCAGCATGGCAGAGATGAATCAATTATAAGGAAAGTCCACAGATACATTTGTTGTTCCTCTATCCCCTGTCATTCCTCTTATTGCTCATGAACACTTGACCAACAAGTTGTTTGCTGATCTGTGGCCTGTTTACCAGTCCATTAACACATATAGATTTTTTAACATTTGTTTATCAGCACAATTCATGGGTCTGCTTACTGGAATGGTGGGACCCCCTGAAAGGTTAAGCTAAATCTGTCAAAGTCTATTCATTTGTCAATCAATAGACTTCTGTATTCTGTGTAGAAAGAATCAAGGGCAAGGTCTGTCAACCAATGAATTTCGGTATTTTTAGTTTTATTCATATTTATTGTCTGAATATCATGCACTCTAAATCTAAGGCTTTGGAGGAAGAGGGTATTTCAGATCACAAGGAAGATCTAAGGTCTACTTAATTACATGGGACCATGGACCCTTTAATAAAGTGCCATTGTCTCCAAACTCTGCCTCAGTTCCTTTTATTGTAGGTTGAACAATTTTAGATCCCGCATTTTGTCTTGGGCATCTTTTGTGGTATCATTATGTTTGAAACCTTGCCACTGGTTAGAAGCCAGTCTTCTGGGTTAAGCAAAGTTTGTAATGATGTTAAATAGTTGTGATTTGAAGAACTGAAGTTAAAAGTAATTCAAATGCAATGGAGAGTCTCATAATGGAATAAAAAAGAAATAGGTGATATCAAGGAAATATATGGCTGGAAAAGAAACTGGACCAAGAATTTGGTGAGAACAAGACATAATCAATGGACCTCCATTGGTATCTGTAAAATATTAGGTAGGAAGGATAACTAAATGAAAGACACAGACTTGTCAAGCTGACCTCCAGTGGAAAATTTACAGAAGGATATAGACAAGTGCTGCACAGGAGATGAGAAAATAGATGAATAGGGATCTTTATTGGTAGAGAATAGACTTACATTTATGAGATCACAGACTCACTGAAATATTGAAGGTTCTAGTTTAAACTGACAGCTACTTCATATTCAGTGAATTCTTTTCAAATTTTTTTTTGTTCTAGCCTGTAGTTATATAGGTATAGAGAACTCCTGGTGAGGAAACACTTTTGACTAGTATGGATCAACAAATTTTCTGTAGTAATTATCCTTAGAAATTTATTTGATACCCTAAGGAACTAATAAAATGTCTCAAGATCATAATTTCAGTATGCATCAAAGACAAGATATGACTCTTACTCTTCTTGACTCTGAGTCTGGCCCTGTATCCACCCCAAATGCTCTACAAAAACTCATAATACATACACATTTACTATACATAAATACATATCCATAGTCTTTTTCTCATTCATAGAAATCTAATTTTAGAGAAATTTGGTGAAATATATGGACTGATATAGTAGGTGTATACAAAATCATTGGGAACAATTGGATTCTTTCAGCAATGTAGGTCCCCTTCCGAAATCTGAGTAAACTTTTTCATTGATATTAAAGCCTTCCTATACATATCTATAGAAATGTAGCTTTCTAATAGCTATAGAAATATAGCTAATAAATAACTATAGATATATAATTCTCTTTTACTGTATATATATATATATATATATATATATATATATATATATATATGTCTATATCCTGGATATCTAGATAGATATAACTAGATATATAGATACATATAATTATCTGGTACAGAGAGATCTATCTATATCAAAATATACCTTTGTGATTTCTCAATGCCTACACCACTTCAGTACCCATTTTAAGCCCAGGTGGTGGGACTTGGTCAATATTTGAATCATGTCTCTTGCATTTTGAATCTTTTTCAGGGAAATTATGATAAATCAATTTCAGTTAAAGTGTTACTAGCTGATAATCTGCCCTTTCCTATGAAATATTTTCTTTTTAACTTGAGTTTTTCAATAACATAATTAATAGTAGAACTTTAGGCATTATTCTCTTAGTAGAGGTAGCAAAATGAAGGAGATTCTTCTGAATTCTTCAAATTATACTACTCAGGCAGCCAATTACTTGACTTCCCCTCCCCTCAGTTAGGAGTAAAATAGTGCTTCCTTTAAAGTACAACTTGGTTCAATATTTTGGTTAATACACAATTTAATAAAAAAAAAACTTATTGGACATAGACCATGTAGTATCAGATCTGGGATAGCCTTGAAGAGCCTTCTTGAATTTTATATGATCAAAGGAGAAAATGGAGATTGATGACTCTTCCTCAGATGCAATTGATATAATCACTGTGTGTTTGTTTCTTGTTCAACCCAAACTTGAAGTATCCCACACTGAGCACTCTTTGAAAAATAGCCTTTTCATTTTGCTTTGGATTTTATCCTGATCTTTAATGCTTTCAATAATTAAGGAATAACTATCAAGGCGTGGGGCATTTCTAGGGGATTAATGGCCAGCTGGGAGAGTTGATGGCCTGGAGCAGAGTGGGGACTCATTAACCTCAGCTGGTCATTAATTCCTTAGGAGCCACCTAGGGTGGGGGATGTTCTTGCCATTGCAACTCATTTTGATTTTAAATCAGGAAAAAAAAGTTAACTTTTAAATATCATTGCAGCTGCAGAGCCCTTCTCACTTGGTGATAGCTTGCTCTGGTTGCTTGGGGATTTGGGGGTAATTAACACTCTGCTAGAGAGACCTGTCACCTTCTTTCATTACTAAGGCAGCATTCCATCATGCTTCTAATCTCTAGGAGTTCTTTTTCACCATCCACTGCCAGTGTTGAAAAGAACAGTGATAAATGAGACTGACTTAAGTGGAGACTAGACAAGAAAGACCTGAAACAATGTTAAATGGTTATGTTAAAAGGGTCATAATTAAGACTGACCAGATCTCAACCTCCTTGATTCCAGCCTTTACATAGGAAATTAAGCAAATCCTACTTTTTTTACCCTTGCTGTACATTACCATTCCTATTCAGAATTTTAGTTAAGACTCTGGGGAAAGCTTCTACATTTATGCAGGATTTATAGAAAGATGTAGACAAGAATTTCATTGGATGAGAAGTCATGGAACTGTTATACTCTGTAGTCCTGGAGAGTGAGTCTAAACTGATGTGATTTTGAATACACTGGCATATTAAACAAGAAAGAAAGATGGCTATTAGATATAAGGGGGATATTGTCTAGAAGTGAAGAGATTTCCTGAGAACAGTGATCTTGTGTATATTATATTAGACTAGAGATCTGAAGAATTGATATGGAGAGTGACTTTAGAGGCAGACACAAAGAGGATATTATTTGAGACAGAAAGGACCAGGTCAATTTACATTAGGCCTAGAACTACCATTTTATTCTTTGGGGTCAAGACACCAAAGGTCTATTTAAAATGTACTCTGACAGAGGCATCAATGAATCAGTGTCATTCAATACCTTAGCAGGCATTGGCTTATATTATCAGTTGTTTCATTCAACAAGCATCTCTTAAGCATTTACTGGGTGCTAGGGACTGTGCTAGAGTAACAGCCATTTATAAAGTGCGGACTGGCAACTGTTGCTTGTCTGTGGCCCATGCTCTATGCAGTCTCGTAGCTAGGATACAAAAGTCAAATTCAAAAGGGTGCTTGCCCTCCACGATATCATATTCTGCCTGGAGTTGGGCTAGGGAATGAAACATGTACACAAAAGGAAATACAAATCATATCCAAGTAATACAAAGTAATTTCAAATGGAAGAGTGAGGCTAATTGGGGTTTGAGATCAGGAGAGGTCATCATGTAAAATACAGAACCTGAGCTGTGTTTTGAAGGAAGCTAGGGGTTTTAGAAAGGTGATGAGAAGGAATAACTGTATAATAATGGGAGTCCACAGGTAGCCAGGAAACACTATAACATCCCAAGGCCTGGAGGGAAGAGATAGGAAGAAGAACACAGAGTTAGAAAGAATTGAAAGAAAGGTCTAGAGATTTCAGATTTGACATGAGTCTCACCTCCATCACTATTTTACTTAGAAAGGTCCCTGCCTAGTGTCCAATCCCCATAATTTTCAATGAACATATAGCTTTACTTCCTAACTATATAATATGCATGTGAGATGTCACAACCATCAGACAATTTAGTCAGGTGTCTATCTGCAGTAACACTTCATATTCTGAAGAGTTGGAAAAAATGAAGTTACCTATTTGCTCACTAAGAGATGAAGGTGGAAGGGGTAAAAAACTAAAACAAAAAGTATTGAGTAAATGCCTATTCTACCAGGCATTGCACTAACAACTTTAGAGATACTACTTTCTTGGATTGTCACACTAACTGTAATATATGTCCAGGGATAAAGCAATGTGCCTAGGGATGCATAGCTAGAAAGTGTCTGAGGTCCACTTTGAACTCAGGTCTTCTTATCACAGATCTAATGCTCTATCCACTGTACTACCTAGCTGCCTATAGAGAACAAAGGTCCCTGTGTTTTAGAAGGTCTACAATATTTTCAAATCTCTTGAGTTTAGAGGAGAAGACTCTTCATGAAATGAGGAGCTATTAGTCAACTAGAGTACATTATAGATTATTTCACTAATTAAAATGTGCGATCTGGATCATATCACTTAAGCTTTTTTTCTTTTGTTTGTACTTCAGCTTCTGGGTTCTCTACCAGCTATAAATCTATGATTCTCTAATGAAATGGAGATATTTAATGTATTCTATGTCTACATATATCTATAGAATTATTATGATGATAAAGTGAAATCATAAGTGAGCAAAACTTTTTTATTTTTTGTCACAGACATGGTATTTCATTTTTAATAGGAAACTCTACCAAAGATAATTGGCACCTGTCACAACTCAAAATTTTGGTAAGTTTGGAGCACTGGGAGGTGAAATGATTTGCCCAGGGTCACATAAGGAGGAGTTGTATGTGTTAATGTGAAGAACTGAAAGCAGATATTAGCGCCAAGGTCAGCTCTCTCTCTCTCTGATGCACCATATTGTTTGTCTGGAAAGAACACAAGCAACTTAAAAGTGCCAAACAAATATAGTGGTATCATCGCAATTCCTCTATTACTTCAAGGACCTATGATTTCATCTATATAGGTACTCTCCTTATCAAAGAATATTAAAGCCTCTTCTCCTACAATTTAATAGTTGGTATTTATGAGTTTTCATGACCTACATGATGGCCAACCTTCTGATGAAAATGGTAATGTTGATAACATATTTAACATTTGATTTTGGCCTCATGTGTTGGAGCTAATTTTAGGTAAACATGGCCATTATTATTTATACATTTACACATTTGATCAGGAAAAATTAGTAGAGACTTGGCTTTTTCTAACTACATTTTTTTTATGAGTGACCCTCATCATTTTCAACTGGAGACTGACCAGAAAGACCACAGGAGACTAAGAGATTAGTGGCCCAGGGGGGAAAAAATCCTGATTTCTTTACTTGCCTGCCTAGCGAAGTGATTGCTGCCCAAGGTACTTTTCAACATGATACAACATCTACCAATTCCAACTTCATCAGCATGGAATCATATAAACAGCCATTATAATAAAATGTGGCCATGCAGTACTGTTGCTCTGTCTCTACTTTCATGTATTATTAAGACAAGCATGCAAGGCAGTGAAATTGACTTTGAAATATTCGCTAAAGTTTCCAGTTGGATACCATCTCTTATTCTGTATTGAGAACATAAGATCCAAATTTACTGTGTCAGGATGAAGAAATGCATTCACTAAAGTATAGGCTATATACATTGCCAGCCCTGTGCAAGATTGGAAGTAAAGACAGTTGGCATTCAAAATATCCTGTCTTATTCAATAGTACCACTGACTCTGGAATTAAAGTTTTTAAGTTCAAATCCTGATTCTCATACAAAATATGCTACCTTGGGCAAGTCCGTTAACCTAGTCTGGCCTCAGTTTCCTTATCTGTAAAATGAGTGAGTTGGACTAGATAGTGTCTGAAGTCCTTTTTAGCTCTTTATATGATCTATGACTCATTCTTTTCTCCAGGTAACCAATAAACTCATTCTGCTTAGAATCTGTTTTCATAGTGCTCTACCCGAAACTTACCTTTTACAGGATCTTTCATATCCTTCAGTTTTATCAAAAAGAATCCTTTCTTTACATGTTTATAATCATCCTATTCTGAAATGCTAGATTGTACTATTGCGTTAGTAACACAGTAATGTATTTGATATGTATACTTCTAATATAATTTACATTTTAATAAGACACTCCTAGATAGCCTACCAAAAGTAATCAATGCTAATGTCAAGAATTTTAGGTGACAGAAAAGACTGATAAAAGTTATTTTGATTAGACAAGCCTTTCAGAATCACCTCTCATATCAGAATCCCCCCACAAAGCAGGGATCAATTTCCTGATTCATTTCAGTCAAAAGTCTTTTTAGAGAAATTCATTAAATCAACTCTGATGTCTAAGTGATGTTATATTGATATCAACAAACCTAGAGTAAAGGTCAGAGTTAGTATTTGGACCCACACCTTCCAATTCTCAAATTAACATTATTTTCACTACACTATCCTAGATAATATTACTGATTTACTGGTTATGGATTGTTTTAATAGTTTTTCAGCATTCATATAATATTATTTTTGGCATCATAGTCTCCTTTGCAGTCTAAAGAAGCTTATGAAATCCTTCTTGAAAAAAATTTTAATGTATAAAACACTAATGACTATGAAGAAAATTAATCATTTTGAAATATAATTTATATATATATATATTTTAACTTGTATACATATATCTATCTATCTACCTATCTATCTATCTATCTATCTATCTATCTATAAATACAAGTTCATAGACCCATATTGAAACTCCCTGGGATAATTAAAAAGAGGGCTATATTTGGAGTCAGAGGACATGAGTTCAAATTTCAGGTCTGCCAAGGTAGGGTCTGTGTGACCTTGGGCAAAAATCATTTAAGTTTTCTGTGTCTCAGTTTCCTTAGCTACAAAATGAGGATTTCAAATGAAATAATATCTAAGATTCCCTCCAGCTCTCAATCTATGATATTTTTAACATTCTGAAGGTTACCCTTTTGACAGAGACCATTACTATTTATGTCTTATACTAACATGGATAAACCAAGTCAAATGTCTTGTGCTATTCTCTTCAATGAGTACATGAGATTAGAAAGTAACGTTCTAGCTTCCTGTGAGGACAATGGGAAGAGGCCATTTGAAGAACAGTTCTCAGCCCATTTAAAACATTTTCTTCAAAGTCAATACTGCAGCAATTATCACAGTTCATTTGTCTGCAAATGCTTCTCTGTTGTTAATCAGTCAGTCATTAACCTTACCAATATCACTGTGTTATCATGCATTTCAAATAGGAGTCCTGAAACCACTATTCAGGGTGGAGAACTCTGCTATGTTATCACCATCATCATCATCATCATCTTCATCATCTTGGTGGTATTCATGATAGTGATGAAATTTATATGTCTGGACCTCTGCTTTCACCTGCATGGTGTACTTCTGGCATGTAAAGTTCCATGGTGGATAATAGAGTACTCACCTTCAAGTATGGTCAACCTGGATTCAAATACTGCTTGTTAATACATACTAGCTGTATGACCAGGACCAAGTCATTTAATTTCTTAGCACCCTAAGCAACTTGCTGTTCAGTCATTTCAGTTGTGCCTAACACTTTGTGATTCCATTTGGAGTTTCCTTGGCAAAACACCAAATTGGTTTGCCATTTTCTACTGCAGCTCATTTTTGAAATGAGGAAACTGAGGAAAAGAGAGCTAAGTAATTTTCTCAGGATCACACAACTAGTGAGAGTCTGAGGTCACATTTGAACTTGTGAAGATGAGTCCTCCTGACTCCAGGTCTAATGTTCTATCCATTGTGCTCCCCAGCTGACCTTTAAATAATCTTTTTTTAAAGTTTCTTTTTTATATCCACTGCCTATCCTCTAAGGAATTAACTGAGATGATATTTTTATACAGTTGGTGAACATTATAACCTCAGAAACAAAATTATTTCTGCTTCTTCAGCTTTCTTTTGCTAGGGTTTTTTCCCAGGGCTTTTAATCTGGGATTGCAGTTTATTCTGATTGCTGAGAAAATCATCACATGAGCTAAATGGATAGATCAGGAAAAATTGGAAGATTAGGACAAATATGTGAGAAGATCTACGTTCTATAGCCAAAAAATTTCTATTCCTCTTGCCACCCTAATAGGAAATCAGAACTTTATAAAGTATCTGGCAAAGTACATACAAAGGGTGCCATCTATAAATTGTTTTTCAAGAGGGACTTTTTTGAAACTGATATGAATGTTGAAATACTGTATCTAAAACAACACTAAGTTGGAAAACAGGCACTAAGTAAAATAATAATAATAAAATAAATTCTAGGAAGATGAAATCTGTCTTTTGGACAGGTAGGCAGTGCAGTGGATACAGTGCTCAGGCTGAAGTCAATAGGACTTCAGTTCAAATCTGACCTCAAGCACTTACTAGCTGTATAACTCTGGCCAAATCACTTCACCCTGTTTACTTCAGCTCCTAGTCTTTAAAATGAGCTGAAGAAGGAAATGCCAAGCCACCCTAGTATCATTGCCAAAAAATAAACAAAACAAACCAACAACAATCCCCAAACCAATGGAATCACTAAGAGTTGGACAAAACTGAACAAAAGGACTGCCTCTTTTTCAATCTCTCTTCCCTTTCAGCACCCAATAGCCTTCAGACTCCACCCCTTAACCTTGATATTGTCCCTTGATATTGTCTCCGGATCTAAATTTTACTTTCTTCTCTTCAGTCTCCCAATTATCCATCCTTTGTCCCACACCCTCAGGACTGGGGTTAGCTAAGTAACCATCAATCTAAAAGAATGGTTCAATGCAAGTCTGCTTAGTGCAGAGGAAAATGAACTGTGCTAGAAATGTGAAGACAGAAAGTCTAATTCTGGCTCTGATTCTAACTAGTTATGTAATGTTGGTTAAGTCTCTTTCTGTAGATTTTTGTTTGCTAAGAGACAGCACAATATCAAAAGCAAAAGGCAGTGTAGCATTGTGGCCATAGCAGACTGGACTTTGAGTCAAGAGTCCCTAGTTCAAATTCTGCTATAGATACATTCTCTGTGTCAACCTAGGTAAGTTACACAATTTCTTGCAGCCTCAGTTGCCTCATCTTCAAAATAGGAATAAAAGTAGAACCTCCCTTGTAAGATTGATGTGAGGATCAGGGAAGATGACGAATGCAAAAAAATGTGGGACAGTAGAATAATCATTGAATTTAGAATTAGAGGCCCTGCACTCACACCCCAAATCTGCCTTTTACTAAATCTTTGAACACTGGCAACTTTTAATACCTCTGAATCCCAGCTTCCTCATCTGCTAGCAAAAAAGCAAAGGATTAACTGACCTCTAATGTCCTTTCCTGCTCTGAAGCTATGATCTCAAGCTATATGAAAGTCAGCTCTTTTGTAAAATGGAGCCACTGGCTTTAATGATTTCTAAGATCCTATTTGATCCCAGGAACCTGGAATCTGTCCATGAGGGCCTTGTGGCACCTTTCAAATCCTTCATTTTGCTCTTTAGTGTAAGGATAACACGTAGATGTTTGCAAATAAATTCAAAAGAGACAGTTCCCAGAGGTTTCTTTCTTTCTTTTTGTATTGGGGATAAATTGCTTTTATTGTACAATGACAGCTGTTAGAGAATATTGTGAAACCTGCCACATTGTCTTTGGCTTGACTTGTAGCACATTTTTTAAAGAGATTTACTCTTTTCCAGAATTACTTTGTTAAGTATATTAGTATACCTTATCTACAGAGGTATTGAAATAAGAGATAACAAGATAATGAAGATATATAGTCTTCTGAAGACTGTGGTAAGTGAACTTTTGATCACTTAAAGACTAAGTTTCCATCCAGATGCCACTGTTAAAAAGTGAAAACTTTTGGCTGGATCTGAAAGCACATACAGAATATATAGAAGAGCTCACTTTCATTATTCTTCAGGATCAGGCTAGCTGAACAAGCCACCTTTTCAGTGATGACAATTTACATATATAAAGCTATCAATTTAGTTAATTAGGATTTAAAAGTGTGATTTAAACAAAGATGAGACATCTTTCTTTGATAAAACTGCACAAATAAATGATTGCTGTTGTCGTAGACTGCTTAGCTGCTACTTTGTGAAAAAAACTTCAAAGTATAACTTTGATGTTAAAAGAATCTTAGGAAGTCTGTGTATGACAAACGGTTTTGAAAAGAGAATACCTAATATAAAGTTTTTGGCGAAAAAAAAAGGTGAAAATACATTGGGACAGAACCCTAGCATTTTGTTATAACTTAAAGGGAGTCTTAAAATATTCAAGGTACAATATATCTACTTTGATTGAGACAGAGTGGTTTAGTGGCTTAAAAGCTAGATGTAGTTTCAGGAACATGTGGGTTTGAATCCTATCTCACGTCCTAACTAACTGTGTCCGTCGGTTCGCCACTTGGCTTCCCTGAAGAATCTCATTTTCCTCATCTATAAAACATAAGACTCTACTGTTCTCTCCTCATATTTCCTAAACCTTCAGTTTGCCTTGCCATTTTACAAAGTTATTAGGGAATGCCATTAGGTTGGGGGCAATTATGTCCCAACAATAACAGTCCACGCTCATCAAACACATAGAATTAAAGAATATAAGACAAGTCATTCAGAATAAAGGCAGCCTTGCTTGTAGTGCAGAGCATTGGCCCTGAAGGCTTTCTCCAGTTCAAAGGTGATCCATCAGGCATGAGAATGAAATGTTTTCACTTAAGACTCAATGAGGAGAAAACATCCTCCTTTGATGGATCTCACCAACTGGTTCTTAAAACCCCAACTTCTTCTGAGATAGCAAAGACATGCTACATTGCTTAGTTCCTGGAAGCCCTGGGGGGGAAGGAGAGTAATGGACTGTTCAGGGCCAGCTTTAAGAGATTTCTCAACTCTGTTCCCATGTGTATGAAGTAAGTGTCCGTTCAGATATCTAACGCTGGTTTTTTGACCCAATACTGCACAACTGATGTGATGATTTTACACTGCAGCCAGAATTACTGTTTGATGATGAATGAGTTCTTCTCTCTCAGACTTTTTTTTTAAACTCTTGATAATTTAGAGGGGAAAGAGTGAGCATTCAACTGTTCTCCACCTAATTTCATCTTGCAGGGAAGCTGCCCCTAAAAGTATTCTGTCATAGGAATCTATTTCTTTTATAACTGCATACTTAGTCCTGATGAAGACTTACTATTTGTCATTAAGAGGAAACCTTGGATTCCTGCTGTAAAGCATGTGTCTGATAAACAGCTTCCCCTGGCAACAGGGAAGCAGAGGTAATCTACAAAAAACTCAGCAATATCTTGATGGGGCTAGGGCTTTCTTAAATGAGAAAACCTTTAGCAAGAGCTGAAAATAAGACACCACACAGTTCACATCAAATTAAAATGCTAATGGAGAGGGTGGCAGGCTGATGTGTCTTAGATCAAGTTTTAGTTTTCTTTGGTTTTACTTTCTGTCAGGGTTATTCTATCATAATGTATCAGGAAAAGTCTTGCGCTCACATCAAATCAAATCGTTAATGGAAAGGGTGGCAGTCTAAAGTACTCTTGATCAACTGCTAATTTTGTTTTATTCTTGCTCTTACAGCTATTCTCTAAAATGCATAACTCTGCATTCAAAAGAGGTTTTTGAGGGAGGCTGGGTGCTGAAATAGATTAAGATGAACTGAAGACAGAAAACCATTATGTTCACAGAATAAACAGTTTTAATCATTTAATGTTATATGAAATATACAATTCACCTGTAATGGGCTGCTTTCACCACAAAAAGAAACCATGTAAAATATTCACTTCCCCAGATTTGTCCAGTAATGCTTTGAAAAATAGTTGCTAGGGAAAGTCTCACTTGTCAGTCTGATTTTGTTATTCTAAAGGAGGAGGCAATTGCTATAAACAACCTATTTCTGGTTTTTTTTTTCCAAAAGGGAAACCATACACACACACACACACACACACACACACACACACACACACATACACACACACACACACACACACACACACACACACACGAATTTAGTGTTGCAGAAAAGTGTCAGATTTACAGCTTTTAAGATCAAAGTAATCAATTTATTCCAAGAGCCAGTGTAGTGTGGAAAGAGGCAGTGTCACGCCACTGGCCCTTTTCTTTCACAGTTAGAGCTATGGGTAAAGAGAGTAGTTCAACTTTCATGTAGGCTCAGTCCTTGGGGATCTGTGCAAAGACTGAAGATTTAGAGCCTGTTTCCCTCTTGGAAATGAGTTGCTGCATATCCAGGAGAAATGGGATAGAGGCAATCAATTAATTTCGGGGTGTATCAAAAATGAAAACTTTACTTGCCTTGAGTAAAGGAAAATAGGATCAACCAAAAATGATTTTTGAAGAGCTACTCTAAATGAGAATTTTAGTGATGTTTTATCTACACTGGAGATTATCTTTGGTAAATTTTAAAATGTAGGCTTATGGGCATTTCTGTGATCTGGATTCACTAACATCAATGAGTCAAGAAAAATAAGGCAATATAAAAGAAAGATTTTACATTCACAAAAGAAATTAAGAAATATGTAGGAAAAAATGGTCAAGTGGCCTATAGGTGGCATACTAGATATTTTCTCTGTTTTCTACTAGCTCTCATAAAATGAAACCTACGAAGGAATTCTGTGTAAGAGGTACAACAGTTACATCTGTGTACGATGGATAAAAAGCAATAAACCCAACAACATAGCCTTATGAATTTTTATTATTATAAATTAACACTAGAGACCCTAATGCTTAAGGCACTCATAATACACCTCTCACTCTACCAAGTAGTTTTAAAAAAAATGACCACAGGTGTGTATCAGGGATCCACTCAGGGATTTTCTTCTTCCTACTTAGACTCTGCTGTTAGAACTCACATCTATCCTCCCACCCCATTCAACAAGTAAAAGACATTAACTCTGTCCAGTCCTGTGTGTGGTAGTCATGGAGGTGTGGGGGATGCATGTATGTGTGTGTGTGTGTGTGTGTGTGTGTGTGTGTGTGTGTGTGTGTGTATTTGTGGATTTATAAGGGGAGAAAATAAGTTGTATTTCTTCGTGGGGAAATCCTCATGATGGAATATTTCAAGGTTACAAAGACCATACCCAGAAGCAGATTTATCTCAAGTAGAGCAACAAAAAATAAGAGTCCGAGATGCAACTGGAGCAGTGGGCCACCGTGCAGCACTAAGCTTGATAAACATGAGGACATATCACTATATTTCTAAAACGCAGCTAAAGCAGTCCTCAGAGGAAAATAAATCCCTAATACATGATAAATGGAAGCAGAGAGAATTAATGAATTGAATGTGCATTTTAAAAAGTAGAAATCCAACAAAGAAATAAGACTAGAATAAGCATGATAGAGGACATCTCAAAAATTGCTAATTAAAAGGACTATACAACTGAAAAAATTAAAAGTGGTTCAGAAAACCAAAAGTGATAAAGTATTAGCCGATCCAGTTGAAAAGAATAGGGCAGAGAATCAAATTAAGAAAGTAAATAAAATGAACATGAGATATCACAAAAGCCTGAAGAAAGAACCTTTAGTATTAGAAACTACTGAGCATGGTTAAATGTCTTCAAAACTGGGAATACATGAGAATACAAGATAACTTTCAAAATATAAAATGCCCAAACTAACACAACAAACAAATCTTGAATATAGTCTCAGAAAAGGAAATAACATAAGTTCTGAAGGAACTACTAAAAGTGTAGTTCTAAAAGAGATTATCATAATGAATTTATAGGAGAGTTCTATCAAACTTGAAAAGAATTATCAATACCTCTACAACAAAAATTATTTTCAAAGATTGAGAATTAAAGCACTGTAAAAATTGCTTTTAAGAAATAAATATATACATAATATCTAAAACAGAGAAAGATATAGAAAGGAAAGTGAACCACAGACACCTACATTTAATGATTATTTATTCAAAATTAAAAATAAAACCTTGGCCAAAAGATTAAAAATTATTTTTAAAATCATCACGATCATCAAATTTATGCTAAGACTTCAAAGATAGCCCAATATTAGAAAATCAATCAATATAATTAATTATATTAATTTTTAAAAAGTTATCCCAAATCTCATGACTATCTCAACAGATATATAAAATGCCTTTGACAAATTACAATACTCATTAATTCTATTAGACATAGAAAATATAGGCACATGAATATAGCAGTAGCCCTGGAGTCAGCAGGACCTGAGTTCAAATCTGGCTTCATATACTGACTAGCTATGTGACCCTGAGCAAGTCAGTTAACCCTGATTGTATATATACATATACATATACATATATATACATACACATATATATGCATACACACATATACATACATTCTTATGAGTATTCATGTATATATACAATACATGTGTGTATAATACACATATGTATATATGCATGTATATATGTATGTATATACATGTGTGTATGTGGGCATAGAGGTATCTTTTTAATATGATAAACATATCTATGTAAAGTTTGCATTTTAAGCAATGAAAAAGCACTAGAAACTTGTTTAGTACATGCAGGAATAAAGCAAGGAACTCCCTTACCTTAAAGTTATCTGATATTTTTCTAGAAGTCCTATCAATAGCAATAAGAGAAGAAGAAGAAATTAAAGGAATAAACATCATTGGCAATGAAGACACATGATTATCTCTATTTGCTGCTGATGGTAGTTTATTTAGAAAATTCTAGTGAATCAAAATAATCTAAGATAGTTAATACTTTCAGCAAAGAAGTACAATACAATAAACCCATCAAAATCAGTACCATTTATTTATAATAATAAAAAAATCTGGGAGACAATATAACAAGATTCCTTTCAAAATAACTATAACATATGTAAAATACTTGGGAATTAATTTACCAGTACTTGTATAGATTAAAAATGTCACTTAAAGAGATTAAAATTACTTATAAAGTGAGAGAAATGCTCGGGAATAATGGTTAGATTATATTGATATAATAAAAAATGATAATACTACCAAAACTGATTTGCAGATTTAGTACCACAATAATCAAGTTACCTGAAATGTACTTTATAGAACTGAACAAATTAATAGCAAAATTCATTTGAACCAAATATTTAACATATCAGTGGAAATAATAAAAAAAAGAAGAAATAAGCAAGGAATTACAAGCCTAAGTCTTAAATTTGGTTAGCAAGCAGCAACCACCAAAACCATTTGGTACTGGATAAAAATAGAAAATTATATTGGAGAAAAACATATATTAGGAAAGACCAGATTGGGAAGAATCAGAAATAACTCGACAACCCAGTGTTCCCCAAACCTGAAAACGTAAATTACTAAAACTCCTTATTTGATGAGAACTATTGAGCAAACTGAAAAGCAATCTGGAAATTTGGTTTACACCACTATATTATACCTTATTCTACAGTAAATTCAAAGTGGTTGCCCAGTGGACAATTGGGGGATGATTAAACAAATTGTGTTACATAGATGTAATGGAATATTTATGTGCCAAAAGGAAAAAGTTGAATATGATGACTACAGATAGACATGGAAAGGCATAAAATCTGATGTGAATTCCAAACTGAATTTGGAATGATAAAGACAAAGTGTGGCCCCAAAGGAAAATATGAGAAGAAACCTCCCATTCTTCTTCTACAAAGGTGGGAGTCCATTGTATAGAACATCTGAGTTTTTGAATGCTTTTGTTGATTTTTTTCTTTCCTCTTTAAAAAAATATACATTGTTATACACGGTTTTCTTAAGAGGGGATAAAGGTAAAGATACAGGAGAATTTGAAGGCAATGTAAAAGCAAATGTATGTATTAAAATACTTTCGTGTCTATAAGCCTACAGACACCCCACCACATAAGCAGACCATCAGGTTCAGTAACATCTATTAATCTTAAGTCTGAATCCTATTCTGTTAGTAAATATGGTTATCTCCTCCCTCCATAGGTTAAAAGACTGAACATTTTCAAGAAAAATTGCCCATTGACTATCTATTAATGACTTTTCTTTGGCTTTTTTCCTGTATTTAATCAATAATCATCAATAAACATTAGTTAAATACCTACTATGTGTCATTCACTATGCTAGGTCTCAGGATACAGAAAAATACTCATTTCCACAGAACGTAATAGGGATCTGATTGTGAGGGATTAGTCTTACTCAAAGTTTTTCTTTACTCCCTCTTTAGTGGCCCAGAGGTCAGATCTTTTGCTCCTTTTATTTTTTTTTAACTCTCTACTTCTTTTCCCTTAGTTATCTTTCTTAGTCCCCTACCACTGAAACCATTCTCTCCCTAAGTCCCTAGGTCCTGATGGATAAATTTATTTTGATCAGAAGGAGGTTCCCAAACATTTCCTGACTATTTTCAATTCATGCTGACTTATTCCCAGTGTATCCCTTCCAGATACATCTTCCTACTGCCCGTAAGTTTGTAAGCTCCTTGAGGACAGGGACTATCTTGCTTACTTGTATTTGTTTCTACTGGGGTTGGCCCAATACTGAGCATGTAATAAGTACTTAACAAATGGTTTATCATCATCGTTACCTACTGCTGCATTCTTCCTGACTCAAATCCTATTCTTTTGAATGAAGTTTTCGCAAAGCACTTCTCTACATAGATATCTTAGTCTACCTAAATTTTTAGAAAGTCACATCACTTCAATTGCTCCAGATGCTAAGCAGAAACTGGTAGGCAGGAAACGTAGAGGGTTGACAGTTCAGCTGGTCTGGAGTATGGGATTAAAAAGAAAAAAGAAACAAGGTAAAATTGCCTGTATTTCCATTGTAACTGTTGTCACTGTTTCCTAAGGTCTTATGCTTATAATAAAATATCACTGAAATAAAGGACTGATAAATCCTGGATGAAAGCTTTATAAAGATATTCTTTACAATTTAAATAAGCATATATTACATGTCTAGGCAGCTAAGTGCCCATAGATGGAACAGAGGATAGACCTATGTGCTTGTAGTCAGAAAGATTTATCTTCCTAATTTCAGATTTGGCCTCAAACACTTATTAGTTGTGTGGCCCTGGGTAAGTCACTTAACCCTATTTGCCACAGCTTCATCTTCTGTAAAACAAGCTAGAGAAGGAAACAGCAAACCACTCCAACATCTTTGCCCCTTAGACAAACAAACAATTAAAATTAAACTTCAGTTGGGGTCATAAAGAATTGGATATGACTGAAATGACTGAACGAGAACAGTCACATATTACATGTATACAAGAATGGTAATTATGTAGTGAATAGAAAATTGGACTTAGAATCACTAATATCTAAATCCAAATCCTGATTGAGACACTTAATAAATATGCCTCTGGGTAAGTAACTTAATCTCTCTATCTAGACTTCTTTATTTGTAAAATTGAGGTAAAAATAACCTCTATCTCAGAGTTGTTATAAGAATCAAATAAAGTAATACATGCAGTATTTATTGCAAACCTGAAAGCACTATATGTGTTGGTTATTATTTATGGCAAACCTAAAACTAATATATCAGTTTATCAAATGTTTAGAGCCAGTTTGTTGTGGTTCAATCTCAAGGAAAAAAATGTGGCAAGACTGAAACTTGTACTACTTTCAGGAATTATCTCAGCTCCAAGTCAATATTCAAGTCCATTGCCTCTCAGCCTTCTCTGATTTTTCTCTCTTCCTGCAAAGTGGGCTCCAGGCAGCTTTGTTCTCCAGGATCTCACTATGGCTTTGGGCTCTTTTCCTAATGAAATGCCTGTCAGCTGCTGAAAAGGAGAGACTTGTCCCCCTCAGAACATTGATTAATCTTTGCTGTCAATGAGCCTCCAAGGCTAATTTTTTTTTTCCTAAGTAGGAGGAAGTCTATTGTGAAATCAGTTTCCTCCCAAGAGCTACTATGGTTCTGCAACCTTACTTTGAAAGTTTGTGACTGAAATGCTACAAAATTTCAGTGTCTAAGTGCATCCAGTTTTCAACATGAAGGTGGGAAATGCAAATCAACTAAACATTTATGAAGTAATGACGATGTGGTAGGCACCATTCATTCTGAGGATGAAGAAATGCCTAATAACTCCAATCATGAATTAGATAAGGGAGAAATTTCAAAGACTTCCTATAACCAGTAGCTCGAGATTTGGGCCTTAAAAGAAGAGTTCTAAAAACATAGGTAACAATTACAAGAAAGAAAAAAATCACATTTATATGTTTCTTTAGGCTTTTCAAAATGATTTACATGTATTGATCCTTGAAAAAAACCCTGTTATTCAAATGAGTTATTATTTCCATTTTTACAGATGAAGAAACTGAGACCACAAGTGTAATATGGTGGAAAAGAATCCTGCCTTGGGAGTGAGAGGACACATTTCCAAAATAATACTTCTGGTGCTTACTACCCGTGACCCTGGTTGTGTTATATAATCACCTGGGGCATTAGTTTCCTCAAATGTAAAATAAGGGGAGGGACAAAGTGAAAGAGATTACCTAGGAGTTGCCTTCCACCCACAGACCTATATTTCTATCACTTGCCCATAAACGCTACAGCAAGTTAGTGTCTGAGGATGAATTAGTAGCTATATCTTTCTTACTCCAGTGAAGAGGCCATGTGGGACAACATGAAGAAAGTCCTGGTGACAAAAGAGAGCAATAGAAGAAGATGTGGGTGATGATGTGGTCCGGTTAGTATGTACGGTACATAAAAGGAGCTATATGAGATTAAGCTGGCAAAGCAGATTAAACTTTGTTGTGCACTGTGCTAAACTCCAGACTAAAAAATTTATATTTTGGTCTGAAGGCAATGAATGATCACTTAAGATTTTAGAACAGAGAAGTGACGTGGGCAGAGCATTACCTTAGGAAGAGTGTTTGGGTAGTGGGGTGAAGAGTGGATTGGAACAAATAGACTAGTTACAGGGGTTGGGGATCGATGGCCTTGAGGTCACATGTGGCCTTTGTAAGTCCTCAAGTGCAGCTCTTTAACTGAATCCAAACATCATAGAATAAATCCTTTTCGGTTCAGTCAAAGGGCCATATGTGGCCTTGAGGTCTTAGGTTCCCCACCCCTGGACTAGAGGAAAGGCAGTTAGGAAGTATTGTGATAATGAACTAAAATAACACTAAATCATATGAATTAAAAGACTTGTTTGAAGGGTGAGAAAAAGAAAAAGAAGCAGCTTTAAAAAGACAGCTTTAGAAAAAAGAAATAGCTTTTGAAAAATTCTATATTATCCACTCTAATGCCTATTTCAAGGGATGCTTTAAAACCGTAAGCTTTATATGAGCTCATAACTACATTTTAGCCTCCCCCAGTCCTGTTCTTCCTGTGATATCTGAACTCCAACCTGAGATTTTTAATATATAGTAATTATAAGTGAAATCACAAATGAATATTAGACTAAAGCATAGAGTGAATAAGGCATGAAAGTCGCTCTGTTAATTCTAAATTCTCAGCTAAAGATAGCTCATAAACATGGAATAGACATAAGAAATCTATATATCCAACGTTAACCTTCTTTCTTGATTCCATTTTTGAGTTATCATGTGTTCACTGGACATTCTACATGGATGGTCTATCAGCATCTCAAACTCAAAAATATCTAAAGGACAACTCATTTCATGCATACATATACATATATATGCATATATATATATATAGTGTGTGTATATATATGTATAAAATGTGTGTATATATTCATATACATACAGACATACATTTGCACATACACACATGTATACATATGTGTATATATGTGTATGTATCTGTACATATATACATGTATGTATATGTGCACATATATCTCTATATGTATATATACAAATATATGTGTGGGTGTATGTATCTTCTGAACATTCCCATTTTTTTTTTTTTAGAATTAAAAGGATTTTGTTATAATTATGTCAAAGTAGCAACATATTGAAGGCCTGGTCACTGAAGAACAGCTTGAACTTTCCTATTTTTTTTTTAATTTTATTTTAGACTCAAAGGTCAGAACACAAATACAGAATAGAGAAAAGAAACAAAAAACATCCTAAACTTAAAAATTGGAACTTAGATACAAAGTGGGAAAGAAAAAACAGCATGTCATGTGGATTTAAATATGTAACAATAAATTTTCATTTCAAGAAAGCCTGTATGATGAATACACCTTGTATCGAGAACTGTCCATCTTTTCTTTGCTTACTTTTAAGTTTGCTTTTATTCTCTATTGTGATCTTTTTGACTTTGTTCTTCTCCCACCCCCCCGCAGAAGATTAAGTGTAGATATGTTTCTCTGTAGCTATAGACATATACATACAGACATATATGTACATATGTAGACATATACTTTCCCAAATTCTGCTCCAGATTTTGTTTTTATGTTTATGCATATCTCTTGTTTTCTATTCTTCCTGCCTCCTCTACTTTATTTCTACCTACTACCTTGCCCTCCTCTTGCTTGCCTACCCTGCTCCAAGGATCCCTTCCCTATCCTCCCATTTTACCCTAAGATAGTGAGGGGAGTTAGGCTTCTGAGCCAGGGAATATTGAGGGAACTTCTGCTGACAAGGAACAATAAGAGGTTGGAGGTTTGGCTGGAAGGGAAAACTGAAAATCTAGGACAAGAGGAACGATCCCCCATACCCCAGGGTTAGAGGTGATTGCAAAAATTCAGCTATTACAATAAAAAATGCACAGGCAAAGGAGAAAGAATTCAAACTTAGAAGGCTATTATGGGAAGAGACGACTGGGGTTCACCTTCAGAGTAAATCTAAATAACTTTCTGTACCTCTTTTTATTTATTCCCTCATCCTTCTCTCTAAAGATCCCTCCTTTGTCCTCTCCCTCCTCCCTATGCCTCTACTGCTTTATTTCTTCTGAATTCAGAAGACTTTTATAGTCTTCTAAATATATATATGTTGTTCCCTCTTAAACCCATTCCTGAATTAGGTTACCAGATCTACCAGCCCTATTCCCTGATCTAATTCCTCTGTATCAATTCTTCCTCTTGCACTTCATTTATATAAAATAAGTACTTTTTTTAGCTGTTCCTTAATGGTTTTACTTTTTAAATTCATATCCTGCTCTTTCTTACGAGCTATCCAATTATTAATACAAATCCTAGACATACATTTTTATAGTAATGGTCTGTCCTTATAAACCCCTTGTAAGGCTTTTGTATGTACTTTATATTTCTCTTGACTCTTGTATGTCAAATCTGTTAAGTTCAGGGTTGTTGTTTTTTTTTTTAACAAAATCTTAAAAGTCTGAGAGTTGATCAAATGTCTATTTTTTTCATTCAGGGTTATGCTTAACTTTGCTGGGTATGATATATTCAGTTGGAACCCCAGCTCTTTTGTTCTTCAAGACATAATGTTCCAAGATCGATGGTCCCTTTATGTCTCCAGCACTAGGTCTTGTGTGATTCGGATCATGGCACTATCATACTTAAATTGTTTTGATTGTGATGCTTTCAATATTTTATCCTTTAGCTGGGGGTTTTGTAATTTGACTGATATTCCTATGAAGTTTCCTCATAGGATCTCATTTAAATGGTGATGGACAGATTTTTTTCCTATTTCTACTTTCTCCTCTAGTTCTAATGCTTCAGGACAATTTTTTGTGACTTATTTCTTGTATTATTGTATCATTTTCTCTTCCATCTTTCCATTATTCATATTTTCTTTAATTATTTCTTGATCTCTTATAATTTTACTGGTTTCACCTTTCCCAATTCTAATTTGTAAGATGTCATTTTCTTCCTTAAGATCTGGATCTCCTTTTCTAATTGGTTGACTTTCCTTTCACAACCTTCTTGTTTTTCTTGGATTATTCTTATATTTATTAGTTTTTCTTCCATCTCTGTCATTTGAGTTTTAAAATCTTTTTAAAGATCTATTAATTCTTTTCAGGCAGGCGACCATTTGACATTATCCTTTGGGGTTTCTTTACTTCAATATCCTCCTCTGCAGGTGAACCCCAGTCGTCTCTTCCCATAATAGCCTTCTAAGTTTGAATTCTTTCTCCTTTGCCTGTGCGATTTTTATTGTAATAGCTGAATTTTTGCAATCACCTCTAACCCTGGGGTATGGGGGATGGTTCCTCTTGTCCCAGATTTTCAGTTTTCCCTTCTAACCTGGAACCAAAGCCAAACCTCCAACCTCTTATTGTTCCTTGTCAGCAGAAGTTCCCTCAATATTCCCTGGCTCAGAAGCCTAACTCCCCTCACTATCTTAGGGTAAAAGTTTCTATGACTGGGGTCTAGGCAGATTCTCAAACCAACTAACCCCAGAGCTTGGTGCTAATTGTTAAAGCTGATGGTGTTTACTCTTCTGCAGACCAAATCTTGTCCTGGGATTTTTCTTCTGATCTTCTCAAATTGTCCTAGGAAGACCTGGGTTGTGCTGCTATTCTTATTTATTTTGACCTGCACTTTCTTTGTCCTATGGTACTATTTCATAACTTTTGTGGGGGGAAATATCAAGAGCTTGGAATTTTCTGACCTATTCTGCATCTTCCCAGGATCTTCTTTATTAATGAATATTGATGTACTTTAACTGACCTGGTTTTGACATCACTAATTCTTGATTCTTTCCTCTCGCCCCATATTCAAACTGTTACCAACTCTGTTGTCTTTTCTCTATTTCCACAGAGAGCAATGACATAACTGGTATGCACAGCATCCAGGGGCAAGCTCCACAACATGCCCAAGGAATAAGAGGTATGAAATAGGTCTTCAAAACATTATGTGAAAGACAAACTCAGGTAGGTATGTATGTGTGTGTGTGTGTGTGTGTGTGTGTGTGTGTGTGTGTGTGTGTATTGGAAGAGGAAAAACTTCAGGGCACTGCTCCTTGGTGGAGAGAAAGTGATCCCTAGGCACCATGAGACCACCACTGGGGAAGCAAGTTGCCACCAATGATACATCTAAGAGTAAGTGGGGGCAGATAGATCTCAACAAAGGTGAGCCCAAGAGTGAAAGGAGAAAGAGAAAACCTGATGTCTATTTCAATTTATTATTCTTTTTTTTATAATTAATTTACTTGCTTTCAGTTTTCAACAATTACTTCCATAAGTTTTAAATTTTTCTCCCTCTCCTTCCCCACCACAGCATGTAATCTAATATGACTTCTACACAAACATTCTTAATAAACACATTTTCACATTAGTCATGTTGCATAGAAGATTTAAAATGAATGGAAGAAACCATGAGAAATAACAAAGCAAAACAAAACACATGAGAAAATATTCTACTTTATTCTGCATTTTGACTCCATGGTTCTTTCTCTGGATGTGAATGGCATTTGCCATCATGGATCCTTTGAAAATGCTTTAGGATCTTGAATTGTTGGGAAGGGCCAAGTCTATCGGAAACATCCCTCCCACAATGTGGCTGTTACTGTGTACAATGTTCTCCTGGTTCAGTGCGACTCATTCAGCATCAGTTCATATAAATCTTTCCAGGTTTTTCTGAAGTCTGACTGCTGATCATTTTTTATAGCACAATAGTATTTCATTACATTCATATATCACAACTTGTTCAGCCATTCCCCAATTGATAGGTATTTCCTCAATTTCCAGTTCTTGACCACCACAAAGAGAGCTGCTATTAATATTTTTGTGCATGTGGGACCCTTTCTCATTTGTATGATCTCTTTGGGATATAGCCCTAGAGGCAGTATTCTTAGTCAAATGCACACCTTTATAGCCCTTTGGACATAGTTCCAATTTGCTCTCCAGAATGGTTAGATCACTTCACAGCTCCAACAAAAATGAATTAGTGTTCCAGCTCTCTCATATCTTCTCCAACATGTATCATCTTCCTGTTTTGTCAAGTTAGCCAATGTTATAGTTTTGATGTGGTACCTCAGAGTTATTTTGATTTGTATCTCTCTAAGCAATAGTGATTTAGAACGTTTTTTCATATGACTACATATAGCTTTATTTTCTTCTTCTGAAAACTGCCTGTTCATATCCTTTGACCATTTATCAATTGTGGAATGATTTGTATTCTTGTAAATTTGACTCAGTTCTCTAAATATTCTTTCCCCGTTTTCTGCTTACCTCCGAATTTTTGTTGCATTGGCTTTATTTCTCCAAAACCTTTTGCAATTCAATGCAATCAAAATTACCCTTTGTGCATTTCATAATTTTCCCTATCTCTTTTTTGCTCATAAATTTCTCCATTGTCCATAAATCTGACAAATACACTATTCCTTGTTTCTATAGCTTATAGTGTCAGCCTTTATCCTAGATTATCTACCCATTTGGACTTTATTATTGTATATGGTCACAGGCATTGATCTATGCTCAGTTTCTATTTTCCTATTTTCCCAGCAGTTTTTGTCAAACAGAAGCTGAGGTCCTTGGGTTTATCAAACAGTTGACTGCTATAATCATTGCCTAATTTGTCTTGTGTACCTAACCTACTCCTCTGATCTACCACTCTAATTCTTAGTATAAAGGGATTTTAAAATCCTAGTATAAAGGGATTTTGATGATTACTGCTTTACAATACAATTTGAGATTTGGTAATGTTAGGCTGCATTCCTTAGCATTTTTTTGCAAGAATTCCCTTGATATTCGAGATCTTTTGTTCTTCCAGATGAGTTTTGATATTATTTTTTCTAGCTCTAAAACATAATTTTTGGTAGTTTGATTGGTATGGCACTGAATAAGTAAATTAGTTTAGGTATAATTGTGATTTTTATTATATTTTATTATATTTTATATATATTTTATTATATTAACTTGACCTACTTTTTTTCCGATTACTTTGATCTGACTTTATTGCTGGCAAAAATTGTTTTGTAAATCAGTTCATACAATCCCTGGGTTTACTTTGGCAAGTAGACTCCCAAATATTTTATAGTGTCAACTGTAACTTTAAATGAAACTGCTCTTTCTATCCCTTGCGGTTGGGCTCTGTTAGTAACATATAGAAATGCAGATAATTTATGTGGGCTTACTGTATCCTGCAATTTTGCCTAAATTGTGTATTATTTCAGTTAGATTTTTACTTGATTCTCTAGGATTCTCTAATTATATTATCATATCATCTGCAAAGAATGATATCTTAGTTTCTTCTTTGTCTATTCTAATTCCTTCAGGTCCTTTTCTTCTCTTGTTGCTAAAGTTAATATTTCTGGTACCATATTGAATCACAGTGATGATAATAGACATCCTTGTTTCTCCCCGATCTTATTGGAAATGAATCCAGCTTATCTCCATTACATATAATGCTTGCTGATGATTTTATATAGATACTACTTATTTTGAGGAAGGTTCATTTATTTCGATGTTTTCAACAGGAAGAGGTGTTTTATTTTGTCAAAAGCTTTTTTTGCACCTATTGAGATAATCATAAGATTTCTGTTAGTCTTGTTGTTGATATGAGCAATTATGGTGATAGTTTTCCTAATATTGAACCAGCCCTGCCTTCCTGGTATAAATCCTACCTGATGAAAGTGTATTATTCTCTTGATAATTTGTTCTAATCTTTTTGCTGATATCTTGCTTAAAATTTTTGCCACTATATTCATTTAGGAAATTGATCTATAATTTTCTTTCTCTCTTTTGGCTCTCCCCAGTTTAGGTATCAGCACTATATATGTATCATAAAAAGAATTTGGTAGGACTCCTTCTTTGCCAATTTTCCCACATAGTTTTTATAGTATTAGAATTAATTTTTCTTTAAATTTTGATAAAAATCACTCAATTCCATCTGGCTCCAAAATTTTTTCCTAGGAAATTCATTAATGCCTTGTTCAATTTCTTTTTCTGAGATAGAGTTATTTAAATATTTTCCTTCCTCTTCTGTTATTCTGAGCAATTTATGTTTTTGCAAATATTCATCCATTTCACTAAAATTGTCAAATTTATGGACATGCAGTTAGGCAAATAATTTCTAATTATTATTTTAATTTCCTCTTCATTGGAAGTGTTTACCTTTTTCAATTTTGTTACTGATAATTTGGTTTTCTTTCTTTTTTAAAATCAGATTGATCAAAGATTTGTCAGTTTTATGATTTTCTTTTTCATAAAACCAAATTTTAGTTTTGTTTATTAACTTGAGAGTTTTCTTAATTTCAAATTTATTAATCTCTCCTTTGGTTTTCAATATTTATAATTTCATATTTAATTGGGGATTAAATAATTTTTCTAGCTTTTTCAGTTGCATACACAATTCATTCATCTCCTCTTTCTCTATTTTATTTATGAAAGTATTCAGAGATATAAAACTTCCCCTAAGAACTGCTTTCACTGCATCCCAAAAGTTTTGGTAGATTGTCTCATTATTGCCCTTCTCTTGAATGAAATTATTGATTTTTCTATGATTTGTTTGACCCACTCATTCTTTAGGATTAGCCTATTTAGTTCCCAATAAATTTTTCATCTGTCTTTCCATGGCCTTTATTGCATATAATTTTTATTGCATGATGATCTAAAATAGATGCATTGAATATCTCTGCCTTTCTGCACTGGATTGTGAGGTTTTCAATGTCTTAGTACATGGTGATTTTTGGTGTATGTGCCATGCACCACTGAGAAAAAGATATATTCCTTTCCATTTATATTCTGTTTTCTCCAGAGGTCTATCATATCTACATCTTCCAGAATTCTATTCACCTCCTTAACTTCCTTCTTGTTTATTTTGAGGTTAGATTTATCTAGTTCTAGGAAGGGGAGCTTGAGGTCTCCCACTAGTATTGTTTGGCTATTTCTTCCTATTCTCCTCTCAGAATCTGGATGCTATTCCACTTGATGTATATATGTTTACTAATGATAATATTTCATTTTTGATGGTGTCTTTTAGCAGATTATCTCTTTTGATTAGATCTATTTTTGCTTTTGCTTTTTCTGAGATAAGAATTGCTACCTCTGCTTTTTTTTTTTTACTTCAGCTGAAGCATAATATATTCTACTCCAGCCTTTTATCTTTACCCTGTGTATATCCCCCTGTTTCAAATGTGTTTCTTGTAAGCAACATATTGGAGGATTATAGCTTTTAATCCATTCTGCTATCTACCTCTGTTTCATGGGAGAGTTCATTCCATGGACATTCAAAATTATGATCACTATCTCTGTATTTCTCTGCATCCTATTCCCCTCTCACTGTTTTGCTTTTATTTCTCCCTTTTCTCTTCCCCATCTTCAAGAGTTTAACTTTTGACCACTACCTCCCTCAGTTTTCCCACCCTCTCTTTTCTTTTATTACTTCTTCCCTCCCTTCTAAAGGCCATCTACCTCTTCGTTCCCCTTTCTCCTCCTACTGTCTGTATGGCAAGTCAGATTTCTATACTTAACTGAGTATATTGTTCCCTTGTTGAACTGAGAGTAAAGCTCAAACAACACTCATCTCTCTCTATTCTTTCCCTCCACTGTAATATGTTTTTGTGCCTCTTAATGTGATGTAATTAACCCTTTTCTGCCTCCTCTTCCCTTTGTACCCCTTAATTAGGTTTTTTGTCATCACATCAGTTTATTTATGCCCTCTCTCTGTATATCCCTTTTAAATGTCATAATAAATATACAGTTCTCAAGATTATCAAGTATCTTCCTCCCATATAGAAATGTAAACAGTTTTCTCATACTGAATAACAAATTTTTTTTCCATTTACATTTTTGTGCCTCTTGTGAGTGTTGTCATTGAAGATCAAATTTTATATTGAGCCTTGGCCATTTCATCAGGAAGGTCTGGAAATTCTTTATTTCATTGAATGTCCATTTGCTTACCTCAATGATTATGCTCAATTTTGCTGGGTAATTGATCCTTGGTTGTAGTCCAAGCTCCTTTACCTTAATCCCTCAGATCTTTTTTATTTTTTTAATTTATTTATTCATTTTCAATTTTCAACATTCATTTCCACAAGATTGTGAGTTTCAAATTTTCTCCCTATATCTCCACTTCCCCCAAAACACCATGCATTCTGATTACCCCTTCCCCAATCTACTCTCCCTTCTATCACACTGCCCCCTTCCCTTATTCCCATCTTCTGTCTTTTCTTGTAGGGCAAGACAAGTTTCTATACCCCATTGCCTGTATTTCTTATTTCCCAGTTACATGCAAAAACAATTCTCAACATTTGTTGCTAAAACTTTGAGTTCCAGCTTATCTCCCTTCCATCCTCCCTACCCATGTCCACTGAGAAAGCAAGCAATTTAATACAGGCTATATATGTGTAGTTTTGCTAAAGACTTCCATAATAGTCATGTTGTGAAAGACTAACTATATTTTCCTCCATCCTATCCTGCCCCCCATTTATTCTATTCTCTCTTTGGACCTTATCCCTCCCTCAAAGTGTTTACTTCTAATTTTCCCCCTTGTCTCATTTGTCCTAACTTCTATCATTCCCTCCATACTCCACTTATTCCTTTCTCCCCTACTTTCCTTTAGTGTAAGATAAATTTTCATACCAAATTGAGTGTGAATGTTATTCCCTCCTTAAGCCAAATATGATGAGAGTAAGCTTCACTTTTTCCCTCTCACTTCCCCTTTTCCCCTCTATTGAAAAAACATTTTCTTGCCTTTTTCATGAGAGATAATTTGCCCCATTCCATTTTTCCCTTTCTCCTCTTATTATATTTCTCTCTCACCACTTAATTTTATTTTTTGATATCATTCCTTCCTATTCAACTCTCACTCTGTGTCATCTATCTATCTATCTATCTATCTATCTATCTATCTAGCTATCTAGCTATCGTCTATCTATCTATGTGTATGTATAATCCCTCCAACTACCCAAATCCTGAAAAGTTTCAAGAGTTACAAATGTTATCTTTTCATGTAGGAATGTAAACAGTTCAACATTTTGTAAGTCCCTTATGATTTTTCTTTCTTGTTTACCTTTTCATGCTTCTCTTGATTCTTGTGTTTGAATATCAGATTTTCTATTCAGCTCTGATCTTTTCATCAATAATATTTGAAAGCCCTCTATTTCATTGAATGACCATTTATTCCCTTGAAGTATTATACTCTGTTTTGCTGGGTAGGTGATTCTTGATTTTAATTCCAATTCCTTTGACTTCTGGAATATTGTATTCCATGCTTTCTCACTGACCTTTGAAGCTGCCTTTAGTGTATGTGGGTTGAAGAATCTGCAAACTGCAGTGGCTGCCAGTGGAGCATTGAAGCCCACTCCGGTCTTGCCCCTGCTGAGTGGCTATGGTCCTGCGCTTAGCTCTGTACCTGGTGCAATAGACCTTTCCTGTCAGCCTGCTAGGCTGACTTGGGCTGGAAATCTCTTTCACTCTGTTGTTTTGTGGCTTCTGCTGCCCTAGAATTTATTTAGAGTTGTTTTACAGGTATTTTATGGGTTGTGGGTGGAGAGCTTCTAGAAGTACGTCCTTCCATTCCACCATCCTGGCTCCACTGCCTCCCTCAAATCTTTTAATGGAGAAGCTGCAAGGTCCTGTGTGATTCTGACTGTGTTTTCTCAATATTTAAATTGTTTATTTCTAGTTCCTTGCAGTATTTTTTCCTTGACCTGATAGTTATGGAACTTGGCAACAATATTCTTTGGCATTTTTAATTTGGGATCTTTTTCAGGAGATCATTGGTGGATTCTTTTGATGACAATTTTGCCCTCTGGACCTAGGACCTTAGGGCAGTTTTCCTTGATTATTCCTTGGAATACACTGTCCATGATATTTTTTTCATCATGGCTCTCCAGTAGATCAATAATTCTTAGATTTTCCCTCTTCAAACTATTTTCCAGGTCAGTTCTTTTTCCAATGAGATATTTTACATTTTCTTCTATTGTTTTATTCTTTAGATTTTGTTTGACTGATTCTTGATGTCTCATAGAGTCATTAGCTTCTACTTGTCCAATTCTAATTTTTAAATAATTCTTTCCTTCAGTTTGCTTTCTAACTTCCTTTTCTATTTGTTCAATTTCCCAGTTAAGTTTTGTACTTCCTTATCCACTTGGCCAATTTTACTTTTTAATGAGCTGTTCTCTTCAGTGAATTGTTTTTTATTTTGTCAATTGTATTTTCAAAATCATTGGACAATTCTTTTACCTTTCTTTTTGACTTTTAGAATCCTTCAGCTCTTCCAAGAATGCTTTTTGTTCTTTAGACCAGTTCATATTCCCTTTTGAGGCTTCAGATGTGAGTATATTGTCAGTGCTGTCCTCTTCTGTATTCGTATTTTGATCTTCCCTTTCACTACAGTAAGATTCTATGGTCTTTGCTTTTCTGTTGCTTCTTGCTCATGGTGATTGCCTTTTTCCTGGCTTTTAAAGTAGTAAATCTCTGAATTTGAAGCACAGGGGATCTATCCCATGTTTCTAATGTTGAGAGTTTGGGACCTGGTTTCTGACTTTGTGTGTTGTGTCCTCTGGTTCTTTCAGCAAGAAACTATATAATGGTGCAGTTTATTTGGTGCTGAGCTGACAGGTGTTTACCAAGGCCAAGGTCAAATGAAGTTTTTCTGACTTGCCCCAGTGTTACACTGAAGTCCCTGGCATGGTGTATCAGGCAGTGGTAGTCTGACTGCTGGAGGTCTTCTCCTCCCCTGGGGCTGAGCTAGAGCAGATGAAGAATCAGTAGCTGGTAAACCTAATCTGTGCTGGTGTCTGCCCAATTCCCTTATCTGTGCTAAGGCACACCTCAGGTCCTGGTGATTGTGCTTACCAGCTCCATCCACCTGAGGCTCAGGTTCTTCTGCTAGACCACTGAGGAGGTGCTTCTGGTCTTGCAATGGTCCCTTTCAGCCATAGCAGGAGGTACTCTTCTCATAGATTCCCCCTTGCCTCCTTAACTAAGAGTCTGCTGTACCTCCTCTGTTGCCTCCACTATTGCATCATTTTTCCTGGGGCAATATTCTCTGAGTTTTTCCAAGGTCAACAAGGGCAATGTCAAAGCACTTATAGTTTACTCTACCATCTTGGCTCCCAAAAGTTCAAGATTTTCAATCATTTAGTCTATGGGCTGATTGCCCCAGGAGTGGCTGTTGCTGCATGAGCATTGCTTTTCTCTCTCACTCAGTTCTGCTGGACTCCCATCCTTAAATGAGAGGCTTGGGAATCCACACTTCCACTTCTGATTCAGTCTTCCTGGGACTGTTCTTACTCTGCTTGGGCTGAGTCTGTGCTGGTGCAGCCTGCACACTCTGCACTTCCCTAACCTGGTGCAACAGATTCTTCCTAGTATCTTTCTGGGCTGTCCTGGGTTGCAAATCTGCCACACTCTGTCTCCCAGTAGATTCTGGCCCTCTAAAATTTGTTCAGGTTCACTTTTTAGAGGTAACTGAAGGAATTTGAGGGAGAGCTCAGCTGAGTCCTTACTTTCACTCTACTACCTTGCCTCCACCCCATATTTAATTTGTTATTATTGCTGAGTAACTCAGTTCATCTGTTTGCAGGATGCTGAAGAACATGCTATCAGTATCATCATTGCACTGACGAGGCAAAACCCCAGTTGCCTACTTGACATTGCTCTATTTCAAGTCCTTAACATTTTTTATCAGTAGTATTTCAATAGCCTCTTAATTGGCTCTCTGATTCCAAATTCTTCATCTTTCATGCTGTCATTAACATAGCTGACAAAATAGGTTCCCCAAAACATAGATCATTTAATGCTCAAAAATATTCAGTGGATTTCAACTATCTTTAGAAGAAAATTAAAATTTCTCAGTTTGGCATTTATATCCTTCCACAATCTAGTTTCCATTTACTTTTTCTAATATTTAAACACACATTTCATTTCTAGTCTCCACACTTTTGTACCAACTGCCTCCCTCATGTGTAATGTATTCCCTTCTCATAAATTTGGAAGAAATTTAAGCCCACCTCCTTTATTTTACAGATTCAAAAGTTGAGGCTCAGATTTACTTAATCACATGCCTAGGTCATACTATTAGAATTTTTCTTAGTCAAGACTCAAATTAGAGTCTCCTTAGCTTCCTTCAATGCTCAACTTAGAAGTTACTGCTCTGTAATGCTTTTAAGGATATGTTCAGATTTTAGTGTCTTCTTCCTTACATTACTTGATATGTACATTTTACTTTTCCTCAACAAACTCTAAGCTTCTTGAGGACAAGGATTTTTACATTCTTTTTTTCCTTTGAATCCCTAGAATCTAGCACAATGCCTTGTACATAGTAGGCACTTCACTATTGTTTGAACTGAGTGAAATTTAATAGAAACAGAAGGTGTGTATGTGTGTGTGTGTGTGTAAGTGTGTGCAAGTGTGCTCAGTGTTTCATATGTAATCTTTTATTTATAGGGATAGCTAAAAACATTATTAAATAAATTGCTACTTTGGATCATGCAGCTTCAGATTATACGCCATAGTAGTTTTAGAAGTTTTGGCTATTGCTATGGAAGGCTTAACGCCATACGGTGCATAAAGCACTGGGTGGGCAAGAAAGAACTGAGTTCAAATCCAACCTTACACACTTACTATCTTAGTGGCCCAAGACAAGTCACTTAAAATCTGTTTGCCTCAGTTCCTTCATATGTAAAAATGAGGATAATGATAGCATCTACCTCAAAGTTTTGTTGCAAAGATCAAGTGAGATAAATGTAAAGGGATTGATTAGTGCAGTGCCTGGCATGTCATAAGTCTTCATACCATGTTAACTATGATGATGATCATTATCACATAAAATTCTTAGAGGCAAATAATTCCAAATAGGATCATAATCCTTTTTTTAAAATATATAAAAAGTACAGAAAAAAAATCTTTACTTTTACATATGCTAAACTGTGAGTTCAAATACAGCATGGAAACCATATTCTAAGACCCGACAGCCACTGTGCTGCATTGTACAACTGATTAAATATATTTTTAGGAAAGCTTAGAACCTTAGAAATAGGAATTTCTTAGCTATGAAGGGACATATGTACATATGTAACGTGGAATCTCTGTATCTCCATGTTCACCTTCATGCTCATTCTCTAAGTTTGTTCCAGCAATTACATTCCACCACCAATTTTTCAAATAAGGAAAGCAATTAACGCTACTAGCCAATCATTCTCCATTGACCTTTAACAGGCCATATGATTATGGAGGATGACTTTAACCCATTTTAACGGCAGCCTTTAATACATAGAATATCCACAGTGGAAAGTGAAATAGCAAATGACGAGTAGAAATGTGTTTGTAGACCTCTATTCCCCCAACACAGTAATTGCTTAACACTTTGGCATTAATGCCATTTGTTAAGCTCTAAGATAAATACATGCACATTAGACATTCTCTCACCATTTATTCAGGGGCCAGATGATGAAGGCCATTATTTAAATGGGAAGTGTGTCCATTTTGTTTTTGAAAACAAAGCATTGCTTCACAATTCATAATGAAAGTATGATTAGCTTTTAAAGATACAGACAGTACAATTTCCAGAACTGTATAATTGCTGGCCAGGCTCAATCTGACTACAGTGATTATGTGTTTCTGTTAGAAAGCTAGGATCCATACAGCAGACACAAATTCCTAAATTTGCACTGACCTCAAATGAGTACTTTACCAGAAGGCTATATATATATATGATGCTTATCAGAACTTCCACCAAAGTTATCTTTATCATTTGATTCACCATTTCAATTTATCCATAATTCAAGATGCCTGAATTTTAAAGATATGTAGCTGATATAGTAAATGAATGAATGAATAAAAGCATTTATTTAGTACCTAATGATATGCCAAGCCCTTTGACAAGTACTCAACCAATATTTTCTCATTTACTCCTAGTAACAATCCTGTGAGGTAGGTGCTATTAGTGTTCCCTTTTAACTGGTGAAGAAATGGAGTCAAATAGAAGTCAAGTGACTTGCCTAGAGGCACACAGTATTTGACATCCAATTTTAACTCACACTCAATGCTTTATCCACAGTGTTACCTAACTGCCTTTTAATATAGCTTTCCTAGTTTTCCTTTATGTAAATACTATGTAGTTGTTTAAACTCCTTAATGATAAGCAACCTTATTGGGTGAAGAGTCATTTATGCCAGGCTGAGAGGGCTTACCTTAGAAATAAATAACTTTCCAAATTTTTCCCATTTTATTCTCTTGGTTCATTTGGATACTGCCTATACCATAATTCCAGGTTTGATTGGATTTCATAAGACAGTTAAATATCGTCATGGTAAATTCCAAGTATTCATAAAGATTAAAGAAGTGCAGACTTTAGTATGAATTTTCTCCCCAAAAAGTTATATGATAATTAAAACTAAATCAAGTAAAACAGGGCAATCTCAGTCTGTCTCAAAGTGTGGAAAAGTCTGTCTAGGCACCATTTATATCAATGAATCAGAGAGCCATTCAAATGCAATGTAGTCATAGATTTTTAGAGATAGAAAAGACTTAGTGAATATCTAGGCCAACTTTCTTTTTACAGATAGAAAACTGAGGCTAGATAGACTAAATGACTTCCCAAATGTCACACAATTCAATAGTAGCAGAGCCAGGAGTCAGAACCCAAATTTCCTGGATCTTAATTCATTGCTCTTTCCATTATACTGCATATCAACTCAAGATCTCTCTGTATTGTATAGTAGGAAAAATGACTGAAATGATATTATAAAGAAGGACAATGATTGGCAGGCAACGAATAACACTGTGACTGTGTGGGTGTTGCAAACGGGAGCTCATGGATCAAAAGCAGGTATGCTTGAATCAGAAGGTGTTAGAAAAACATCAGCTGGGATAAGCAAGGCCACAAGTAAGCTTTGCAGAAGAAGGGAAGCTTTTAGGAGTCTAACACTGTCTTCTTCCCTGTACCCCATTTCCTAAACTTTTTCTTGAATTCTCTAATCAACCAAAGTAAAAATTAAGTGGTAGTATATTTGTTCTAACTGTATATTACCACAGAGGAATTACCTCATGAGAAACACTGGAGCAATTATATAGCTGGAATACATGAGTAATCTTATACCCAGTTAAGAGACCAGAACATCTCCTATTTCCTTGAAGATGATTTTTTTTTTTTACAAAATGCCTAGAGATCAATAATTAGTGTGTGTTTTATTCACTGTTAAAACACTGGTGTCCAAAGGGAAAAAATACTGGTGTTATAAGGAGAATATAATGTAAATATTAATGTTATACAACAAAATATCTAAATATAGAAGACCAGGACAAAAATGTATATATATACATATATATATATATATATATATATATATGTGTGTGTATATATATATATATATATATATATATATCTGTATGTATGTATGTATATATGTTAGACTATTACATTAGATGTCTGAATCAGAATTATTTCTAGCGTTATTGTAAAAATAAATGTTAGCACAAAGTGAATATTGGCAGCATCTAAGAATGCATTTTTTATAAGAAATGATCATTCTCTCTTAATCCGTTTCAAATATTTATTTATATTAATCATTGCAGGATGTTGGATAATAATTCAAGACGGAAATAAAAATTTTGAAAAACTTTAGAAAGAAACAAAGAATTTATTAGCTGGACAAGAGACAAAATTTCCATTTAAAAAGAGAAAACTAAATCCAAAATGTTGAGTCCTCCAAATAATCAAAAGAAAGAACAGCAAATTGAGAACACAAATATTGCTATTTGAAAGACAAACTAGGAGAAGTAATCAGCAATAATATTAATAAAAACCTGTGATTTACATTTCAAGCTATACATGTTGATCTTGAAGACAGAATGTATAAAGCATCTTCAAGACCATTGTGCAGAACCAAGAGAACATTGTTTACATAACAGCGATGTTATTTTAAGAATGACTTCGAGTAAATCAATCATTTTTGACTGTTATAAACACCCATTTTAAAGTACAAAAGACCAATGAAGGAAGACGTTATCTGCATCCAGAGAAAAAAACTGATGAACAGAAGTATGTATAGAATGATTTCACATACACACACACACGCACACACGCACACACACACACACACACACACACACACACGCCAATTAGCTAGGTGTGAGGTGGTACCTCAGACTTGTTTTAATTTGAACTTGTATTTCTCTGATTAATAGTGATTTAGAGGATTTTTTTATGTGACCATGGATAGCTTGGGTTTTGTTTTGTTTTTTTGCTGAAAACTGTCTGCTCATATCCTTTGACCATTTATCATTTGGGGAATGACTTGTATTTTTATAAATTTGATTCAGCTCTCTCTATATTTGAGAAATGAGGCCTTAATCAGAGAGATTTGTTGCAAGAATTTTTTTCCCAGTTTTTTTCTCATAATTTTTGTTGCATTGTTTATGGGGACTTCTGATTGAATATTTTCATAGAGCATATTTTTCTTGGAATCCTTTGATAAGAGACTAAACTCAATACAAAATTGGTTGAATCTAGCTTCCTAAAGGGTGGATTCTTAGCGGAATGGGCTATATCTTTCATCTGGGCACATGAGAGACATGGAAGGAGAATTGTATAGATTGGTTATGGAATTTTGTATTGTTTATAGGTTTTTCTGACTCCTTTGCTTTAGCTATTGGGTGAAATAAAAACTGTCCCATAATTGATATCTTATATTCAATGTTTATATGAACTTGTGGATACCTTTCATTAATATCTATGTATATCTAAGGGTATTATCATATGTAGAATCATCTGACTTATATTACTTTTTATAAAATTGAATAACTTTTCTTAGAATTTCTAAAAAAAAAAGTTATTATCCTTCCATTAGTTTGTATGATTTTGGCTGAATATTGGGCTATTGTCTTTGCTTATTTTTTGTCTTGCTTGTCCAGTCTGCTCTGTTGATGTACTCTTCTATTAAAAATATTTTAAATAGTATCAAATATATACATAATACATATATATATATAATTGACATTTTATAATATTGTTTGAAATCCTAGAACTGCTATGATCATTTTATTTCAACTTTTTTTCCTTGAAAAACATGGCAACAACAATCAACAGTGTCATTGCTCATAGCAAAAATAGTCCTGCTGTAAGTCTCAGTCTTCTGTGCCTATAGCAGTTACAAAACATACATATGAATCTTATACCACAGAGTCCATATTGGGGCAAGTTGGACTGCAGAATGGAGAAAATATTCAGTAATGTGGACCCTTGTTATAAACCCATCTACTATTTTGTAATCAGTACTCTACTTCATTTGGTACATTCCTTATAGTTTTGATGCACTGAGAAAGGATAGGTTGGTTCATACAGAACTTTTTATTTAATCATCTTATAGTTTGCCAAACTTCTATTGGGTTCCATAAGAGTTTAGAAAGCAGGAGATTTTAGGTATAGGAGTTCATTTTCTCAAGCAAACAAGAACTAGGGTAAGTAAGGGAGACTATGGCATCTTTGTTGTGGGGTGTGCTTCAAAAACAATATTAATTTTTAACTGCCTAGTGTGGAATAAGTATTAATTTCAATTGAAGGTAGACACATGGACTTGCTGACATTACAAAGTCCTCTCATATCCTAGGATTTGATGGTTTTATTAGGCAAAGTTACATAGCAATTCACTGTTTCCTGGTGGTAAACAACTGTATAAGAATGAGTAGCCTTTAGCATACAGAGTCCTTTTTTTCCTCTAACAACATGAGAACCTAATATTTGAAAATTATTTCAGAAGAAGATACAATGTCCAATTGTTCCAATGTCATGAGTATCTCTTTATCATCTCTTATTTATTGCAAGCAGCATTGTCAATAGCATAGCATTTTTATGAGATTTACTTTCTGCAATAAGTAAAAGTATTAGCTTTTGTAACAGCTAGAAAATTCTTAACAGGTTTCATATATTTTGTACCACTTAGTTCCCAACAATTCATCTTAATATTTACAATCAAAGTCAACTTAAACTAGTACAAGGGTCATGGCAAAATGGAAAATAAAAGGAGTTTTACATAAGTGCCAAGTTAGTTTTCCTTACCACGCTATTATGTAACTGTGTGTCAAATAAGATATTGTTTGTGAAGTACTTTTGAAATCTAAAAGTGTGAATAAATAAATGTTCAAATCTGTAAGTGTTCAAATCTATAAATGTGAACCATTGTGATGTGATATGCTGTATTTTTGGGGGAGAGGAGGGTGTACAGCACACCAAAATCTCCCACTATCTCAGAAACTCCTCACTTTATTGTGTGTACCATAATGAGACCTCTCTCTATATTTTCAGAAATCTTACAGAGAAAGTCACTAGGCCTAGAATCTTTAGGGAAAGACTAGACTTTCCCTAGTCTATGTGACTAGATAGTACATAGACTTGGCTAGAAAGCTTTTCTTTCTTGGTTTTTCCATTTCCCAGTAAAGATAATCTTAACATCATAGGGTTTAGAACTTAAAGTCTTAAAATCTTCCAAATTATCTAGTTCAACACCCTCATTTTGCAGAATAATACACTACGGCAAAAATCCCAAAATTAAAATCTTATTGCTGTTCCTTAAAATCTGTGTGACTGTGGGCAAATTTCTTAACCATTCTAGATGTTTCTTTTCCCAAATGTAAAAAAAAATGAGGCAAATGGACTTTGAGTTGTCTTCTACAGCTAAAAATTCTGAGAAGTCAAATGAGAAGCATCCTTTCCAGGTACTGTAACAAGTGACAGGAATACAAACAAAAGGGAAAGTTCCTAATTTCAAGGAATTTATATTTATATTTTAATGGTGGAGAAAACATAATAGAAAACAAAATAATATACAAGATATAAAGATTATAGAAGGTAATCTTATAAAATAATGCCCTCTCAGCTGGGGAATGAGTGGGGTAGGATGGAGTGAGGGGAAGGACAGGTAAAGGACTTTTGCATATGGTAGTATCTGAGTTATGTCTTGATTGAAGCTAAGGATTCTAAGAAGTTGGAGTATGGAGAAAAAAGCATCTTGGGACTGGGGAGGTAGGCAAATCAAAGGAACAGAGATGGAAATTATATTGTTGCATGAAAGGAACAGCAGGAGGGCCAGAATAGCTTCATGGTTGAATGTAAGAAGGTGAGTAAAGTGTCAGAGGACTGCAAAAGTAGAAAAGGAATAGGCTTTGAAGAATTTGAATCCCAAACAAAGAAGTTTATATTTGATTTTGGAGGAATCAAGAAGTAGCTGAAATTTACTGATTATGACACCAACACTTAAAGAAAATAACAATGGTAGTTATATGGAGGATAGATTGAAGGGGAAAGTGACTTGTAGCAAGAATACTAATTGGAATGGTATTACAGCAATCTACAGGAGACACAATGAGGGCCTAGTCCAGAGTCTAAGCTACATGAGTAGGTGGGGGATACAGAAAATATTTTGGAGATAAAAATGTCAAGATATGATAAAAAAAAACCATATATTTGGGATAAGTGAGCATGAGGAAGCAAGAATGGCACAAATGTTGTGGTTGCTTAGAAGGGGGTGGTGCCCCCTAAAGTAATAAGGGAATTCAGAAATAGGAAGAGTTTGGTGGAAAGTATAAATGAGTTATTTTGATAATGTTAAATTCTAATACATATAAAAGTTATTTTTAAGAAGTTTGTTTTCAGTTTTCAACATTCACTTCTACAAAATTTTAAACTTCAAATTTTCTCCCCATCTCCCCCCACCTCAATCCCAGGACAGCATGTATTCTGATTGCCCTTTCTTCCAATCTTCCCTCTTTTCCATGACCTCCCCACCACAGTCTTTTCCTCCTTCCATCTATTTTCCTGTAGGGTAAGATAGATTTCTAAACCTCACTATCTATATATATTATTTCCTATTTGCATGTAAAAACAACCTCTACAACACACATACATACACACACACATACAGAGAGAAATAGAGGAGATATATATTATATATTTATATATATATATTTCATAAGTCCCTTATTGTTAATCTTTCCTGTTTACCTATTCATGCTTCTCTTGATTCTTATATTTGAAAGTCAAATTTTCTATTTAGCTCTGGTCTTTTCAACAAGAATGCTTGGAAATCCTCTGTTTCATTGAAATTCCATATTTCCCCTGAAATATTACACTCAGTTTTGCTGATAGGTGATTCTTGGTTTTAATCCTATCTCATTTGATCTCTGGAATATCATATTCCAAGGCCTCCTATCCCTTAGTGTAGAAGTTGCTAAATTCTATGCTATCCTGATTGCATTTCCACGGTACTTGAATTATTTTTTTTTAGTTGCTTCTAATATTTTCTCCTTAACCTGAAAACTCTGGAATTTGGCTACAAGGAGTTTTCCTTTTGGAATCTCTTTCAGGAGGTGATCAATGAATTCTTTCCATTTCTATTTTATCCTCTGGTTGTAGAATATCAGGGTAGTTTTACTTGATAATTTCTTGATAGATGATGTCTACTTTTTGATGCCACCCCTGCTTTTTTTCGATCATGGCTTTCAAGCAGTCTAATAATATTTAAATGAGCTCTCCTGGTTCCATTTTCCATGTCATTTGTTTTTCCAATGAGATACTTCACATTGCCTTCTATTTTTTCATTCTTTTGGTTTTGTTTTATAATTTCTTGATTTCATAAAGTCATTAATTTCCATTTGCTCCATTCTAATTTAAAAAATTTTTTTTTTTTATTCAGCTTTTGGACCTCTTTTTTCTAGTTGACTCACTCTGTTTTTTAAAGTATTCTTCTCCCCATTTGGCTTTCTGGACATTTTGCCATTTGGATTAGTCTAATTTTAAAAGTGTTATCTTTTCAGCATTTTGGGGGGGGGCTTTCCTTTAGCACACTGTTGACTCATTTTTCATGATTTTCTTGCATCATTCTCATTTCTCTTCCCAATTTTTCCTCTACTTCTCTTACTTAATTTTCAAAATCCTTTTTGAGCTCTTCCATGGCCTGAGACAAAGTCTTATTTTTCTTAGAGATTTTAGAAACAGGAGCTTTGGCTTTGTTGTCTTCCTATGGCAATATGTTTGGATCTTCCTCATTGCCAATGATATAAGAAAATATCCCTTAACTGAGAAAGTAAGAATCTGTATTCTTTTATTTTTTCCCCATTTGCTCATTTTCCCAGCTAAGTACTTGACTTTTGAGCTTTGTTAAGTGGAGGTCTCCAGAAGCAGCCTCCACTTCAGCAATGACTGGGGCTGGGCCAGATCATCCTTCCCTCTCACCCAGGTGAGAGATTTTTCCACTGATCTTTGAAGCTGTCTTTAACATTTCTTGGTTGAGAAGTCTGGAATCAGCAGCAGCTGCCTGCAATTCAATCCCCTAAGGTCTGGTCCCACTCACTGTCTGGTGTAATCCAGCCAAATTGCGTTCTTCTCTTAGCCTGGTGCAATAGACCCTTCCTGTTGACTTTTCAGACTGTCTTGGACTAGCAATTTGCTTCAGTCTGTTATTTTGTGGCTTCTGATATTCTGGATTTGTTTAGTCATTTTTTACAGGTTTTTGAAGGGTTTTCAGG
>CM053769.1:372681260-372696816 GCA_028658325.1 Potorous gilbertii
TGAAGTAATATTCTAAAACATTGTTAGCTCCTCTATTTGAAAACTTCATTTTTTCGTTATTATATTCTAAGTTGTTTGTATATGGTAGGCACATAATAAATATTTGTTGATTTCAATAGAACATGTTTGTTAACAAGGATTCTGATATAATTTTAAGAAGCTACTTTATCAGATATTTTGGGGAATACTATAGAATTCCATTTAGTGTCTAATTGGCAGTAGTGTTGACAAGACTAGAGGATTCCAGCTCTAATACCTGAAAATAATAATATGTTAAAGTCTTTGGAAAGTATTGGCTTAAGTTACAATTTCAAGGCTTACCTTCTTTATATTTCACTGTATAAACATGGGTAAAACCTTAGGAATAAGGTAGAATATTCCATCATAGTTTTTAGGAAATTTAAAAAAATGTTCACATGTACATATATATATATATATATGTATGCTCATGTATGAATTCATGTGCATATATGTATCTGCAAATATGGATACAAAAGTATACAGGCAAAGTGTTCAAACTCAGACTTCCTCAGAGTGAGGTGAATGAGATGATATATGATAGGAGGTGATATGAGAGATGATGAACAACGAGATTTTTGCAGTCAAAAATACCAAAAAAAAATTTAGGTGCCTCCTAAACCTCCAGTTCATGACCCAACTTCTCTATACCTGGTGGCACTTTACATCCATGATTATTCATTATTCCCAAAAAATTCTTCCTCTGATGGTTAACTTTTTGTTTTCAGGCCTCTTATGAATAACTCAGTCTGCTGCCGAGGTCTCAAAGCTTGGTAGGAATGGTTCCTCCTTTCAAAAAGACCAAATGACAAGATTGTCTAGGAACAATGCTTACTTTTTGAATTTGCAAACATATTCTCCATATCCTAGGATGCTGAGAAAGTTATATAAGTACATCAAACCATTACCAATCATTTCAGTATGGTCACTAGCAAAGAATGACTGTCTTGGTTTAAATCTGATGAGGTAAAGGGATGACTAATATCTCACTGACATAACCCAAACAGGGGTCAAACAGTCAGAAAGGAGCCAGTCAACCCTCTGGAACTTGCCAGGTTGATACAGAGATATATCATAATGGAAATGAGGATTATTGGTTCTTAAAGTCCTTCCTTTTACTCCACGGCACTTTAGGATTTAAGTTCTCAGTTCTATAGGACTTGAATATCAATGGTCAGCTTATCCAGAGGTGATTAAGTCCCGAGAAAAATTGGCTCACACCACCCAAATTCACACAAATTGATTTGTACCAGAAAGTCAATTAAATAATTTACAGAAAGAAATATAAGTGCCAAGTAGACCAATATTCATGTCGTCCAGTCAGCACATTCTCTTCCCAAGAGGGAAGCCTACTTGGGAAACCAAATTAAGATCAGAAATTTGCTTGGCAAGTATTGGGAATCAGAACGGGGAGTGTCCCTATAAAGATAAGAGTACCCAAGTTAAAGATTTTTCTGGAAGCCAATTTGGACATGTGGAAGGTGTTCTTTCAACATGCCAGCTATCCAGTTGACTTGACTAAAATGATCTTTGCCAGAGAGAAACAAAGACAGAGATGCAGAAAGACAGAGTCAGAGACAGAGACAAAGATGGAGACAGGCAGAGAAACAGAAAGATTGAACAGAAGAGTAACAATTGTTAGAGAAATTTTGTTGCTACCTTATTAAATTTTATATGCATGTGCTATATAACTTGCATATTTGTATTTTTTCCACACTGGACTTGTGATTTAATTGTTTCAGGGAGCTAGTCCAGTGTAATTCCCTACACCAATGCACACTGGCAACTTCTATGTAATTTGTTGCCTTAAAGAGATTCTGGGAACACAGAGAAGTTATATGACTTAGCCAAGGTCACATAGCCAACATGTGTCAGGAGCAAGACTTAAACTCAGTTCTTCCAGACTGAGGCCAGCTCTCTATATACTACTAATAAAACAAACAAACAAAAAATACCAACCCCTATAAGTCAAAGAAGTTCACTGTATCTTATATTCTTCATTCTTTGCATATTGAAATGTTTGTTGATGAACAGGAAGTACACAAGGAAGAAGGAAAAATATGCAATAGAATTGTATTTTATGAAATCTAATTCAAGGAGAGAAGAAGGAAGGAAGGAAAAAAGGAAGAAGAGAGGGAGGAGGGAAGGCAGAAGGGAAGAAAGGCGCAAAGGAGAAAAAGGAGCAAAAAAGGGAAGAAAGGACTTATGGAAGGATGAATGAAGAGAGAAAGGGGAAAGGAGCTGAGGGAAGAAAGGAGGGAGGAAAAGAAGGAAAATAGGGAAGGAAGGAATAAATAAAAGAAGGAAGGAGGAAAATTAGAAGGGAAGAAAGTAGGGAAAAGGGAGGGAAAGGAGAGAAAGAAGGGAGGAGGATAAAAGGGAAAGAGAGAGAGAAGGAAGGAAGAGACAAAACAGGTCTTTATTAGCCAAATTCTATGTGACTGGCACTATGCAAAACATTTTACAAATGTTACTTCATTTCATCATCACAACATTCCTGGGAAGTCAGTACTATTTTTATCCCCATTTGACAGTTGGGGTAACTATTTAAGTTCTTATATTAGCTAAAGAGTAAATGGATTTGTGCTTTGCCACTCGTCATTTAAACAAGGGTTCCCCAAGTAGACAGGGATGAGCTGATCACTCAAGTCTTCCCATTAAAGCAGGAAGCTAAGAAAAAAGAGCTCAAATCAGATCATATTTCTAGGATAAAAGAGGTAGAACTAGAAAGAAACAGAGGATATTTAGTCAAACATCTTCATTTAACACAGAGAGTAACAAATGACTAGAAAGTTTAAGAATCATAGGATTCTACATTTACAGCAGGAAGGGACCTTGGACTCCATCTGGAATGGAGTGGAAATTCCCCATTCTATAGAGAAGCAAAAACTCCAATAAGGTCAAATAACCCAGGGGTGATCTAGGATTACATAGATGGAGAGTGTCAGAGTTGGGATTTCAACCCAGACCCTCTGATTCTATCATCACAAAGAAAGGCAATAAGAGAGTCAGGATACCTTACCAATGTGTTCTGATTTAAAAGTCAGTGCTCTTTCCACTGTGCAACCTTAACATACCAGTAAAACTTCTTTCAATTGAGCTCACACTGAATTCAGTGCCCATGTATTCATTAGTAGATTCATTACCCATCAATATCAACTGATTTTTTTCAATTTAATTAAGATACATAACCAGTATATACAATTCCATCTATATATGATAAACTTCTTCTGGAAGAATGAAATCTATTACTTCTCCAAGAAAACACACAAAGGTAAAGGAAGTTGTAATAGTTATGATAACCTTATTGGACTAATATGGAATGTTGGGCGGGGTAAAAGTAAGAAATGAAAAATATTCTAGGAACAAAGAGGGAAACTAGGGTGAGTTTATAAAATGCCATATTTTTTTTAAACAGAAAAATAAATAAGCCTAGCTAAGGAAAAGGTAGAAAAATGTTGATTTTATTCAATATTAATAACAGGGGAAAGCTGTTCAATGTAGCAACAATTATTTAACGTCCTGCAGAAGCCCAAATTTTTGCCATCCATCTCCTCTGACAAGGGGATTATGCCTTTCTCTTTGTTGAGAAAAAAAAAAGTTGATTTCTATAAGCCTGATTGTGGGTTTTTTTTTCTTTTTACTGATAAGTCTTCTAAATTTTGGTTCTTTCTGGTCCAATTAAAATCGTTGCCTGCATTCAAGTCTAGGAAATAATAACTAGGATTTCTTTCAGTACTCCTATTCCTAATTAAAAGTTGAGCTTATGGAGAAAGGGCTTTACATACTATATACTATTTTATTCAATCCTAGCAAATTGATTGCCAATGTAAACTTCTGAATCCTTTCATTTCTTCAAACACTCGTGGCTATCCTGTTGTAGATTTTACATTAAATTGGAAACACACAGCCACACACACACATCCGGAGACAGAGAGAGACAGAGACAACACAAAGACAGAGAGTGAGACAAAGATAGAGAGACACAGGGACAGAGAGTGAGACAGAGGGAAAGACGGAAAGAGTCATAGACAGACCAAGAGTGAAAACAAGAAAAGGAGAGAAGATGGAAGGGGAGAGAGAAGAAAGGAGAGAAGAGAGAATTGAAAAAAATGATGGGAGAAGGAGAGAAGGGAAAGAAGGGAAGAAGAACAAAAGTACATTCTAGTAATAGAATTGGTATTTCTAAACTTTAAAGCATGATTGGTTTTTATAGACAGGTTGTAATAAACTCAAGTATCTATTATTTGTAGGAGAAAACTGACTTGTCTGTTCAGATCATTTAGACATACAACCCTTGACCCTCTTTCTACCCATTCTCAGGTCAGGGGAAAAGGGTTTGGGGCAAGTAATCTCAGCTATTCAAACTGGCTCTAGAGATTTGAGTGAACCTACCAAGCAATCTCATTTCTTTTGTTTGGTTGTGTAGATAGAAATTTGATGATGACTGTGTGACTTACTTGTGGTGACAATGAAACTTTTAATAGTAGAGTTGAAAGAGATTGGAGAATTGTCTCAGAGTATCACATGGGGCTTGGTATACTCATATGTCTTGTTAGAGTGAACCTGCCTGAGGCCCTCACAGCTAGTGCTTCTCATGGAATCAGTTCAAAAACTAAATATGATCTTTAATGGACATAATCATATTTGCTTTATTTAAAAACAATAAAACAAAACTTCAGGACCATGGAGAAATACTGGTTTTGTGTTAGCAGTGCTGGATGCCAGCCAAAATGCAGTTCTGAGACTATCCCAGGCTGCCATTTCATTTTGAGGCTAGGGAAGAAAGTCACCACCTACCTGTCTGTGTCTGCCTGATACTGCTCTCAAACTTTCCCTACATGCAAAGTGAAGTTTAGATACTAACATGGTTATTTTAACTAAACTCTTTTCAGTAAAAATAGTTGGCAAACACTGTTAACCAGGAATTTACAAGTTGGAGGGGCAAAAATTATCAGTTTTTCCTTTAACCTCTAATACCAGTTTTCAATATATGAACCAGCCTGATTAAATACAGGGTCAATACATTTTTAAAGAGGTCTGACAAAAGTCACCTATTAAAGGAATCCTTGATGACTTCAACTACACAAAATAGTAGTGGCTGTGGACAGGGGCAAGATTTCCTCCACTGTTTTATTTGAAAAGAAACTAGGAAGGGAAGCTTTAAAAACACATTAGAAATGGCAAGTATTCCAAAGATAAAGTTTGATATGATATATAAGAAGATGAAGAAGGTTATAAAGAACAATCAATCAAAGGAAAAGCATTTGTTAAAGTCTTCAGACTGCAGGGTGGGAAATGCAAATCTGAAGCTTCCTTTGGTCATTTAAATAGCAGAGTAAGTCAAAGGTCGAATCAATGTTTTCTTTAGATTAAAACAATATTTTCTGTAGATTGAAAATGAAGAAATAGACCAAAAAATCCTACAAGTTCTTTGGAAACCTTTAGTATCATATTAAAATTCTTAAAAATCTACTTATTCACTCTTTCTACTACTGTCCATCTTCCTTTCCTTTGTCCCAGTGCTTCTGGCTAGTGCCTGTTTCCTCGTTTATAATATCACATGTGATATGGCACCCCACTACTCTGTACAACTCTCAGCTAACTAGAATTTTTACTTACTTATACTTAACTTTTAAAAAATATAGTGGATTGACCTTTAGCCACTATATAAGCCTATTGCAGATCATAAGGATTCCCTTGACTTGCTATTGAGACTATAATGTAGATTGAGGTGACTGAACAGTGGTCCTGAGAGAAGAAAATTTTTAGCTTTAGCATCTTTCCCTGATGTGTTTGAGAGGTCCAGTTCTTGAATCAGGTGGCAGTTGCTTAATAGGAAGTACCTCTTTGTAGCTGTACCCTTCTCTGGGGAGATAACAACCACCAGGAGAATGAACTATATCCTACTGACCTGAAAACCTAGGCTTTGAGTTGCTTCGTGCACAATGGAGAAAGAAGTGATGGTGAATATCTCAGATATCTCAAGCACCTTTCCTAACTCCTAGGAGAACATTAAAAAATTGATGTATTACTGTTTCACATCCTAAAAATTAGTCAGTATATACTTCGAGTCATTTATATTTTAACATTTCTTTTGTGGTGAAGGAGATAAATATACCTGCTGTCTCTTACTTGATATATTGAGTAAATTTATTGAAGGGATACCATTAATTACCCCTTTTAGGAGACACCGGAGATAAAAAAACATTTGTTTATGTTGCTGTTCAGTCATGTACAACTATTATGGCCCCATGTACCACAGCATGCTAATTCTGGTAATGGTTTTTTGTTTATTTTTTTTGTTCTTGGAGATAATACTGGAGCAGTTTGCCACTTTCAATTCCATTGAATTAGGACAGAAATGATTTGGCCAGAGTCATGCAGCTAGTAAGTTTCTGATGCCAGATTTGAACCAAGTCTTCATCCCTCCAAACCTAGTGCTCTATCCACTGCGCCCCCAGCTGCCTCATGACATGAGACATATTTGTAGTTTATTTGAGATATTTCCCCTTGAGTTCTACGCCAGCTTGGGGCCTATCATGAGAGTTGGACTAAGAGAAAAGCCTGGTGCTTCTTTTGAGAGTCAGGTCCCTGAAGTAATGATTTCTTTTCTAGCTGAGCCTGGTCTAATTGTAGACAAGTCCAACTCTCCCCCAACCCATCCTCATCCGCATTCGTAGGTAATACACACGTATTAATGGGGTAAAGGTAAGGCAACTGTAATGGTAACTTATCGGGAAGATCTTTCCCATTCATTAATAGGCCCATGTGACCTGCTTAGATCACATAGAAGCCTAAATTACATGTGGTGGGAGGAGTTTGCTGAAGAGGAAGAGCAGGAAGGTTGAAGCAGAGCTGAGAGGAAGTTGGTCGGTCTAGTCAGAGCTGGGAAGGATGCAAGCAAGCAGGCACAGTGTTTGTTTGTGGGAAGCCCCCTTGCCCAGGAGTTGGGGGGGGCAGGGACAAATGTCTTTGTCCTGGGTATTAACTTCTTGGTTACTATGATAGATTTGGTTTTCTGGTATTGGAATTTGGCTTTCTGTTGCCTGAATAAATATTTTTCTTCTGCCTTCTATGTGAAGATTCTGTTATACTTTGTGATTCAGAACTATGCTAGCATACTCATAGTTTACCTTGGTGTTGTGAATACTGCCCGGGTGATACATTTGGCATCAAGAATAGTATCACAGGGTATAAAATTTCTATTTAGAGGAAGAAACAGATATCCCAGATGGGAGGATTTACTGTATATTTCCCTGGCAAAGGAATGGGCTAAAAGCATTGGACCCTGTGAGACCTGAGAACCAAGCTTAAAGGAGGGGGAACCTAGAGATTTGGAAAGGTGTTTGCAAGAAATACCAATAAAAGCAGGGAAAGAATTGGCAGGAGTATGTAGGAGAGGCTGGGATTGATAAATAGTTTACCCTATTATGTGCACAAGCAAAGATGAGCTGCTGGAGGAAAACATTCAGTTGGAAAAAGAGTAAGCTAGTTTGCATGAGAATTCTCAGAATTCAGGCTCTCCTTTAAAAGAGCAAGCTGAGGGGTCTCAGGTGGAAGAAAAGGATATTCATTTAGCTAAGAAGTAGAAGGCTAGCAAAAGAAGGGTGTGTACAATCTTTGTATAGACCCAGCCAAGTTGCCATGATGACAATTGCCAGGAGAGTGCATGGGCAGAAAATGTAATGAAGTCAGAATTGGAAAATGAAACAATGTTACAAGGGGTGAATTCTCAGGACAAAGCCTGCCCCATACTGAGGTAAAAACAGGAGAACCAAGCAGGAAACACAGTGTTTAAGGAGATAATTGAGGATTTTGCTGAGCAGGAGGTCGCAGATATTTTGAGTTGGTTCACTCAAAGGACGAGAGAATCATTAATATCTTGGATAGTGAGAATCAGTGATCAAGGAGCCAGAGGAGTATGTATAGATGGTGTGAATTGCTTGAAAGTTATAGGTATCAGTCAGAATCCTTCTATACAGCAAGCCTCTAGAGATTGCAATATGCAAGGAGGTGACAATATGACTAATCTGTTAGCTTTGGCTGCAGAAGGATTCAGTAAGTAGTGTCCTAGTGATTCTATATGGCCTAATGGAGACAGACCTTGGTCTGGAGGACCTGGAGCTGGAGGAAATAGCCAGCTGATTCAAAGTCAGAATAGATCAACAAAGAAAGAATTGTTTACTGCTCTGTTAATATTAGGGGTAGATTTTGGGAGCACAGATGGTATTGCAAATAATTAACTGTACAAAAAGTATAAGAAAAGGGGCTGGAGAAGTGAGAACTGCCCCTACAGATCCTTCTGAACCCTTGTATCCAAATTTGTCACACCTTTAGGGAGAATAGGAAATTGACCAAAGCCCCATTCAGATTAAAGAAATACACAGATAAGATTACAGATCCCATATCAATTTGACCATATATTGGAAAAATGGATCAAATACTGTAACAGGGGCATTAATACATACTGGGGTGGAGGCTTCCCTTCCATATAGAAAACCTGATAAGTTTAAATATGGAATTCCTATCACAATTACAGGACTAAGAATGGCTGAAATATCAGCCAAACAAGTCAAACTAAAGATGAAAACTGGATAATGACTTAAGAAAGAATATACCATGGTAATTGTACCCATTCCTGAATATATCATTGGAATATTGAGAGGTATGACTTTAAATTTACCTGAGGGGAGATATTAATTTGCAGTAAGAAAGATAAGAATTAACACAGTTTTAGCAGGTAAAATAAAAATGGCCCCAATCACTTTACATGAACCTTCTGAAATAGTTACTTTAAACATTATCATGTGCCAGGTGGGTAAGATGAAATTATCCAATACTAGAAAGGAATATGTTGAGACAGGGGTGTTATTCTCTACAACCACTAGATGAAATAGTCCTGTATGGCCAGTATAAAAGTCAGATGGGACATGGAGGATGACAGTGGATTGTAGACAACTGAGTAAGATGACTCTTCCCTTATATGCTTCTACACTAAATGCCATTACCTTAATAGAAATGATCCAAAAATATGATTGGATTTGGTACACAAAGCCAATGCTTTCTTTACTATCCCAATAGATTCTAAACAATGGGACTATTTTGCTTTCACTTGGCAGGGCTGACAATATACTTTTATACTCTTGCCACAAGGATATCTGCATAGCTCCACAATTTGTCATAGGATTGTTGCTGGATATTTAGATGAATTAGAGCTAACTGATATACAGCTTATCTACTATATAGATGTTATTATGATGCAGGGAAAATATGTAAATGAAGTGAAAAAGGATTTGACACCTTTAATTGAGCATATGAAAATCAAAGGGTGGGAAATTAAACCTACAAAGATTTAACGGCCAGCTCAAACTGTAAAATTTAGGAGTACACAATGGAATAAGGGGTTACCAGAGATTCTCATGCAAACCTGACAAGATTCAAAATTTTTCTATCCCTATCAATAAGAAAGAGGCCCAAAAGTTTATAGATTATTTGGATATGGGTGACATCACATATCACATCTAGGAAAAATTTTGAAACTCATACACAATTACTGGGAAAAAATATGAATTTGATTGGGGTCCTGAGCAGAGTAAAGTTTTTGAAGAAGCTGTATGCAGCCTATATATGCATCTATACAATTGGTCCTAGATTTATGGTCTATGTAAAATTGATCAGTACAATTACAAGTGACTATACAGGATATGCAAACTGATGTTAACAACAAAGTCAAAATGTACCCTTAGGATTCTGATCTAGGAAACTCCATTCATCTGGAATTCAATATGCCCCTTTTGAAAAGCAGTTGTTAGCTGCATATTGAACTTTGGTAGAGACAGAACAACTGCTTTTGAACCATGAGGTAATATTAAGGCCTGGAATTCCAATTATGACCTAGATAATTAATATCCCAGCTTCTCACAGAATTGGACATGCACAAGAGGCTAGCATAATGGTATCTTCAAATGTGTGTATTAAAAATATATCTAAATGGTGTATTCAAAGTAGATCTAAAGCAGGCAAAAGTGAAGTTTTTGCTCTACATGAATCTATAGCAAACATAGATACTAAGGGAAATGATGCATCTCCTGAATCAAAGCAACAGTTGGCACAGTCCTTGACAAAATGGAATGAGGGATGTAATGAATTAACTGAAGAAGAAAAAAGACATGCATGGCTTATTGGCGAGACAGGAAAATATTTGGGCCACAAAAACATCAGAAAGTAATGGTTTATAACCCATATCCCAGACAGACTTTGGAAAGTACTGGGATAGGTGGAATTAGTCAATATGCTGGACTTATGGCAGTACATCAAGCTTTCAAAACAAGGATATTCACTGATTCATGGGCAGTGGCTAATGGGTTAAGTTACATGGATGCCCATGTGGAAAACATCAAAATTGGGAAATTCATGGCAAGCAAGTTTGGTGCAAAGAATTATGGGAAGATATATGGGACATGTCTGGTTACTAATTTGTCAGTTTTTCTTGTAGATACTCATGTGGCCCTCATCATGCCAGAACATGAGTACAATACACATACTGATCAACCAGCAAAGATTGCAACTCAACAAATTTTCTCTACTCTGACACTAACAGATGATCCTGTAAAAGCAAAATGGGTCCATCAAATGGCTGGCCATTTAAGGGTCCAGATCACACACTAGTGGGCACAAGGGGGAGGCATTAGTATCTCTCATTCTTTGGTGGAATAAGTAGCAGAGGAATGCTATATACGTCAACTGGAAAAGGAATGAACCATTCCTCCAGTAGTACCTGGAGATATAGCAAGGGGAAATGGACTAGCCCAAATGTGGCAAATAGATTATATTATATGTCTACCCCAAGGTAAGGTATGCAAATTTATATGTATTTATATTGACACCTATTCAGGTGTACTAGTGGCTTGTCACTATAAGAATGCGACTCTGTAAAAACACCTGTAAAACCCTAGATGTCATAAGTCTATATCATAGAACCTTAATGCAGATTCAAAGTGATATTTCGGTCACATTTTAAATATAATGAAATGAAGATATATTGGTTATTAAACAATATTATATTAAACAATTTAACATGGCTATATCATATTACATATTAGCCATACATATCTGGGTTAATTGAAAGAATGAATGGATTATTGAAAGAACAGTTATGGAGATTAAATTCTAATAATTCTTAACATTAGAAAGATAATTTATTCATTGCTCTATGTAATTTGAATAATAGACCATTGGGAGGAAGTACACCTCTAGCCAAAATGATGACCCCAAATCTGCAAATTAGAAAACAACAAACACATAAGATCCTAAATACTGAGTATTGAATTGTGAGGTCAGATATACCAGCAATGTATCCAGGGACACCTGGGCTCAGCAGGATATGATTTATATTGTTTAGAGGACTTTAGATTGGATAGAAAAGAAATATGATAAATCTGTACTGGAATATGTATGAGAATCCCTAATTTTGGATGGATATTACCTAAGTCAGGATTAGCAGCTTGAGGAATACATGTATTGACTGTAGTAATAGATTCTAATTATGAAGAAGAAATTATTGTGACATTCCAAAATTTAAATGAACAACCCCTACAGCTTTATAAAAATGATAAAATAGTTCAAATGATTATTATTTCTTGTGAAACAATACCCATTGTGGAAACTGACCCTCCTTCAAAAATAACTAGCAGAAGAACTGAAAGATTGGGTTTGACAGAATAAAACTGGAAACAAAAGTATGGACAAAATGGAAGCAAGGCAATATTCCAAAGTCTGCAGAAATTATAGCACACAAGAAAGATAATACCACAACTGTTGTTTACTCAGGAAAAGATGATTACCAAATTGTATACTTAATTCATATATTCTACTGTGAATGAGGCTGTGATAGTGGTTCATGGACTCCAGAAGCATGGGTGACTCTATATCTACCCTGCTTCTAGTTATTGCCTCCTTGTTTGTTTTTGGCTTCTGTTTCACTAGATTTGTTTTTTGCAGGGTTAGTACCCTCCACCTTCAGATGCCTGATTGCTTAAGCCAGATGTCACCCCTTGTCTATGACTGTGATCTGGTGTCAACCAAGCTCTAGATGCTAAAGAACTGACTTCTTGAGTGGGACCTCCTGGGACAGGAACAGCTCTACACAATTTCAGCAGGAAGTAGCTATAGAAGAGTCCTTCTCCCCTTACCCCAAGATTTTAGGCCCCATTCATTTGAGGAGGGAATGATAGGGCCTGTGCTTAATCCCCACCCCAAGATATTGTTTTATGTATTTAGTATATTGCTATAAAGTTCTGTTGGTACCAGTTGCCTAAGGTATTGTTTTATATGTTTATTTTCTGTTATGCTTGTTAGAATTCTGTTGATACCAGTTACCCCACCAACCCATGAAATGAATAAGAAAGATCTTGGGGCCAACTGTAATGGTAATTTAAATGGGAAGATCTTTCCCATTCATTTATAGGCCCATGCAACCTGCTTGGATCACACGTAAGCCTAACTCATATGTGGTGGAAGGAGCTTTTGAACAGGTGGAACAGGAAGAGTGGAGCAGAGCTGAGAGGAAATTGATCTGGCTAGTCAGAGTTGGGAAGGATGTAGGCAAGCAGGAACAGCTAGGTTTGTGTGTGTTTGTTTGTGGGAAGGCCACAGCAGGAGACTATGCAGAAGGGGGAAGGCTTGAAAATGCCTTTGTCCCCAGTAGTTCTAAAGTGTAATGATTTCTTGGTTACTATGATGGATCTGGCTTTCTGGTGTTGGGATTTGAGTTTCTCTTGTCTGAATAAGTGGTTTTCTTCTGCCTTATATATGGAGAGTCTGCTATACTTTGTGATTCAGAATTATGTTGGCATATTCATAGTTGCCTTTGGAGTTATGAATATTGCCTGGGCTATACAGCAATATATATGATGGATGAGCAGACAAGGAAGGGTATTTTGATTTGGGAAGTCACTAAGTCACAACTGCCCCAGGAAAGTTAATCGGCATGCTTTTCAGCAGCTCTGGTAGTGGTAAATAGATTATTGTTTCCAGAGTTAAAAGATGATTAGAAAGAAAAGTATCCAGAGAGAGGACAATAAAAGGTTTGAGGTAAAATGGGAAGCTTATTTGCTGCCATCTCTAGTGGCCCATGTCAGTCTCTATTCATACCTCCATCAATTAGGACAATATGGACACAAGGGCATAAGTTCTGAATGAGTTAAGTGAAATCCTTCAGAGAATGGACTCTATATACCATAGATGAGAAGGTTCATCAATAAAGCAATGTGGGTTTGTACTCATTAATCATCCATTAAATGAAGATATTGAAAAGCAGAAGTGAAATAAACTTTTATTGAAATCATACAGGTGGTGAGGGTCAGACCCAGAGACTGCATCTTATGAATCCAAATCCAGGGCTCTTCCTACTAGCCTACAAAAGACACAAATGCCAATTAACTATCTCATTATAGCAAAACCTATGGGAAAAGACCTTATATGAACTAATGTCCCTATCAGTTTATCATGTTATCTGAATTTACAGCGTATTTATCTTGGGGTATCTTCCCTCTCTTTTCATAATGTTTTTGTTTTATGTTTGTTTTATAGTTTCATGTTCCTATTTTTTTTTTAATTTTATAATTTTGTCCCCTATCCTGGGGTCTGCCCCTAAGAAATGTTTTGGAAGCTAAGGATGATGGAGGCAGAGAAATTTCCAAGAAAATACAGATCTGGTCCTTCTAGTACCTGGTTCTAACTCTGATAACTGCCTTCTTTTCTTCCTCCCTCTTTCATATCCTATCACAAAATCATGCACCCAAAGGAAACAAAAGGGACATATTTTATAGCTTAAACTTATGGGAAATGCTTGAATATCATTTATAGCTTAACTGCTTGCAGAATGATTTGAAGAAAAGGAAAGGAGCTGCTTCTGAGCATTGGTCCTTGGGTTCTCCTTTTGCAAAATGTCCTCTGAGGAATTCCCTGAAGGGTCACCAGCTGATCTAGTAGAGAACTAGTTCCAATGTCAGGCAAACACTTCTCTTTTTAGCCACAAGCCAGAAAGGCATTATATTTCACAACCTTCAATTTTTTTTTAGGAAGAATACAGAAAACAAATGAGTTGCTGCCCAATTGGGAATCTGCTCTGCCCTCCATTCTTATTATTATATCATGAGTTCCACTTGGACATAGCTTTATTCTTATTCCCATCACCATATTGTGCCAAGGCCCACAAACTAATCCGGCCTCTACCTGCTGTATACAAAAACAACCATTTGTTAGGAGGTTTATGAAATTACCAGATCCTGGGACAATGCCCCACAGAAATAAGACAAAGCCCTTGTTGCTCTAATGACTGTCATTTAAAGAATGGCAACATCTTTTGGAAAATCCAGAGTCAAAATTAGACTCCAGGTGTTCTTACTTTCAGTTCTGTGCTATCTGCGTCCAGCCTATGGTACAGCATTCAGAGCTCATGTTGGTCTGATCAGCCACAGTTGGACAAATTGAAAATTGACTCTAGCATAGCAATGTCATTTTGGTCCTCTTGAGAACAAAAGACAACAAACAAACAAACAATCAACCAATCCCAGGATCCTCAATTGAGAACCGGAAGAGACCTGTGAGACAATCTGGTACAATTCTGATTTTCTAAATGAGGAAACTGAGGCTAAACAAAGTTATGCAATTTATCCAAAGTCAGAAAAGCTATTGATTTCAGAGGCAGAACTGGAATCAGATCCTCTGACTTTGTAAAACCAGTATGCTTTTCACTGCAACCTACCTCTATATCACATAGGTTCTAACTTGTCCTTTGTTGCCTTTCTCTGAGTCTTAGTTGTTTTTTTTTTTCTTTCTTGTTCTCTAAAGATGATCCATCCCCTTGAATCCAGTGTGTTAAAACCTTACTTCCCCAGTGTGATCAGGTCATTTTGCTCTCCAGGGTCCAGAAAGGCAAATTGCTGAGCTTTCCTCAGCTTTCACTTCCTCATCTATAAAAGGAGGCAGTTGGGCTAAATGGCCACACAGTTCCCTTCCAGTTCTAGATCTGGAACCCTGGGATCTTTCTCATGCCTGTTAATCTATATCTTTTGCTCAGGGAAAGAAAATGGAGTTGTTAACTTTGAAGTGCTGGAATGAATCAATGAGAACTGTGATTTAAAAACCTAAAGAAGGCAGATTTTTTTGAACAACTTCTATATTGAATAATTGAATTATTCCTGTAGTGGAGCCAAGATGACTAAGGTATAGCTGTGAATCTGAAGAAGAGAAGGACAGGCTTATCATTTAAATATATTTAACTTCTCATTATCGGAAGAACAGGAAAAATATTGTAAACAAAGAGCCTGGGGGTCAAAAGAGAAGGGGTAGATTCCTACCCCTGACCAGTGCTAGGAAATCATTTAATCTAAACCTCACTTTATTCACCTGTAGAGTGGGCTTAATATCACCTTGGCTCACGTAGCTGTCATAAGGATTAAATAAGATAATGTATGTAAAACATTTTGCTAAATTGAAAGCATTATATATATATATATATATATATATATAT
>CM053769.1:372697316-372720261 GCA_028658325.1 Potorous gilbertii
GAGGTGCAAAAGCTCACTGAAGAAAATAGTTCTCTCAAAATTAGAATGGAACAGATGGAGGCCAATGACTTTCTGAGAAACCAAGAAATCACAAAACAAAACCCAAAGAATGACAAAATGGAAGAGAATGTGAAATATCTCATTGTAAATCTATCTATCTATCTATCTGGCTGTGTCTGTCAGTCTGTCTCTCAGTCTGTCTGTCTATCCATCCATCTGTCTTTCCATCTGTCATGTCTTTTCCTTCTTTCTATGATCTTTTAGAAATATAGGCCTAGTAATTGTATCACAAGATTAAAGGGTATATACAGTTTAGTAACTTTTGGGACACAGTTCTAAATTCCTTTTCAGAATAGTTAAAACAATTCAAAACGCCAGCAGCAATACCATAAGTTCCCTAATTTCTCAAAGCACCGGCAATCTTGGTCATTTGTCTTTGTTTTCCTTTTTCTTTTTTCCATCTATTTTGGGAAGAGGCCTTAAGTGGAACCACAAGGTTGCTTTACTTCGCCTTTCTTCAATTATTTGTGATCTGGAGCATTGTTTGCCCCAGTGGAAACTTGAATTCATTCTCTTAAATATTGTGTATGCATTTCCTTTGTGCTTTTTTCAATAGGGGAGTGGCTCTTATTTTTTTTTTTTAGATTTTGACTCCTTGTATATCTCAAAAATAAAACTTTTATCTGAGAAGTTTAGTGCAAAGATTATTTTTTTTCTAGTTAACTATTTCCATTTTAGTCGTATCTCCATTCAGGTGTTTTTCAGTAGGGTCTCAATCTTCTTTATCCTAACTGAGTTTTTCTTTACAAGGATTCTAAAGTGGTTTGCCATTTCATTCTCCAGGTCATTTTACAGATGAGGAAACTGAGGCAAACACAGTTAAGTAACATGCCCAGGGTCACGTAGCTAGTAAGTGTCTAAGGCCAGATTTGATCTCAGAAAGATAAGTTCCTGACGCCAGGCTCAGCACTTGATATCCCCTATACTACCTAGCTGCTCTATAGCTGCATTAGATTTGTGCAAAAACTTTTAATTCCACGTAATCAAAATTGTCCATTTTAATTTGCAATATTCTCTAACCTTTGTTTAGCTCTTTTACTATCCATAGCTCTGAAAAGTATTTTCTTTCTTTTTCCTCTAATTTGTATGTGTTATATGATTGTCTATCCACTTGAAGCTTACCTTGTTATGTAATGTGAGATGTTAGATTAATCCTAAATTTCTACCAGAATGTTTTCCATTTTTCCAGGAAATTCTACTGATTATAGAGTACTTATCATAGTACCCAGACATTGTGTTTATTGAACAGGAAGCAATTATTTTCATTTGCTTGTCTATGCTGGGTACGTAGTCTTTTTTTTTATCCCCTAAACAAAATATTCTGTTACTGTTTTGTAGTATATTTTGAGATCTGATACTGTTAAGCTCTTGTCATTCACACTTTTATGTCTTATTTCCCTTGATAGTCTTGATGTTTTGTTACTCCATATGTATTTCATATTATTTTCTAGCTCAATAAAATAATATTTTGGTATTTTTTATTGGTATGACATGGAATAAGTAGGTGGATTTGGTTATTAGTTATTTTGTGTTGACATTCTTATATTGACTCATCCTACCTATGAACAACTGATATTTTTCTGCACATTTAGGTTTTTATTGCTGTAAACTGAGTTTTACAGGTATATGATTCCTCTGTGTATCTTGATTGGTTGGTAAATTCGCCAGAATTTTGCATTCTATAATTATTTTAATTGGAATTTTTGGATTTGATGTCACCTCCTGTTTCTAACTCTATAATTTTATCATTTTATCTCTCCACTTCAGTTTAGAAGATTTGGGGATTATTAGAACCCTTACCCAGAGTTCTATTAGTATAGCAAGAAGAAAGCAACAGAAGCAAAAACTTTTCTTTATGAAATTCCTGTTTTGAATTTTTTTTATCACATATTATGATATTGGAGGGAGTGGAGAGTGGAAAGAAACCTAGATTCTTAAAGGTCATGCTAGAGGAGTACACACTAACAAGGCCTACAAAATTGGAAAGATTTTGTGAATGAATCTGACAATGAACTCTAGGTCTGTCAATTTAAGATTAACTTAGCTGAGATACGAAAGGTTATTGTCATTATTCATCTCCATATCAATAATGTTTTAAAAGCAGTGAATGTAAATATATGTATACTCTAATTTGATGAACATATTATATATAGACAAATCTATGTAGATCAATATATATATAAACATAGATATTGATGTGTATATATATGTGTGTGTGTGTGTGTGTGTGTGTGTGTGTACATATATGTAGTCTTATTTTTCATTTCTTTGGATCCATAGACATATAGATATAGATAAATAAATCCTCACAACAACCTTGTTAAGTAGATGCTATTCTTCTACTTTCATTTTTAAGATGAGGAAAATGGGACTTAAGAGAATAACTTTCCCAGAGTCACACAGATCCATGAGTGTCTGAATCGAAATTCAAACACAGGTCTTTCTACCTCCCAAATGCAGAACTGTACTACGCTACCTAATGTCCTCTTAGTTTATCATCCAGTTAGCTACTGGGTGATGAAATTTTCAATTACATCACATATCAAGCTCAGATACTAAAACAGAGAGAGATTTCAATCTGTATCATTTGAAGAAGTAATCACACCAATGAAATAAATTAAGAAATCTTGAAGTGTTTATCTCTTCTAATTCTTCCTGCTAATATTATTTTGTTAGTATTATCTCATTAATATTATTTTTACTGAACTTTTGCCATAGGTAACTCCTAATGAGGAAACTTCTTCTACCAGACACTTGCTCTGAAGTTTGCACTCTTATAGAGTTGTCTGTGACCCTGGACTGAGATGCTAAATGATTTGCTTAATAGTCTCAGGATCTGGAACTTGAACTGCTTTCTGTCTTTGAAGCCAGTATAAAGTCCACAATGCCACCATACTTTATTATCATTATAAAGAAAATATTTTTAAAGAATATACATATAAAGTATTTTAGTATCAGCTCAATAAAGCATCAAAAATAATAAAGCAAAAAAGTTAAAAAATATGACAGTATGATCAAAGATTATGTTACATACTTTGTCTCATTTGATTCTTTTCAAATCCTACAATATAGTCAGTACAGATGTAGAAACTGATGATCAGAGATTTCAAATGACTTAAGAAAAGTCACAAAGCACCAAAGTAATGGAGCTTAACTTAGTTTTTCTGCTTCCAAATCTAACATTTTTTTTCCACTACTGTAATGGTTTACAGGAGTTTGATAGAAAATATTCTTTACTACTGACTTCTCTACAGTAAGAGAGCAGAAATTTCAACCCATTTTTCTATTAGTAAAGGAGCTCTTTCCCTCATTAGTTGCTACCATGCACAAGGGTTAAAACTTCTATAAATACTAATATATATATACATACATATATATGTGCATATGTACATATATACATTCTAAAGTTCTATAAAAATTATGGCTGAATGATGAGAAAATAATCAAAATAAATCCCAAAATTCTGCCATTTAATTTTATCTTCGTTTTGAATACTTGCACCGCCAGATTAAAATGTATTAGTTGGCAGAGTTGATGTTTTTTCAGTTGATGACAAACACCAATGACAGAACTTCCATGATTTAACAAAGTCTCTAAAGAAAGCAGAGTTACTAGCACCATGGTTACTTAAAAGCAGCAGCAGTTCAATATTACAATGTACTAAAGAACCAATAATGAAAATGTCATTTTCCTTTTTTTAAGTCATATGAAAAATGCATGCATGCACACAAGAACAACACATATAATCAAACATAACATGTTCTAGAATTAACACAGTTATGAACTGACCTTTCCAGCATCATGAGTAACACTTCAGACTTATATGATTAAAAACTTCTACCCTCCTAAATTAAACATTACATTATTAAATATATACAAAAAGCATCCCTTTTAAAGAGTTAAGAATGATTTTGCTAATGACAAAGAATATATCCCTACAAGAATTAAGAAGAACCCCTTCAATGCAATTATAAATCAAAATAATAGTTGCATTAAAAAATTAAGAGAAGATTGTCTGGAAATGACATACTGTACAGGAATGTCTTCCCACTCAATTTCCGAGAAGAGAATTTCCATTAGTTACATCAGAGTTAGAGAACATTAAATACTCAACAAATATGATCTTGCCTTCTGATGTTGAAAAACTTGGGCAACAAAACTTCCTCTGCTTGATGTGAGGGGAAAAAATGAATAGGTTTCTAGACTAGAGGCAGGTACAGGTTGGCAACTGTAATGTGAAATTTACCTATTCTCAAGGACTAATCTCATTTTTTAGTTATTAAAATGTGGCAAGATACTGGAAAATTTATTTTTAATAGAGACAAATGGATCAATACCTAATTTTTTTTAACTCCGGGAATTTTTTAAAGTGATTTTTTTTCAGAAGAAACGGAAGTAAGTTGGATTGACAAAAATTTCTACAATAAATGTGAAATACGACAACTGATCTGCCATTAAGCCTAGGCAGTAAGAGGTTTATGTGAAGATCAGAATGTGGTCACTAAGTCTCGATGTCTTGGTAAATCTTATTCTTTTGGCAGATCATGAAAAATGAAATTCAAAATATAACATGGAGCCAAGATGTAACAGAGTGTGTTGAGTTATGCTGTAGTGCTATAATAATTTATTACTTTAGCCATAGAATGATCAAACAACATGATTGGCCATTGTATTTTATTACCTTTTATATGATGCTTTTGTAGCTTTGAACTAATATTTCAGATGCACCGAAATGGAGCAAGATATCAAATAGCAAATGGTGAGTGCATTGCAATCTAAAATCTCAGGAGAGTTGTGATCAATAAACCATCTTTTTTTAACCTCAGGGAAACATGACAGTTTTTCAGGGCTTTCAGATTATAAAAGTAAATATAGGACAGGATTACTTTTCCAGCACGTTGATATAGAATCTTCTGGATTGGGTGGGAAAAGCTCTTATAATATTACCAGAATAAAATATTACTAGTTTCTTAGGTTCTTACTATCATTTAAACATAAATTCTTTTAATTTGATGAATATTGTTGAAGTGTTTAAGATGTATAAGGTACTGGATTAGGTACTAAGATTCAAAGGAAAAAATAAATCCATATCTGTTCAAGTTTTGGGAAGATCTGTCATTACTGGGACACACTTTTCACTTTGCCTTTCCCCTTCTCCAGGTCTGTTTGATTGATCTCACAACTTGAATGAGATAGTAGTCACCTACTCTATTCTGGGTGGTGCAGTGTAACTAGGGCAAATCACTCACTCCATTTGCCTCAGTTTCACATCTGTAAAATGAGCTGGACAAGGAAATGGCAAATCTCTCCAGTTTCTCTGCCAAAAAAATTACCCAAATGGCATCACAAAATGGTTAGTCAGACATGATTGAAAACAAACTCATGAAAATCAAAGCCAACCAATGAAATGGGGTAGCAATAGGTCCTGCCTCTGTGTCCTAAGGCACTTCAGGACGATCTCTTCTTCCTCCAGTCTCCAGGACTATCATCTGTCCTACTGAAACAACCAAGATCCTCTGAGCCTCCCTATATACTCTAGAGATTTATTCTTGGTCCATTCTATTTTACTTTCTATTTTCTTTGTCATACTTTTTCTCATATTGGACTCAATAACTTTAACTTTAGATCATTTTCAAGGTTTCTATTTTACTTTCTATTTTACTTGTCATACTTTTTCATTTTCAGTTACTGTAAGATACTTGAGACAAGAAAGTCTGACTTTTAAAAATTTGTTTTCCCTGGTGCTTGGCCCATAGTAAAAGCTTAATTAATTTTCTACTTATTCATTCATGCTGAGAGTACAGGTACAAATAAATATAAGGTAATTTGAGTAGGGAGTGAATCACTATCAACTGGCAGAAGTTGAAGATCATTGCCAACTGTGGGAAATACATAGCAAGTTTGCCACAGTGCCATTAGGCCACTTTGTCAGAAATGTATAGTTCCTTTAAGGGGGAAATATAAAATAAGTCTAGAAAGGTGTGTTGGATTCAGATTGTAAAACACTTCAAATGTCAAAGTGGAATGTGTATTTTATCCTAGAGGTTATAGGGAACAATGGAAGGGTTATTTATTTCACTTTGTTTTGTTTTACACAGTGGCATGGTCAGAACTGTGCCTCAGGAATATTTTTTTAGGAATCTGTATAGAGGAAGAATTGGAGAAAGGAAGAGATTAGGAGGAGGGAATTTAATGAAGCAGCTTCCGCCATTATTCAAACAAGAGGCAATCAGGGCATGAACTAGAGTAGCATTGTCCATAACTGAAAAAGATGTCTCATTTTTTACCCTGAGACTTTCAAGTGGTGGGTAACATCTTCCATTCACTGAAATTGCCAGTGGTCATTGTATAAATTAGAGATCTTAGGTATTTCTTCTTACTTAACTGTTGTTTGGTACAAGTCTTCCCAGGGTCCTTTGAAACCATATCTTTCTTCATTTCTTATGGTACAATAAGTATTTTATCATATTCACATATAAATTGTTCACTTCTGTAATTAATAGGCAACCACTGTTTTCAATTCTTTGCTACCACAAAAGTAAACCCTATAAATATTTGCATGCAAATACATCCTTTTCTTCTTTCTTTGATCTCTTTGACCTAGAGCATACTTAGGTAAACTAGTCTTTAGATAAGGCTCTCTTATCTTAAACCTTGAAAATGATCTAAAGTTAAAGTTATTCAGTCCAATATGAGAATTTTACATTTACCAACATTATGTCAACTTACTGGATTCTGCCCCATGTTCTAGTCAGTTGAGATTTTTTTCAAACCATGACTTGTCCACCCCATGTATTAATTTTCTTTCCATTTTATGACATCTATCAATTGGATTATATATATGTATGTGTTTGTGTGATGTGTGTATGTGTGTGTATGTTATTTATCCAGGTCTTATACAAAAACATTGTACAATTCAGGAATAAAAACATTTTCTTAGACACTTTACTGGAGATCTTCTTGAAAGTAGGCATTAAATAGTTAATCACTATTTTTTCAGTCTACTAGCCACTCAGTCAGCTCTGAATTCATGTAATTATAATCTCATCAAACTCACATCTCTTCGTATTTTTTTCACAAGAACAGCATAAGACATTGTCAAGTGTTTCACCAAAACCTGTAAAAACTATATCTCTATTAGTCTTCTGATCTGTTTAATAACCTTGTCAAAAAGGAAACAAATTTAGTCTCACATTGACCTCTTCTTAAGGAACCAATATTGATTCTTTGTGACCATTTTTTTTCTTAAGTGACATCATTTAATTAATTAATCTATTTAATCAGATGTTCTAGAATGTTACCAAGAATCAAAATCAAGCACAATGAGCCAAAGTTTTCAGGTGTCATTTTCTTTCCTTTATGGAAAATTGGAACATTTTTCCTTTGATGTGCTGCATCACTTCTTTCATTATCCACGATCTTTCAAAGATCACTGTAGTAGATCAGCAGCCATGGCCATCATTATTTTCAGTACATACAGATTTAGTTCTTCTTTACCAAGCTATTGAAAAGAATATAGGCAGGTAGGTCTTTTTAATTTTTTTCTTTACTAATCTTGTGTATCTACTCCCTATTAACAATTGATGTTTTGTCCCCTCAAGTAGAGATACTATTTTTCTTGACTGATAAAAGAGCAGCGAAAAACAGTGGTATAGAACAAATTTCTATTATAAGTCATCATCACTTTATCCACTCCTAGTTTCAGTTCTATGTTTTCTTTGATCCTTCTTTTCCTACAGTATAGATGTCCTCTCATTGGCCTTAGCTTTTTTCACCAGGCTTAGATCATTCTTACCTTTAACAACTCCTTATACTGATCATTTAGTACCATACATCTTGTGTTCATTTTCTATTACCTGTCTTGTTTCCATCTCCCACGTATGTCTTTTAAAGAGAGGTTGACTGATGAATTCTGTTTTTAGAATCACTATTTTGGATATAGAACTTAAAGAGATCTCTGAGGTCTTCTACCCTTGCCTCCTCATTTTACAAATGAAAGACCTTAGACCCAGGGAGGGTAAGTGCCTTGTCTAAGGTCACTTAGACAAAGAATAACCATCATATTAAGACTGATCTCCTTAGGAAAACTCCCCTTTCCTATCTATTCAGAATTCTTTCTTTCTGTGTCTTGAGAAATTCATTCTTAAGAATTCATCACTCATGAGCTGACTCCCCCTGGAGAGATTTACTGCATGAATCTACCAATCTTTCCTCCAAAAAAAAAAGATGTTTCTATGAAAAGATCATTAAGATCTCCCCACCTCAATTCTCTTCATGCTACAATTTGTCTTCCACACACCTGTCAAAGTGATTTGCCTAACCCCTATGTCTGACCATGTCCCATCCCTGCTTAATGAGTCTAATCATTCCCTGTTTCCTATGTTATCAAATAGAAACCTCTTTTTGGGCATTTAAAGCTTTCTGTAAGGGAAAACTTCCTACCAATCAAAATAATACAAATGTGGAACCTATATTAGTAGGTTCAAGCAAAATCTAAAGGATCACCTACCTGATTACAATGTAGAGGAAATGGCCTGGTCTGAATTAGACTCCATGGCTTGTAAAATCCATTCCAGCTCTGAAATTTTGTAAAGCTGGATACCTGTAAGAAACAAAATGGTAGATGGCAAGATGTTTATAAATTAGTCAAAAGCCAAAATAAAGATCACAATGCCACCTGTAAAATGTTGTATAGTGCAGCAACGTGGCACAGTGGATAGAATGTCAGGTATGGAGTCAGGAAGACTTATCTTCCTAAGTTCAGATCTGGCCGCAGACGGTTATAAGCTATGAATTCCTGGGCAAGTCACTTAACCCTGTTTGTGTTAGTTTCATCATTTCTAAAGTGAGCAGAAGAAGAAAATGGAAAAAACATTGCTGTGTCTTTGCCAAGAAAACCCCAAATGAGGTCGCGAAGAGTTGGACATGACTTAAATGACTAACGAATTTATTGATGAAGACAAAACAACTACATAGTGGAACAAATAACAAAAAATATTGTATTTCACCATACTTTTTATTCTTATCATAGAATAAGTCTATAAATTTCAAATAAAATATAATAAGGCATTTCAATGGGACTTTTCCTAAACAAAAGTCTCAAGGCGAGAGTTTCAGCCTCCGTTACAGCACTTAGTAATGATGAGATCTTGGGCTGGTCATCAAACTGTTCTGAATTTCAATTTTCTCATCTGAACGAGGATAATTATACATGTTCTCAAGGAATTGTCATAAGACATATATTAATAAATATATGAAAGCTCTTAGAAGAACTATTAAGTGCTATTAAACATAAAATATTATTTTCTATCCTGTCCAATTGATATATGCATAAAGATATAACACAACTCTCTTGTAATAGGGAGATTTTTTTTTATATCACAAACACTAAAGGATTCTAAGTTCCATTGTCATATAAACAAAAGGATATTTTAGATTTAGTAAAAAATTATTTTGATCTCATGTCCAATTTCTAGATAACAAATTCTAAATTAGAATGACAAATTAAAATAGAGGATCTATGTTATCATGCACTTGGCAAAACATTCAAAGACATATTTTGTTTTAGCTGGAAAGGGGCTAGGAGCAGCATCTCTTAAAAAAGGAACAAGAGGGAGCAAAAAATATGTTGAAATAATCAATGGTTGTATAATAATGTAAGGAAATGGAATAGATTTGTCAGCATGTCAGTCAGAAGTGCATTACAATGTGGTTAAGAATTCTAGTAAAAAGAATTTCTTTGGGGAGAAAAAAACATGCAAAATAAAAGCATTAGTGTGGCATAGAGTTTACAAAATATCCTTTTGTGATGATTAAAGTTTATGTTTGTTGACAGTACAACAAGAGCATGTCATAAAATGCAAAAGTAATCATGTCACAATGTTTCCTTTAACATGCTGCAATCCATATTGGATAGAATTCAACATTCATTTTGATCTAACAACTTTAGACTCATGCATGGAAATAAGCAGTAGGGCCAAAAGAGTCATGCCATTAGCTATTTATGCCATTATATCACAAAAACCAGTTTTATAACTCTCATACAGATAAGATGGCCCCAGGCAAATGGGGCATGGCCATTGTTACTGTCTTAAGTACTTTTGTTGTACTTATTGAGTCTCCATTTTAGAGGTTAAGGGATCTTGAGTTTTCTAATTTTCAAAATTTCTTCATCAAATTTATATGGTATCTCTGCAAAGATATTTTTCCAAGTTATGAGGGAACATACTAATTTAAAATTATAAAAGGATTATCTATTTCACATCTTCCTCAAAATAGTATAATCTATGCTTATCTTTCCTTTAGTGTCATTATTGTATGTAATAAGTGTCATTTTAGTGTACTTATTGTTACCATATCAAGAAATGTATGATCAAGTTCTCTATGCAAGAAATTTAAAATAGCAAAAGATATTTATTAAGGAGAAGGAATACTTACCAATTAACAAGAAAATTATGTTAAACCTGAAAGCTTATAAAGTCTCAAGGTCACGTGGGTTAAAAAAAAATAAAGTTCACCAAATCTCTGAATTTCATGATATTGAGCTGAAAGACACCTAAGGGAGCATCTAGTCTCACCTCCTCATTTCACAAATCAGGAAATTTTGTCTTAGTTGTGTGAAAGGACTTGAACAGCTCTTAATTATTTAATAATGAGATCATTTCCCCCTATTTTCTCATTCTTTCCCCTGCATTACTAAGAAAAGTCTTAGTTTGGGGAAGGAAGTGTCTGTGCATTTGACAGTTGCTGGGATTTTCAATTGTCAGATGGTCAGACCTCTAGTTTTCCTTTGGCAGACTGGTTTCAAACTTGCTAAGAATGAGAGTGTTATTTCAAGTTCTTACAGGAACCAGAGTGAGTTTGGATCCATACATGAAAATTCCTTGGATGACTCAGCCATCTAACTATTGTCCTTTTTCTCTTCCCCCGTGATTGCTCACTAACTTCATGAGTTCGTTATCATCATCTTGAGGTTCCCCTTGCAGCTTAATTTGGGCATTTATTGAAATATGCCTTCATTTTCATAAACCTTGACTATAACATGCAGGCTATAGTGACTTCATAATGGGTACTAGTACTTAACATCATATACTGTAGGTTCTTTTTCTTTATCACCAGTAACAACACTGTAACCATAGATACCATGCACAAGTTAATCAGAAGATAGAGGTGACAGAGTATCACCTGTAAATATTTTGATGAGAAGAATGATAATGTGTCAGCTCATAGACTAAGGAAAAAAATCTAACATTTGACATTTAAAATTTGACCTATGAATGAAAAGAAAAAGTGCTTTAGGAAAAGTAAAACAATATATTCTGCCTCAGAGCTCTATATCTATCCCTGATGGCATAGGAGGGGGGAAAAATGTTCAAGAAAGGCATTCTGATTCAGAATTACCACCTGGCAGCACAATATGCTATTGCTGGGCAATCTGGGATAGGGAAAGAAGTGTTTTTATTTTATTTTTAAAAAAATTTTTTTTAATTAGAAGTAGGGATAACTATTGTTATTTCTATCACTGTTATTTTGTGTTATCATATATTGATAGACTACATTTTTGTAATTTAAGTCATTTGAAAGTATCAGATCATTCCACACACTTAAATTCCCATGAGTCCAGTAAATCAAGATAGATAAAATGGAAGAATTCCCCAATCCTAGCACTTTTAAAACCAATTCTAAGAGTCATATAATATATGTGAGCTATGGCCCATGAATCTTGTTTACTTGTTCCTTTCTCACTCAACTTAGTTTCTTTTATCTCTTCAATAATGTGGAGAGACTAGAATAGTGACAAGAGCTGAGTTAAGTGAAATGAGGAAAAACCTATTCATGGTAGAAATTAGTCCAGGATTCTCTTTTGGGCAGAACATTCCATTCTTGTCTTTTAAATGATGCTTTTGGGAATAGAAATGGCAATGAACTTGAAGTCCAGAGATGGAAGATCCAGTCTACCCACTATTCACCTATTTACTCTGGAAGAAGTCACTTCACCTCTCATTGCTTAACTGTAAAACAAAGGGGATAGAACAGGTGTAATATCATGTTAATACCTTCATGCTTCTAGTGACATTAACTTTTTAAACTCAGCTCTTCTATGATTTCTTTTTCTTCCATATAGTGTATATTAAAGAATGATATATTTAAGCTGGAAGGAAACCTGGAGATTATCTAGTCTAGCCCCCTCATTTTACAAATAAAGAACCTGAGACCAATGAAATTGCAGTTCACTTAAGATCACATAAATAGTGAAATCACTAGTTTCCAGATATTATACACTAAAACCCTAAAAAGCTCTATGACTTGACCAGTGTCACATGGCTGGTCAATGGCAGAATAAAGAGTAGAACTCTAGTTTCCTTATTCCTAATTTCAAGATATTTCCATTAGACCACAGTGCTTAAGTAAACATTCCAAATATAGGCAAATAAATGACAACAGCTAATATGTAAAAGGGCCCCTTTCTCTTTTATTCTTCTATCTCCCTAAATTAAAAAATTAGGAATGAGTGCCTAAGAAAATTAATTTCATGTTTATTCTGTTCAAGATTTGTATACACACACATATTTAACATGTAGAAACATTCTGTTGAATGAAATATACAAAATTCCACATCTAAAGAGCTAACAAGGCATTAAATATTAACTGTTTCTGGTAATTAAATTCAATGGCTAGGTTAAGGTTAACAAGTTATTCCCTGTCTTTTTTGTAGAAAAATATTTTTTCTAATCACTTTGAATCAAAAATATTAATTTTTCTTTTATTTTAATTTTTTTTTTACTTTCACTTAGTAATTTTTGAAAATCAAAGCAAAAATTGCGAGGTCACCTGAAGCAGAAATATGCCATTTTGGAAAATAGAACTGTTCAACTTATTCTTATGGAAATAAACTTTATATTACAAACTCTGATGCATTGTAGAGGAGGAAAAAAGTGTTTCCTCATCAAAATAAAAACAACAACAAAACCCCTTTCCCTCAAACAGGACATATTAATTACAAAGATATCAGTACATTATCCATTACAAGATGGTGTTTTACACATTAATAAAAAGGCATTATGATTTTAAAACACAACACATTTATCTTACATCATCCAAATAAAGACAAAAATACGGCTATGCTTATAAGTCTTTTGAACTATGTGCAATAATTTAGACTGTGTTTGGAGGTGTTTACTAGCTTTGCTTTCTTCTTTGATAGGAAAGTACTCCCTATCCCACCATCAATGCCCCCATTGTATTTGGTCATTTGGAAATTAATGAGGATTCTACATAAAATACATGAGTGAGAGCAAATCCAAAGACCAGAAGTTTTGACTGTAATACTTTCCTAATTACGAATAATTCAAATAATATTTTTTGAAAGAAAATCAGAATCGATGGTAAAGGAACACTGGAAATATCAAGTGTAAACAGTAGTGTAAGTCTAGTATTGCCTCCTACTATCCCTTAAACTTGATTATTGACAAAATCAACTTCATAATGTGATAGGTATATTTTAAATACTCATTAATTTCTAGGAGGACATATATTCCTTTCCCCAGGATTTATTGGAAAGTTATTATTACAATGAAACTATGAGCCATTTTAAAAATTAAATTATGTTTTCTGTTATTTCCCTCCTTTTTCCTCTCTCACACACCAATTGAGAAAACAAGAAAAGCAAAACTTCTGTTACACATATTTATAGTAAAAAGAAATGAATTCCCCATTCACCACGTCAGAAAAAAAATGCCTCAGTCTGTACTCTGAGTCCACCAGCTATCAGGAACTAGATGACATGTTTCATCTTGAGTCTTCAAAAATGATGGTTAGTCATTGTGTTGATCAGAGTTCCTAAGTTTTTCTAAGTTGATTATTTTGAGGGTAGAAAGGTTCATCTATGCATTTTAAGAAAGTCATCTTGTAAAATCCTTATGCACGCCCCAGGAGAGATCTAGTTCTTGATGACTTGTAGTTTTTCATTAAATACACTATTAAAAAAAACCCAACAACAACAAAAAAAACCAAACTTTTCTTCTTTTTTTTTAATGTACTATCTTCCCCTATCCAAATTTAAGCTCCTTTCAATCAAGAATTGTCTTTCTATTTATAATTGTCATTTTCTGTTTCTATCACATAACTTGGTGCATTGTAAGTACATAATAAATGCTATTTGCCTACTTTTTTAAAATCATATTTTTAAGGAATAAGTTTTTTTAAATTTGTCAAAAACTAATCTAATTAATAAATCACACTGCACAAAACATTGTATCTGAAAATCTCAGAGAGCCAAATGTAAAATGCATTCAGCATAAAGAAAAACTACTTATCCTTGGCCCAAAATTCAGTTTTGTATCAATCTATGAATATCTATGGAGTATATACTAAATACTATAGTGGGTACTGTGGGTACTACAAACCCATAAAACAATAAGAGAATTATAGTATACATTTGAAAAAATATGTATATAGTGGAGCATTTATATATTGATAATATATGTGAGACTTGGTACTTAACTTTGTACTTAACACTGAGAAAATAAGGACAAAATGAGAAACACTCCCTGTCCTTAAGAAACTTATGCGTATTGTCAAAAAAATGGTAGAGACTATAAGTGCTTAAGTGGTCAATGATATTTTAATTCAGCCAACAAACTTTTGTTAGGTGACTACTATATTTTAAGCACTATGTAAAGGATACAAAGAGAAAAAGAAGCGTCCTCAGGGAATTTCTGTTGATTGGAAAACAACATATATGCAAATAATTAAATAACAAATGTTGGATGGGAAATAACATATACAAAACATTAAATACAAATAATATACAAGATTATTTCTAGAAGGAAGGCACTTGGAATTGAGGGAATCAAGATAGGGTTCATGGGAGAAGTATCATTTAAGCTAAGGGATATGTGGCCTCAGCCTTCTAGGTCCCCAAGTGTGTCTCTGACTGAATCCAGGCTTCACAGAATAGATCCCCTTAATAAAAGGATTTGTTCTACAAAACTTGGACTTGGTCAAAAGGCTGCACCCCAGGACCTAGAAGGCCATATGTGGCCTTAAGGTTGTAGGTTCCCCACCCCTGATTTAAGCCGAGAGACTACAAGGTGGAGGTGAAGAAAGTATAGTTGAGGCAAGGTGGATAGCCTATAAAGGAGTAAAAGTTAGAGAATTCACTGTGGAGGGAACAGCATATTTGGCTGGCAAATGAGTATACTTTGAAGTGCAAGGTAAACAGGAGCTAGTTTGTGAATAGCTTTAAAAGTTTAAAAGCAGAGTTTTTAATTCATCCTAGAGGCAAGAGAGAGCTATTGGAACTTCTGGAACTGGAGAGTAACAGCGAGATTTGTGATTTAGCTATCTGCAATTTACCAACTCTATGGAGAATGGATTGCAGAGTGTTTAAGAAAAAAAGGAAGATCACTGGAGGTCAGGTCAGGCTTGATAGAAGACTGAAACTTCATAGCCACCTCTATTGTTTTTGAAACCTATGTGGTCAGTAGTAGATTCTCTAGGAATTTTGATGTAGATCCAAGTTCAAACCTTTTTCTTTGGTCACTACAGTGGGGAACTACATTTCTTTTGGAGACAAGAACAATAAATACCAACATTTTAATGAAATAACTTTAATCAATGGAAGAATTTCCCAATGTGTAATACTTTTCAATGTTTGAAGGAGTTTTTAACCAATATTTTAAATATCTAAACAGAACACAGAAAAGTTGTAAAATAGATTTCTGGAGGTTAATAAAAGGCCATGTACTGTAGCCGATTTCTACTAAGTGGTTGAACAGGACTTTGCACTTATTCAAGTAAGAGGTTTTTTTTCTTTCATGTTATGATACAGAAGAGATTAGACATGTGCTGTATTATCAGACGTTATCCTGAAGAAGCATGGTGGGTAAGAAACATCATTATTCTCTGAGTTTATAGAACTAGGCCCTACTCCTGACAATCCTGTTAACTTTCTTTGGAATGCTGGTCAAGTCAGATCTCCTGGGTCTTTGTCCTCTGTAAAATGAATAGGTCAAAATTCATTATTCAAAGCTCTTTCAAGCTGTAGAATGCTGTAATTAGCAGTACTTGAGTAAAATAGTTAGAGTAACTCTCAGCTATTAAAATTAGTTTTCTCTTAAATTGCTTTTTGGAATAACAGATTCCCTAAAATTAAACTTAGGGGCATACAGTATTTACTATCTGTCTCGGTTTGTGATAGCAAAACAAACCAACGGTTCTGCATACATCAAACAGCAATGATGTAATATGATCTGGCTCTTTACTGACCCAAGGAGACACAGTGAGATGCAAGTGATAGATTGATGACCAAGTACTGGGATGACATCTTCAGGCAGGTCTGTTGCTATGGGATCAGATTTTTCTCACATCAAAGAGGCAATTATGAGATTTGTTGATCAACAGTTTACTCCATCAGCTTGTAAATTATGAACATACTGACAATTTGCAAGATTTCTTGAAGGGGGGATAGTGTGAAGTCAAAGAAAAAAGAAGCCATTTGAAATTTCTTAACTGAAACCTGTGTAGACCACAGGAAAAGACTCCTAGCAAGTTCATTTATGATCAAGTAGATATCTATAAGAAGATGTCTCATAGCATGAAAAAAGTCATTAGCAAAACTGAACTGTTAAAAAAAGGAGGAATATATTAGTGGCAGTGAATCAAAAAGACATGTGTTAGCCAAGCCCCTTTAATCAGTGTTACATGCCCTCCAAGCTCATGGGGATGTGTGTGCACATCTTTGCTCAAAAGGTATTTATCATCTTCCAAAATGAGATTTTCTAGTTGTAATAATAAAAGTGGCTTTAGTTTGAACAAATTTTTATCTTATAAAAGAACATCTACACTCTATTCAGTGTTTGTTTTCTTACTCATGGGGGGAAGGGGCAGCATGTAAGGTATCCCAAAAGTCATAGTGAAATTTTTAAGCTTCTTCATCTTTATGGCTTATAACTGCACTAAGATATTTGGAATCTCTTATATAATCATGCTAATTAAAGTCAGAAGATGATACTGAAGACCTCAAATGTTGAGCTCACTAAGCACCATTGGGCTAAACACAATATTCTGATAACTATTTGATTTAATGATATTGTTATTGTCATAATCATCCTTGTTCTTGAGGGCTAGTAGAGAAAATAGAGGAAGAAGGTGGTTAATGACTTGCAATTTCTTTGATGTGGGGCATTCATTCAGTGGAGAAGCTCCCATAACCAAGACAAATACATAATTATTAGTGTACTAGAATATATGTTAATCATATTTTTACTAAGTATAAACTTACCTTCCCTTGGAATATGTTGCCAGTTTTATGAGTATTTTTTAAGACCCTGTATTTACCATTATAGTGAATTTTTTACTTTTTATCATATAATACTTTGTACTAAGAATAATCCCTGGCACAGAGTAAAATGTTTAACAGTTATTTGTCAGTTGATTGTTTCTTTAATTTTTCTTGGTGTCTTTATGAAGTGTTTTTATAATTTTACATCAGTTATGACTGATCTAAATTAAGAATGTTACATATTTCCCTGCTTCTTGATTTTATATTTGGGAAAATGAACAAAGATATATTTTTTGAAAATTCATATAAATAAAAAGTGAAAATGTTTTTAAGAATTCTAATGTGTGATAGTGAAAAGACTGATGAACTTGGAATCAAAAACTGTGTTTATGTATTCTGATCTTATTACTTACATGATGCCAAGTCAATCACTTCATCTATATAAACTTTAGTTCATAGTTGGACTATGTATTTCACAAGTCTTTTGTGGAAAAACAGCAAATGTGATATGGAGGTGAAATGATTTTTAAACTCTTAAAACATTATGTGTTGGTAAAAGTAATTGTTATTTTTCATCGTTCTTTAAGAACAGGAATTTTTATTTTATTTTATTTAAGATGGGAATTCAACTGGTGGTGTTAAAAGCCAGGATCTAGAGATAAAAGCAAGACGAAGAATATAAAATGAATTGTAAGAAATGGGAGACAAGATCTGAATATGAATTCATAAGTTTGGGATGGAACCAAGTAACTAAACTGAGTATCTAAAGACTGAAACAAGATCATGTATCCAAAAAGACAATAAGAGAATGAATCAGAACTTATTAGATTAACCTAAATCATGTTATGTAGATCAGCACTAAACAATGGTTCAAAGGTGAGATAGAGAGATGAGACCTAAGAAGACACAAACATTGTAGAAAAAACTCAGCTGGGATATTCAAATTTTATGCAAAAAAGAAACCATTTAATCTATAGAAATAGAATTAATAAAGTAACACAAGTTATGGGGCAGATTCATGGCACCAGTATCAAGAAGGATTGAAATCACTGAGAAAGCTTAAAGGGTTTTCTGTCTGTTACGGTAGCAGAAAGCATTTCTATTATAACCAGGTCAAGCTGAGCAGTGAACTACTAGGTGAATTGTGGGCATGTTGACAGATTCAAACAGCAGTTGCTGAAAGCAAGATCCTGATAGTATCACCCTGGTACCATTATTGTCTATTAAAATATTTGACAAGGCTGACTCTGAAGTACAAATAGAATAAAGTTTGCTGGCACTTTATGTTCTATACCTCAGAGAGTTTCATAGGGGTTGGAATTCCAAATCCAAGATTCTTAGAATCAGTTGGAAACCTTATCATTGGTACTTTTGGATTCTCAAATTTTAATAATGAGGAAACTGAGTTAATGGCAAAATCAAGAAGATCTAAGTGAAGGTAAATCAGGGCAATGCTTTGGTCATTGTGTTTATCACACATCAGAGACTTCACTTTGCTTAGTGTTTGGAAGAAGTCATAAGAATATTAGTCAAATTCACTGACTGCACTTGACACTTTACTCCTAACCAGTGCAATGACTCACCCTAAGGAAATAATCGCAATATGGGACTCTTCTTTGCTTTTTCTATTACTACCTTTTACTTAGCATTATATACGCTATAAATATGTATTCTACTTTCAGGAAAATTCTTTTTAATGCTTCTCATGTTCACTTTTATGAAATTAATAATATTGTTACCTGCACTTTAGGTTATAAGACAAATCATTCATTTACTCTGTAACTACATAGCATTTACTATCCTCCTGGCCTAATGCTACTCAGTCCTCAAGGTGCAATTAAAAGGTCTGCAATCTCAATATAACAAATGAATTGTAATGCTATATTTGAATCTTCTGGCTTAAAGATCATTTTCTTTTAGTTTTATCCCATTGGGAAAAAAGGACTATATCTGAAAAGTGCCTAAAGCATCATAATTAAGGTTGGGGCAAACACTGTATGTCTAAATTAAATCTTGTGCTCAAAGAAATTGCAGAAGAAATTATTTAAATTCTAGACCTTGCCCTTTCATAAGAGCCAACAACATTTATCTCATCATCGAAAATATTAACAAGTTTGTGTAGAATACCAACAGAGCACTGTTCTAAACTTGGAATTAGATACAGTCTCTGAAATTAGCTTATAATCAAAGATTGTCTGAATAATCTTTATTCTTCATCCTTTGCACAGATAATTGTGTTAGCTATTTGCAGAATACACAGTTTATGTTGGCGACATTGCTGGTATTAAGGAATAGACTTAGATATAAAAACTATAAAGATAGTTTTCAGAAATCCTGTTGACAATGAAGAGCTCTATTTGAGATACGCTGTCTCGGTGATTGTTATTTTCTTTTAATTTCTTTTGAAAATAATCTATATTAACCAGAAGCTTGGGAGTTTAAAGACAAAAGATAGAATGCAGAGGTTATTCATGTAGCATTATAGAATGTTAGAGTTTGGAGAGACTTCAAAAGCCATTCAGTTTCATTTCCCTGATATTTCAACAAACAGTAGTGGTTGTTGTTGGAGGGGATAGTGTTATATACAGTAAAACTACTTACTGTGGTCTTCTACTACTACTATACTTTATAAAATACTTAAAAGTTTTCAAAGCATGTTACAAATATTACTTCATTTTTTCTTCTAAATCCTCACAGATGAGTGCTGTTTTCCATCCATTTTACATATGAGAAAACTGAGGAACTTAGAGATTTATTTATTTACCTAGCTAGTGGGGGAGGCTAAGCTAGGTGGTGAAATGAAGGCTCATCTTCCTGAGTTCAAATCTGGTCTTAGGCACTACCAGCTATGTGATCTTGGGCAAGTCACTTAACCCTGTTTGTCTCAGTTTTCTCATTTGTAAAATGAGCTGGAGAAGAAAATGACAAACAGTATCTTTGCCAAGAAAACCCCAAATGGGGTGATGAAGAATCAGACAAAATGGAAGGACTAAACAATAACACCGAGTATCTGAGGCCAGATTTGAACTCTGGGCTTCCTGACTCCAGGTCCAAAGTTCTGTCCATTTTGCCAGATAACTGCCAACTTCTGGCTAAAGATTTCTGGTGAGGGAGAAACTATTACTTTCATATCCAGTCAGTTTAACTTCTGAATAGCACTCTTTTTTAGAGGTTTTTTTCCCTTATAATTCTGTGTGTGTGCATGTGTGTGTGTGTGTGTGTGTGTGTGTATACATGTGTGAAACTTCCAGCCATTCATCTGAGATCAGCGCTTTGTGACTAAGGAGAAAAAGTCTCCACTTCTCTTCTATATGACAGCCCTTCAAAGATCTTACGATAGCTGTCATGAATTCCCAAATTCCTCACTTCTTCATGCCTGATACCCCCAGTTCTTCAAAAAGATCTCGCATAACATCATCTCAAGGCCTTTTATCATCCTAGTCTTTTTCACTCTGGAATTTCTTCACTTTATCAATGACCTCTTTAAAATGTTGGACCTAGGACTTAATACACTCTGGTCTCCCCAATATTTACCTCCCTAGTCTTGGATGCTATACTTCTCTTAGTATAGTCTAGGATTCTATTATCTTTTCTTGGCTCCCGAATCACACTGTTTACTCATATTTATTTTAGGGTCTATCAGAAACTTCATACAATTTTCAGATAAGTTACTATTTATTCAATCCCCCCATATTTTACTGTAAATGTGATAACCTTTACTGTGAATATTATGTATTTATCCATTTGAAATTTCATCTGATTACATTCACCTGCTGCCTATTCTGTTGAGATCTTTTGGAATCCTGATGTTTTCACTCAATGTGTCAGCTATACCTTCAAGCTTTTTGTTGTCTGACAATTTTATAGGATTGATAAGATTACCTGTTGCTCCTTAAACAGATAAGCTGATTTTCCTGGGCCATAGTTTATAAAAGGAAGAGGTTGAAAAAATGCTTCTGAGATCTCTTCTAACTATTCCAGTGACCTAATGACCATTGATCCAAGTCATCGGTAAAATGGTAAAAAGCAAAGGGTCAACTCAGAACCCTCTACAGAACACCTTTCAGGTTCATGTTAAATCATCAATGACTCCTCTTTGGACTACAAAGCCACTGAACTAACTCTGAATCCACCAAAATTTTCCTAGCCCATTTCTTTCCATATTGTCAATAAGAGGAAGCTAAAATTTAGGTAAGCTAACTAGAGCAGTCACTCCATCTACTAATTCTTATAAATGAAGAAAATGAAGTTAGTCTGGTATGACCCACTCTTAATGAAGGTAATCTGGTTCTGTATGAGTATTAAATGTTCTTTTCACAATATGTTCCTTTCCTCTCCCCAGAATTGACATCAAAAGTAAATCATCTGTAGTATGAACATTCTTTTTGGCATTTCTTCATTTACTACAGTTTTCTTCAAAGAACTCTAATGGTAGCTTAACCATCATATCTCCCAGTATCCTGCAAAGCAGTTTTCCATAACCTAATGATTATCAAGGAAAATAAAATACTCTCAAACTATCTCCTTATGGAGATGGGTGGTAGAAATAATGCTATATCAAATTTTTTTTTAAATTTACAAATTAAAAATACTTCTCTTTTAGTGAGAAAAGAAAAGAAAACAAATATTAATCAGTTCTGTCTTCTCTCCTCTGTTAGTTATCAATGCTGCATTTAATAAATTCTATGTGTTCCTTCCCCCATTCTAATTTTAAAGTCTTTTTGTTTTTCTTGAGTTTCAGGACTAATGACACAATTCCAGTAGTACTATTCTATTCTTTGGGTTTTCATCTTTTACCTGTATTTGTTTCCATTTACTGTTTTATTTATTTAGTATCAAAGTTGACTGATAAGTATCCTGAGTATCCATGATGATCTTTCAAATAAGTCCCCCATTTTTCTCTTTTATTGCAATTATTTTTCTTTGATTCTTAAGAATTTTATGCTTCAAAACTTGCCCATTGACTTTTACTCTTTCTCATCTTCTAGCTAAAGACTTCTGGTGAGGGAGGAGCCATTACTTTTACATCCAGTCTATTTCACTTCCGGATAGCTTTCATTATTAGGAGTGGGCCACGGAATTCTACTTCACATGATTCTATCTAGTCTTCCCCTGAATTCTTAGAAATTGACTCTTTTCAGAAGTTAAGTCAATGATAGGCTGTACCTAGGTTTTTTCTCATCTATGATAGATTCTAATATTGGATAACTTATACTTAGCTCCTGCCACTGCTTAAATAATTTCATCTGAGAAATGATTATTGAGGAATGTCTGGGGTGATTTAGGTAACCATCCTGAAGGATCAAGACAAAATAAATAACTGATACACCACAAATATTGTAAAACAATTGATTTACTAAACACAGTTTCAAAGCAGTGCACCAATATATGTTCTTATTTTTTATCTAGTTCATATGAGTTTAATATCAATGCCTTCTTTTGTCTCAATGTTTCTCTGATGACAGCAAATGAAGCCATCATAGAATGGATAATCCATCAGGTCTAGAAAAGCAGAAAATTACTCCAGTGGTTGTTTTTATAGGGTAAAGTGAATGACAGGGAGCATGTCACTTCTCTATAACTTTTTGTTATGTATGGGGA
>CM053769.1:372720761-372784516 GCA_028658325.1 Potorous gilbertii
GCTTCCACTGTTCCAGAATTTGTCAGGAGTTCTTTTTACAGGAAATCTATGGGCTGTGGATTCGGAGCTAGCAAATATGAGTCTTTCTACTCCGACATCTTGGCTCCACCCCTTGATAGATAGATTTAGAGCAGTTATTTTTATGGTGGCAATGAACTGGAAACTAAGGCATGCCAGTCAATGAGGGAACGGCTATACACATTAAGGCACATTAATACAGTGAAATGTTATTGTGTTATAAGACATAACAAAATGCATATTTTCAAAGAAGCCTGGGAAGACTTGCATGAAATTAAGGATAGTGAACAGAACCAGAAGAAAAAAATATATAATTAAAATTATATAAATCAAGGAGTAACTTTGAAAGACTAAATTTCTCTTATGAACCATGATTTAGAGTGATAATGATGAAGAATGTTAAGTGTCTTTTGAAAGAAAATTAACAACCTCAATATCTGGAACAAGAAAGACATTTTTTGGATATAGCCAACATGGGCATTTGTTTTGTTAGATTGTATTTATTTATAATTAGTTTTTCTTTTTCCAAGGAGATGAAAGGAAGAAAAATAAATTCACATCAGCAGAAAAAATGAAATATAATTTAAAAAGTATAGTATCCCAAATGGAAACAACTATATTATAAAACAATAATTATAGGCCTGAGATAAAGGAAGGCTTGTACAAATTCAGATGCAATTTCTCATGATAGAAGATTTATCTTTTGCTAGTTACTTCATAAATATATCTGAACTAGACTGAGCAAATACCTGGTATCACTAGAAACAGAGTAAAGACATCCATATAAGCTTCTTCCAAGTATGAGAAATATCATGCTTCCTACTGCCAAAAACTCAAATATGCTAATAATTGCTAACAACTGGGTGTGCGTGTGTGCATGCACACATGAACCCATGAAGAGAAAATTTATAACCAACAAAAAGAAAGAATGCATCAATTTCTCCCATGAATTTTAAAGATCCATTGAAAGTTAGCTAGGCAATCAAAATACAATAAAATCTCTATGTGAACTAAAATGATTATCAAAAAGACTTATGAATCAAATTAAATGCTCTAGAGATTTTTGTAGGTTTATGAAACTAACCTTCTAATTATAATTTTTGAAATATTAAGTGCACAAGTAGAACATTATATATAGTAATTAATCATGTTATAGAGCAGGGGAGCCCTCTTAATATGGCATCAATTTAGAACTTTGTACTTTGGGACACCTATCTCTAAGTGATTTCTATTCTAATAGGAGATTTTAGTTAAGGACTTGGACGACAGGCCTGTCACCATCTAAGATGTAAAGAAATTAATTCAAAAAGCTACCAAGAAATTTCTTAATTGAGGTTGAAAGTATTTTTCCAACATGCTCTTCATCCTTATCCCAGGTTAATTATATGTACTGATGACTCATTTTGGCATATCAGGGCAACATATCTGTTTAATTTACTAGATTGTTTTGTTGCAGGAACACTCAAATGAAACGTATTTCATTAATTTTGCTCCTGGAAGAATGCTGCAAAAGATTGAAATGTGCTTAACTTAGCACACCTCATGCCATGCTATGTTTTAGTAGAAGAGGGTCCTGGTGCTTTTAACTAAATCAGACAAATGCTCTTGGCAAAATTCAGTGATATAAAAATCTACGTTACATGTAGAGTCTGGCACACATAGAAGATACCTCTCCACTGCAAGCAATAATGAACATTTTTGAACTGTATATTTCTGGTGAAGCCCGCTATTAGCAAAGAGGCTGACAAAAAGTGAAGATTTTCCCAGCTGGAAGATGGCACAGAAGGAACACAGAAAGCAAAATTCTAGCAGGATGGGAAAGTCTTTGGAGTCCCAGGAGTAGATATGCACATGAGAATATTTGAAAGAGAAGGGCATTTTCCAGAAAAAAAAACTAAATATAATCATGAGCAGTGGTAACATGCTTGGCTAAATTGTTCACTTCTACTTGATCAGAATTTGCTATCATACTGAGTGAGATCTGGTGAATATATCGTCTTTCCATCTCTTCTCACTCTTCTGCCTCATTCCTGGCAATGCTTACCCTCTAGATTTTCCTGTTTCTTTTTTAAATCTTGCATATTTGCTTGCTGTCTGCATATCAGTTCTGTGTCCAGATTAAGATAAGGTGATTTTTAGTGTATTCTAAGGTAGTGTTTTCTAAGAATGAGTGAATAAAGACAAATTACAATGCCAGGAAAAACAGCCATAAATTTAATTGGAGCATCTACTATGAACTCCCCTCACTCCCTTTCCCTCTCTTTCTCTCTGTGTCTTTCCTCTTCCTTCTCTCTCCCTTTCCCCTTCTTTCCCTTTCTTTCCTTACCTCAACAAAGAGAGGTTTCACCAGGAAAGCCTAAAGCATTATAAACATTGGCTTGAATGGAAAACAGTCATATTTAAATATGATGAAAATATCTACATTGTCAAAAAAAAGACACAGGTTGAAATTTGCAGTTATTATTTTTAGGTTTCTGGTACCATTCAACTTGATTTTTCCATAGCATCTGGTAAGCTTATGAAATATGTTGCTTTCTTCTTTACTCTCCCCTGATCCTTTTCTGCTTTCCTATTCCTTCAAATACCACAGGCTGAAAAGAACATATGCAGCTGGCTATGTATGGCACTAGCAGGTCAGCCTTCCAATATCACAGGTAATGGCATTGTTGCCTTTCCTCTGAGTGCTCCCTACAGAGTCCTCAAAAACAGAATGAAAGTGGTTTTATGGGACATTTTCTAAGAAATTGCTGCTTCAGTAGTCCAACCTATTGCATAATTAGAATGAGGCAAAGAAAGGGAGTCAGAAAGTAGACTCTTGTGTTTGAGGAAAATAAGCAGAGTAGAAGAGGAAATAATATCAGAAGGAATGGACTCATAACGGACCAGTAGCTATCACTTCTGGTTCAGCCTCTTTGCAAAATGTGGAGGCGGAGGCAGAAGAGGGTGATGGCAACAACGAGACAGCTATGTAGCTATTGGTTCAATATTGATCAAAAGATGACATTGGAGGAAATTTACAATGACCTAAAATGGATGTCTGCTTTCACCAATATAAATCCTTAGTAGAAGAAGATTGTCTGCATCAATGGGTCACTAAACTTCAGCCTTCCCTCTCGCTCCTTTCTTTGTTGCAGATAAAGCATCAAAATGCAAATAATCAACTATGTAACACATGATTAATGCTTTCAGCTTTCAGCAACCTTGCAAGGTAGCAAGTTCTAAGGAATTAATGAACAAGGAGATATTTTCCTCAGTGACAGAAGAAGCTGTTTCCAAGTTTATTAGAAATTGAACTTCTAACTAAGCAAAGCATATTGTGTCCATTATATGTGTCATTATTCATTGGACCTTGGGAGTGCATTTGTTTTCTTTTTTAAATGAGTAGGTATTCAATATGAAAACAAACAAAACAAAAACAAAAAAAGTAACTTAGTAGCCAGGCATTCATGTTAAATATCAGGATGATTTTAAGGAAGTCTATAAAACTTATTTATTTTCATCCCTCTTCAGGACATGCATACTATTATTCATTTGTTCAAGAAGCACTCTAAGATTATTAGCAATATGTAAGTCTCTCAGTTGGTCAATCAAGTATTTATTTATTTGCTTATTCTATTTATTTATTTTCATTGTTCCCCTATCGCTACCATACAACCTAATTTTTTTCTTTCTCTCCCTTCCTCTTCCTCCCCCGTACCTCTTTACTCCCTCCCTGAGACAGTATACAATTTTATATAGGTTCTACACATATATTCCTATTAAGTGCATTTTCACCATAGTCATGTTGCATACAAGAATTAAAATGAACGGGAGAAATCATATAACAAACCAAAATGTAATACAAAAGTAAATGATCTGCTACATTCTGCAATTGAATTCCATAGTTCTTTCTCTGGATGAGGAAGGCATTTTTCCTTAAAAGACCATTGGGAATTTTTTTAAGTCCTTGCATTGCAATGAAGTTCTAAGTCTACCAGAAAAAAATCCTCACATCCTGCGGTTGTTGCTGTGTACAAAGTTCTCCTGGTTCTGCTCCTTTCACTCAGCATCAGATCATATAAGTTTTTCCAGGCCTCTCTTAAGTCTTCCTGTTCATCATTTCTTATAGCACAATAGTATTCTATTACATTCTCAAACAAATTTATCAATAACTCATGTACTATGTAGTTGGCTAAGTTTGGGGAATACAAAACAGACCCCAGACTCTGCCCTCAAGGATCTTTCATTGTAAGGGACAATATGAAAATAAATATGTACAATATATTCATCCAGATGCATTTATGTTTATATATATATATATGTGTGTGTGTAAAAATATATAGTAAATAAGTATTATCAATATTATTTTATTTAATTCTTGTACCAATCAGAGATAAACAATACAATGGAAGCTATAATCACCAAATAAATTGAGGCAATTTAACATCAAGAGAAAGGAAATAACCACTTCAGGAATTTTTTTGATTAGGGGTATCCTATAGTTTCATTGGTATTAGAAACTCCCACTGGTGAAACTCCTCCCATCAAGGCAAATTACCAAATAAGCCATAACTTATGTGTGGCCTGGTGCACTACAAGGTTAAGTGACTTGCCTATGATCACACAACTAACAAAAAGTCAAAAGTAGGACTTGAACCAAGGCTCCTCTCTACCCACAATTCCATGTTGCCTCTTTGGCAACATAGAACAATAACAAGAAATGACTCAATCAAGTCCTTTAACTTTTATAGTTGAACTTAAGTAATGGCCACATTCAAATGTGTGATGACATTGTCACAGATTTTCACATGTATAGGATCATTCAGTTTGTTGTTGATTTTTTTAAAGCTATGCATTGATGTGAGATGCATCATTTTGAAAAATGAATTCACCCTCCCTCTCTCTTCTGCCACTTTTGCTGTGATTCACATAAACAATACTACACAGTTCAATGGTTTGCATGCTGAAAGCATGGGGTTCCAAATGTCAGGGACAAGAGGCCCAATTCCATGCACACTCATGGATAGAGAGAGCCTTTCATTACTCTCTGTAAAACTCAATTTGTCTAATTTACCATAGACATGAGCCCCTAAGAGTTCTTGCACAAATTTCACACAAAGCATACTATACACTTCAAAAGTATGAAATAAATATGATATGACTTACCCTAACCTCTTTTCCAGTAAGTCCTGCATTCATTCACTCACCATTTCTAAAGAAAGAAAAAAGAAAGAGAACACTTATTGGTGGTGTGCTTACCAATTATATAATTCTATACAACATAGGATTCCAAACTTAACTTCTGAGTGTCAGTTTTCTTTTTGATCTCTGAGAGTTTGCTGAATCTTATCTTAATATTTATCATTAACAATACACTTTACCAGTTGCAGACCAAAGTAGACAGAGACACATCTGTTCAGAAAACCTTGAATGCTCCTTTTTCCCCTCCACTTTTTATAAATTAAAGATCCATCTGTCCTTAGGCGCGATTCCAGTATAACTTTTTGATCTGAAATTTATTTTGGATTCTTTTTTTTAATTCCATTACACAAGTTAAGAAAAGTTAAAATATACACTCATTTTAATGTCTAAACTAAAATTACTCTCATTTCAACTGTGTATTTACCATTTTTTATTTATGTTTTGCTTTAATCCTCAAGACTAAATCTATTTGAATTAATCAAAAAAAAAAAAGAAAGAAAACATGTCACCAACTGACTAGACAGAATTAAAACAGTAAAATGAATTTTATATTTTTGGCAAATATGACTGTACCTCAGCAAAAGGTGGTGGGGAAGGGTGTGGTCCCACGTCTATTGTTTAAAAGCATAAATTTTATTTCCAGGATGTGTCTGACAGAAATGTGATGGAAAGAAAGCCAAATTCAGTCAAGAAAACCAGGGTTTCCTTTTCTTACTTGAACTAGTTATACTGGCCTGGTATACAAACACACATAAGTACACAGACATGAACACATTTATGTTTATACACACATACATACATGTATGTATACATATGCATATAATAAAATAACACATTCACACAAACATAATTACACATGCATATACATACCTACACAGCAATAAATAAATGTAGAGTGTATACATGCAAACACTTGTTATAACACAGAATGCATGCATATATAGATACATGTATCTGTCCATATACTAGTAAGTAACATGTTGTAACATAAACATTTTTCCATACATGCATATGAAACATGGGACATTTTTTTCAAATATACATAGGCTTATTAATAGAGAAGACAAAAGGTGACATGACAGCAAGTAGAAATTGATTGACTTCAAAGAAATAGGTTGAGATGGTTGAAATTCATCAAATGTCGTTGTCAGTCAGCTCTTTCCCAATTGTACTTCTATCTAAGCCAGAGTTGAAAGACTATATTTTGATCCATTGTTATCAGAACTAACAAGTTAATAGATGGCAAAGAGGGACTGTTTCCTAGCCATTGAGTAAGCTAACATTCTGAAAATGAAAAGTTGGTTGGGTCACTTTCTCCTATCATATCCTGATGCGGGAATGGGAGGGGGAGGGATAATGAAAGCTCTACCAAGAACTGTACTTAAGGCGAAAATGAATTTATATGAAATACTTGGTTCTAAGGCAATTAGAGTTTCATTTATAGCAGCTTGTTACCAAAGTAGTGCCAACAGTGCTTATTAATTAAAGGTGTTGTTTCATCCTCAGCCCCTTTGTGAAGAAATTGAGAATTAACCTCCTATTTCTTGGGAATTGCAGTTTTCTAATCATTTTTAAATGGAGAGTGTCTAACTTAGTCACCTCTCCACCCTTTTGCGCAGAGGCTGCCCACCTTGGAAATAGCCTGTGAAGGCCCTTTCGCTGTACATGCCAGATAAAACCTTGTGCTCCTCCTTTCCCCCTCCCCCTGTCATGGGATTTTGATTTATTTTGCACATCAGCCAGAATCTTTGCCAGGGTTCTTTTAAAGTGACTTTGCTCTCTACTTTCAAAGGATGTGTTGTTTCACTTTCCTCAAGAAGCTCCGTACATCAAGGAAAATAACATCAAGTGATAGGGTTCAAACGGATTTCTAATCTTTACAGCCCTTCAGTACTTATATTTAAAAAAGTGAGGCATAATTTATTTCTGATGAAACTGAGTTGCTCAGCTCTCTGTTAATAGGCTCCTTAGGGCAAAAAAAGGGTACAGACAGAACCATCATAAGGAGAAGAAAGCTCTATACTTCTGCCTTTTCTTTCTATCCTAGAAACAAGAAATTAATAATTATGTTTGCTATGATTATTGTACAGTTGTGATAAATTGGTTTTTTTCATAATGAACAATGGACCTAGGTAGTCCAGAGGATGAACATAACCCAGGGAAAGCATCCTCATTCCCCCAAGATTCATCCATCTTGTAGGAAGAAGTCATAGTGCATCATTTACAAGGTTTTACTTTTTTCTGCTCTTTGACTCTTTTTGCACGGCAGCCAGTACATTCTCTACCTAAAAGAGGATCTGTGCCAGGCATGTACAACTCATGTTGGAAAACTGGCACAGTTCCCATATGAGGAAAAAATAACACATTTTGATCCTAGTGATAAAGATGTATATTTCAATTGGTTTGTACAGTCAAAGGGATACTTCAGTACCTCAAACTGCCATTATGGATGGATAGAGCAGCAATCTATAAAAACCTCTTCACAAAAGCAGTGGAGGTCCATCTGCCTCATTATGAAGCTATGAAGATAGCCTTAGTGAGTACAGTATTAAAACTGTTTTCAGTTCTTCAAAGTATACAGCATTCCTATCTTCTCTTAAAAATAATGAAAGGCAAGACACATAATAATGCAGAGCTGAAGTGGATGGCATGCAGGAAGAGCTTGCGGCTAGCATTGTATTTCCTCCTGTGAGAAGTATCACCATTTATTATGACTCACTAAAATTTAATTTTGTATGACATGCCTAAAAGGTCATTTAAAAAATTGGTATTTTGTAGCCAACATAACTGACTGGCTAAATACTCTGAAAAAAAATAAAACTTTACAGATTTATTATTTTAAGTTTTTATTGAAGGAAAACTTTCCTTTAATACTGAATTATTTTCTTTTGACAATGAGCAAGATTATTCTTCTTTCTAATCATCCAGCTGACATAATATTTTAGTTGATTATATATTACACAATTTAAAATGAGGCCAGACTTAAAAATGCACATAACTGCAAAATGGAAGCATTGGCAAAGTTTACTTGAAAAATGATTTTCTTTTGCTTTCACTATAGTTAAGGTGTACTTCTGTAAGAGTAAAGATTATTTTACAAGGGATCAATATTGCTTCAAATTTGATTAGCGCAGCAAAGTAACTATAATAATTAAGGAGACTTAATGGCAATCTTGCTTCCATAAACATTTTATTCTTTATAAAATATATATATATATGTACACATACACACACACACCTATATATATATATATATATATATATATATACACATATATATTATAAATGTGTCTTCTTGGTCAGTATAACTAGTATTATGACTGTAGTCAATATATACCTGTATAACTAACAAGATATAATAAACCTTGTTTTGGAAGAGATTAGACTTACATAGTCAAAAGAAAAATAAAGCTTTTACCTATTAGGCAAAAAAATCGTGCTACTGCACAAATAGATATTTTTCTTGTCATTTATTCAGATTAATTGCATATATTGATTTTATATATTTATGAAGTTAAAAAGGGAAAACAGTTAAAGAAAAGCTAGTGAATTTCTTTTTTTTTTCCAAATCTATTCTCCATACAGGTGCCACTATATCACTGGTCTGTTTAAGAATCATGAGTTATGAGTTCCCTGTTTTCTTCCCCTAGTTTCAAATGTTCTTAACCTGGTATCCTTCAACATTAAATCACACACACACACACACACACACACACACACACACACACACACACATACACATTTTATTACTAACTGTATTTTAAATTCTATGTGTTTTATTTTATGCACTGAAGTGTTATTTTAAAATAGGATCCATAGGCTTCATCAGAATGCCAAGTGTCCATCACACTCATACACACACATGCATACACACATTCACACACACTACAGAGAAACATTAATAATCCCTGCCTAGGATAAAATAGAAACTACTCTACTTGACTTTTAAGATTTTCACCATTTACATCTTACCTTTGTCTGCAGACTGATTTCCCATACCTCCCCTACATCCACTCTATGCCCAAAATAGTTTACTTGTACAAGACATGTACAAGCCAATACATCCTCTGACTGTTCTTGTACACATTGTGCCCCTTCCTCCATGCTGGGATGGTTTTCCTTCTTCTCTTCCACCTCATAGAATCCCTAGCTTCCATCAAGGCAAAGCTAAGGCACTTCCTACATGTGACCTTTCCTGATTCCTACAGAAGTTAATGACTTCCTCCCATCTTAAATTTTTTTTTGTTTTAAAAATATATTCTTATTGGTCCCTTTTCTTTCTCTAGAACTCTCCTTGTATCCTTCCCTCTATCCTTCACAGAAAGCCATATCTTATGACAAAGAATTTTTTGTTAGATGAAATGTTCTATATTTATCAACCCTTCTTTCATTTTCTATTATTTTGTGGTTGTTCTTTACATTTATGTTGTTGTGGTTGCTGTGAATAATATTTTGCTGGCTCTGTTTCCTTTTTCTTTGCATTAGTTAAACTGACACTTTTCTGTGCATATTTGATATTAACTTATTTAGGTATATGTCCTTCCTTCCTCTAATAGTAGAATGCAGAATATTGAGGACAGAGATATTTTATGATTTTGTTTATGTATCCTCTTTGTCTAGCTGAGTGTCTGGCATATGCCATGTCCAACAATACTTGATTTAGACTGAATGGAGTTTAAAGGATTTAGTATTTTAATGGAGGAAGGGCAAGAGAACAAGCCTGAATAAGAGTTCAAGAGACTACATCTATGCTACTGTAAAAGAGCAAGATGGGATGAATAAAATTAAAATAGGAAAGATATTGAACAAGTAGGCTACATCACCAAATTTTGTCAATCTACTAGGTAGATGATAGGATTTAAAGAATTTAGAATGTGAAAAAATTCAGGGAATCATTTTTCCCAATTCTATTTGGTAGATATAGTCCATAAAAACTAAACTCAGTAGCATTATACCTTGGTCGTATTTTCTTTTTAATGTCCTGTGGACTCTCAGAGAATAGAAGCCTATATTACGGTCAGGGTTGAGGATTCAGTTTTTGACTCCTGATTATAGGTCTATGCTTTCACCTACAGCCTCTGTGATCTGCTCCACCAGTGACACTGTTATCAACATATTGGATGGGCTCTGGTTTATTGCACTTTCCCACCAAATACAGCTAAGTTAGTAAATAAATGCTATCAGGAAAGCTTAGAATTTCCTTAAGAATAATCATAGAAAATGAGAACACAGAGACATATTTCTGTGGAAGCAGCTTTCTATCAATCAGGTATTTATTGGAACTTCACTATGTTCCAGGCACTATTCTAGGTGCTATGGGTAGGAAAACAAAGAATTAAATATTTCCTGTTTAGAAGGAATTATATTTACATTTTGATGGCAAGAGACAACACATATACACATTTATATATTATAGATATAAAATTAATTAATTCTAATATATTCAAAGTAATTACATATAAAATAGTTTGGAAGTGAAGGGACAAATGCTTAGGAAGATGAGAAAAGGCTTCATTAAGCATACTGTCCCTATGCTGAAACTTAAAGAAATGGACTCAGTGAAGCATGACTCAAATTCATAGTTATAAAGTGCTAAAGTACACTAGTTAGCACAGTGTGTAGGGTGGTAAGCTTAGAGACAGGATCACATCTTTGTCCATTCAAATCTGTCCTCAGATAATTAAGTTGCTGTGTGGCCCTTGGCAAGTCACTGTTTGCCTCAGTTTCCTCATTTGTAAAATGAGCTAAAGAAGAAAATAGCAAAACTCTCCAGTATCTTTGCCTCAAAATAGACACACACACACACACACACAAATACACACACAATAGGGTCACAGAGAGTCAGACATGACTCAATAACATGAACAAAAGTTTATCAGATTAGTACTAAGACCCAATGGAGAGTGAATATTGTGGAGATCAACACTGTAGATGCTCCTCCACAGGTAACTGCAAAATTGTTGGAAGAAAAGGAGAAATGAATCTAAGGGACAAAGTTGTGAGGACATAATTTGAACTCATCTCACTTTTGTATGTCAGAATTCTACATGAGAACAAGTCCAAAGCTACCTGCAGAGGCATAGTCCTACAACATTCTATCCTTTAAACATTCTAAAAAGGTTGCATGATGTGGGAGGGTTAGCCTTGGAGTCAGAAAGACTTGAGTTCAAGTCTCAACCTACACACATACTGGCTTTGTGACTATATGATGCAGGATAGATTGTTTAAACTCCAGTATCTCTGGAAACTCTTTAACACTATGATACAAAGGAACAATACTGCCTTGTTAAAGTAATTTTTCCACAATCACAAGGAAAGGAAGAAAGAGACAAGGAAAGAAAGAAAAAAGAGAAAGAAGGAAAGGAAGAAAGGAAAGAAAGAGAAAAAGGAAATAAGGAAAGAGAAAGAAGAAAAGAAAGAAACAAGGAAAGAAAGAAAACAGAAAGAAAAGAAGGAATAGGAAGGAAGAAAGAAGGGAAGGAGAAATGGATAAACAGGGGAGAAAGGGAAGGAGAAAGACAAGAGAAAGGAAGGAGAAAGAAAGAAAGAAAAATGAGTAAAAACAAGGGAAAGAGAGAAAGAAAGAGTGATTCTATCTGGAAATTAGAGGACATTGATTTCAGCTTTTCTCCATTAACCATTCTGACTATTCTGTCCTCACTTTTGTCTCTGCTGCTTCCTTATCCATATCCCCTTGATTAAAATATTGTATTAATACAATAATAATTGTATTAATTATACAATAATAATTGTATATTATATTATATACACTATAATAAATATTGTATATTTATTATATACAATAATAAAGTATTGTTATTTTCCTCTTAGCATGTATCAATACATTCTTGTCCCACAGAATACAGCTAAAGGTTTCAAAGAATACAAACCCTAAGGTATAAGCTGCATGTTCCTTCTCCCTCCTGCCAAACTTATAACATTGCCTGACTTAAATCCTAACTCCTTAGTCTGGCTTCAGCCATACCAGAAACTTTATTTCCACAGAGTGTTTTGGAGAATGGGTTAATTTTATTTTGAAAAAGAATTCCAGTCCCAGGGACTTCAGGGAGCCAAGATGGCAGAGTAAGTAGTAAGTCATTCTCACTCTCATTCTCCCTTATTGACCTCTGAAAGTCCAGAAAATATAGCCCCAGGAAAAACTCTGGAACAACTGAGCCTGCAGAAAGACAGGGTGCAGCAGTCTTATAGCCAAGGAAGCTTGGGAGATTAATGGGAAAGACACTTATCACTCTGGGGGAGGGGGAACAGTAGAGGATGAAAGACATCCTAGTAAGCCAGTTGCAAGTCCTACCTCAGCAAACCAGGAGAAGATCCTAAACCCCACAGTGCTGGAACAGGCAAGGCCTAATACCAGGACTCCTGAGTGCCTTGCCATAAGCAGGGGAACTGGTAGACACCAGCTTGGAAAACCAGTTTGCACAATGACGGGCAAGCATTCTATAGCAGCCAAATCTCCCATTGCTTCAGCACAACTCCAGAAAGAATAATACCAAGCTGGTAGACATCCTCCAGCAGTCAAACGGTCCCACGCTTTAAAAGACACTGGGTGAGCAGGCATTCTCCAGGGGTCAGACTCCCCATCCCCACCCCAAGAACTCAAGCATTGCTAACCATAGCTCAGCACCCGATAAGCGACCAAACTCTTACAGCCTCCAACTGCCAGCACCTGGGCCCCAGCACACAAAGCCAGCGACCAATCCCAAAACAAGAAGCTTGGGTTAGTGCTCCCTATGCTCCAGCAGGAGAAAGTCAAGAAATAGGCAAACATCATAATAAAAAGGAGAAACAGATAATGATTACAGATTCTTATGATGAGGACAGGGAAGATCAAGGCACAAAGTCAGAAGAGGACAACGTTGTCAAAATACCCACACCTGAAACCTCGAAGGGGAATATAAACTGGTCTCAAGCCCATAAAGCCTTGGAAGAGCTCAAGAAAGATTGTTCATGTCAAATAAGAGAGATAGTAGAAACATGGGAAAATAAATGAGAGGTATAAAAGAGAAAGTCCATAGTTTGAAAATGGAAGCACAAACATTGACTGCAGAAAACAAATCCTTAAAAAACACAATTAAACAAATTATGAGGAAATACATTGAAGAAAACAACTTCTTAAAAAGTAGAATTGGCAGAACGAAATGAAGGCACAAAAACTTACTGAAGAGAACTCCTTACAAAGTAAAATGAGCCAAATGGAAAAGGAGGTACTACTTCTAATTGAAGAAAATAATACATTAAAAATTATAATTGGGCAAGTTAATGACTCTGTGAGATATCAAGAATCAGTCAAATAAGAATGAAAAAATATAAGAAAATATAAAATACTTCATGGTAACACAACTGACTTAAAAATAGATCAAAGAGAGACAATTTAAAAATTATTGGTCTATCTTGAAAGCCAAGATTAAAAAATAAAAGATCCTAGACAGAATTTTCTGACAGAAATCATTCAAGAGGTCCTAGAACCAGAGGGTAAAACAGTCATATAAAGAATCCACTGATCTACTCCTAAAAGAGATACCAAATTGAAAACATCCGGTAATATTGTAGCCAAATTCCAAAATTACCAGGTCAAAGAGAAAATACTGCAGGTAGCCAGAATGAAAAAAATTAAATACCATGAAAATACAATCAGAGTTATACAGAACCTTGAAGCTTATATATTGAAAGATCAGAGGGCATGGAATATGACATTCCATAAGGCAAAGGAGGTTGGCATACAACAAAGGATCATCTACCCAGGGGAATTAAGCATAATCTTTCAGGGGAGGAAATGGACAGTAAACAAAATAGGAGATTTCCAAATCTTTCTGACAGAAAGACCAGAGCTTGACAGAAAATTTGATTTCCAAGTACAAGACTCAAGAGACAGGAATGAAACAGGAATGAAAGACAACAACAAATTATTAATTAATATTAATAAGATATTATGTTTACATCCCCATGAGGGAAGATGACATTTATTACTCTTGAGAACTGTATCATTATTATGACATTTAAAAGAGTTTTACATAGACAGAGGACATGGGTACAAGTGGATTTGGATGTGATGACAACAAAAAATCTAAATGGTGAAGGGGAATTATACTGGGAGAAGAGGAAAGGAGGAGGCAAACTAGGTTCAATTACTTCACATGAAAAGGCAAAACGACCAATTAATATAGAAGGAAAGAAGGGAGGGAAATAAGTATGTTTTGAACCTCAGATTTTGCCCAAAGCAGGAATAATATAATCAGTTAGGTATATAAATCTAACTTAACATATAAGAAGTAAGAAGGGAAAGGGGAAAGAAAAAGGAGGGGGTGGAAAGAAGGAAAGAAAGAAATGGTTGCTCGGTTATTGTCCTTCATACTTGAAGAGGAGGCAAAATAACATCACCATGATAAAGTGAAGTTCCAACGTCTACAGCTGTGGCTGATAAGACAAATGCAAGCTCAGGATACTCTACCACAGATTGGGCACAGATAGTATGTGTGAACATTTGGGGTGGTTACTCCAAATTTGCACATCCTCTATTTCCTTTGTGCTGTCTCAATTCTGCTTTGCTCATAGAGCACAACACCTTTTCTAATGTGGTCACACCTTGCTGAGTGGTTTTGTGCCAGTGTCTCTCACGTGCCACAATCAAATCCAAAGCTCTTGAGAGAAATCTTGAGAGTATCCTTTGATCGCTTCTTCTGACCACCATGTGACTGCCTGCCCCATATGGATTTTCCATAAATAGTCTTTTTGGCAAGCATATGTTTTGCATTTGAACAACATGGACAGTCCATCAGAGGTGTGCTCTCCGAAGCATAGTTTGAATGCATGGCAGTTCAGCTCAAGCAAGGACTTCAGTGTCTGGTATATCATCCTGTCAGGTCATCCTCAAAATCTTCCAAATACAGTTCAAATGGAAGCAATTCAGTTTCCTGGTATGGCACTGGTACGCTGTTGATGTTTCACAGCCTTACAACAGTCGGGTTATCACAATGTCTTTGTAGACCTTCAGTTTGGTAGTCAGTCTAATATCTCCTCTCTCCCAAACTTTTCTTCATATACTCCCAAACACTGAGCTAGCTCTGGCAATTCACGTGTCAACCTCATTGTCAATGTGTACATCCCTGGAAAGTACACTACCAAGGTAAGTGAACTTATCCACAGCATTCAAGACTTCTCCATTTGTTGTAATCTGTGGTTCAATATATGGATGGTTTGGCGGTGGCTGATGGAGCACCTGTGTTTTCTTGGTGTTAACTATTAGGCCAAAATTAGCACAGGCAGCAGAGAATTGATCCATACTTTGTTGCATCTCAGCTTCAGAGGCTGTATTGAGTGGTCAATCATATGCAAACAGAAAATCACGCACCTACTCTTTCCACTTTGGTCTTGGCTTGTAACCTTTGCAACTAAAGAACTTACCATCAGTACAGTAGTTGACTTTGATGCAGTATTCTTCCTCATTGAAAGCATTTGACAACATGGCTGACAACACCATGCTAAAAAGCATGGGAGCAAGCACACAGCCCTGTTTCACTCCATTGGTGACTGAGAAGGCACAAGATTACTGTCCAGTATCTGAAACCCGGGAAAACATGCCACCATGAAATTGACATACAATGCTGATGAACTTCTCTGGGTAATCAAATTTTAACATAATTTCCCATAAGTCCTCATAACAAACAGTGTCAAAGGGCAGTATCAGATCCAAAAACATTGTGTACAGAGCTCTGTTCTGCTCCTGGCATTTCTTCTGGAGTTGTCAGGCAGCAAACACCATATCGACTATTCCTCAACCCTTTCTGAAGCCACACTGGCTCTTAGGTATATGACCATCTTCCAGGTGAAAGTCTGTCTTTTAAGGAAGATTCCGGCAAGGATTTTACCAGCAATGACTAAGAGAGACCCTCATATGATTGTCACAGGAATATCTATTCCTTTTATCTCTATAGACATGGAAAATGGAAGCATGCTTAAATTTCTGGGGATTAACCTCTTCTTGCCATATAACCTGGAGTATTTCAGTCAGCTTTTATACAAACAATGGACCCCTACTTTGTAAATCTCAGCTGGAATAGAATCATCACTAGGTGCTTTGTCATATGAAAGGAGTCTACTTTGTACTCCAAACCTCTTCTTCAGTTGGAAGTTTAGCTAAGGAGAGATTGACTTCAACCTGAGGTAAATGGTCAGTGACCTGTTGAGAACACTAGGGAGTTGTTCAGTCCATCTCTCTAGGATTATATCCTTATCACTAACTAATGTGACTCCATCAGCACTGAGCAGTTGTGATGCACCATAGGTTTTTGGTCCATAAATGACTTTCTCGCAATCCTAAAAGTGTTTTGGATTGTTACTATCAGCATAGAACTGAATTTCATCTGCCTTCTTATTGAGCCAGGAATCCTGCATCTCTCTAAGTTTTGCTTATACTTTACTTTTGATGGAATTATATTCTTAGAGACGGATGAACTATCCTGCTGGTAAATCCTATGGAATTCTTGTTTTTCATTTATCAGCTTCTGAGCTTCCCCATCATTTTTATTAAATCAGTCTTAGTGTTTGTGAACGTTCTGACCCAGATGAGCAAATACAGTGCTGTACACCAAATCTCTGAAAGCTTCCCAATCCTTTTCTGTTCTGCTGTTGCCAACTATGTGTTGGCTCTACTTTTCCTCCAAGTTAGTAACAAATTATTCATGCTCAGAGAAGAGCACTAATTTGTTGACATTAATTCTTCTGGTAGTCATTTTGCTTCAGTTTGTTGAATATGAATATTTAACTTGGAAAAGATAAGTCTATGATCAGTCCAGCACACTGCACCACACATTGCCTTTGTCACCCTCACATTTTGTCTGTCTCTTCTCCTTACACTCACACGGTCTATTAGATGCCAATGTTTGCTGTAAGGGTGCATTCATGAAATTTTATTGCATTTAGTTAAATAGAATACACTGTTGGTGATGAGGTCCTGTGACGAGCAAGGCTTCAGCAATAAATGACCATTGCTGTTGCTTTTTCCAACTCCATTCCTCCCTAGGACTCTCTGACAAATCTGGTAGTCTGAGCCTACCCTAGCATTTAAGTCACCCAGAACTATAAGTTTGCCCTCTTTTGGCACACTGATGATAAGAGTCTCTAGGTCTTCATAAAACTTTTGTTTGACCTTATCAGGGTTTGTCATGGTGGGAGCATAGGCACTGATGATGGTGGTATGGTGTTTTCCTGCAAGTGGCAATCGCATTGTCATGAGTCTGTCATTTACTCCTTTTAGCAAGCATACCAGCTTGCTGACTAAATTAGTTTTGAAAATCTATACCACCTTCATGGCACTCCCCTTCACTGAGGCCACTCCCGAAAAGTGTGTATCCAGTTCCAACTTCAGTAAGCTGGCCTTCATTTGCCAGACTCATTTCACTCAGGGCTGCTATTTGGATGTGATACCTGTTGAGTTCTCTTGCAACAAGAGCATAGTAAGGGAAATGGTAAGGGAAAAGGAGAAGAAAAGGGAGGGGGCTGATAGAAGGGAGGGAAGACTGAGGGAGGTGGTGGTCAAAAGCAAAACTTCAGTGAGGAATGACAGGGAGAAAGGACAAGAAAAGCATAAACAGGGTGGGAGGAAATAGAATGGAAAGAAAGACACAGATAGTGATTAGGATGAACTCTTCCATAAAACAAAAGCAGATAGTGGAGTGGATTAGACACTGTGATCCTGCAATATGTTTACAAGAAACACATTTGAAGCATCAGGGTATATACAGAGTAAAGACAAAAGGCTGGAGCAGAACATATTTGCTTTAGTTGAAGTAAAAAAAAAAAATCAAAACAGGAGTAGCCATCCTGAACTCAGACAATTCAAATGCAAAAATAGATTTAATTAAAAGAAATAACTACATCCTAGTAAAAGATACCATAGACAATGAAGTCATATCATTACTAAACATATATGTACCAAGTTGAATAGCATCTAGATTCTTAAAGGAGAAATACAGGGAGTTACAGGAAGAAATAGAAAACAAAGCTATACTAGTGGGAGACCTCAAACTCCTCCTGTCAAAACTAGACAAATCTAACCACAAAATAAAAAAGAAAGAAGTTAAGGAGATGAATAGAGTTTTAGAAAAGTTAGATATGGTTGGCCTCTGGAGAAAACTGGATAGGGATAAAAAGGAATATACCTCTTTCTCAGTGGTACCTGGCACCTCCACAAAAACTGACTATATACTAGGGCATAAAACCCCACAATCCAGTGCAGAAAGGCAGAAATATTAAGTGCATTCTTTTCAGGTAATGATGCAAAAATATAACATGTAATAAAGAACCATGAAAAGATAGACCAAAAGTTAATTGGAAACTAAATAGTCTAATCTTAATGAATGAGTGAGTCAAATAACAAATGATAGAAACAATCAATCGCTTCATCCAAAAGAATAACAATAATTAGAGAACATACCAAAACTTATGGGATGCAATGAAAGTGGTTCTTAGGGTAAGTTTTATCTCTTTCAATGCTTACATGAATAAAATAAAGAGGAGAGAAATGAATTAGGCATGAAACTAAAAAAGCTAGAAAAAGAACAAATTAAAAATTCCCAATTAAATACTAAATTAGAAATTCTGAAAACCATAGGAGAGATTAATTAAATTGAAACTAAGAAAATGAACTAAGAACTGGTTTTAGGAAAAAAATAATAAAGTAGATAAACCTATGGTTAATTTCATTTAAAAAAAAAAGAAAGAAGAAAATCTAACTACCAACATTAAAAATGAGAGGGACAAATTCACCATCAATGAAGAGGAAATCAAAACAATAATTAAGAGCTATTTTGTCCAACTGTATGTCAATAAATCTGACAATCACAGAGAAATGGATTAATATGTACAAAAATATAAATTGTCGGATTACTAGAAGAGGAAGTAAAATACTTAAATGACCCCATTTCAAAAAACAATTGAAAAAGTCATCAGTGAAGTCCGTAAGAAAAAGTCTCCAGGGCAGATTGATTTACAAGTGAATTCAGAGACCAATTAATGCCAATACTATATAAAATATTTGGGAAAAGAGGCAAAGAAAAAGTCCTACCAAATTCTTTTTATGATACAAATATGGTGCTGATATATAAATTGGGAAGAGCCAAAACAGAGAAAGAAAATTATAGACCAATTTAACTAACAAATATAGATTCAAAGGGCTACAAAACTGTGCATATGGGACCCAGCAAGACCACTTCTAGGTTTGCATCACAAAGAGATCATAAAAACAGAAAAAAAGATCATATGTACAAAAATATTTATAACTTTGTGGTGACAAAGAGTTGGAAATTGAGCCATAAATAAATATAATGGATTACTATTTTGCTTTAAGAAATGATGAGCAAGTAGATTTCAGAAGAACCTGTAAAGATTTATATGAAGTAATGCTGCATGAAATGAACAGAACCAGGAGAAAATTGTACACAGTAACAGTATGATGACTGACTTTGAGAGACTTAGCTCTTCTCAGCAACGCAAGTATCTAAGATAACTCCAAAAGACTCAGGATGGCAAATGCTATTCACATGCAGAGAAAGAACTGTGGAGTCTGAATGCAGATGTAAGCATATTGTTTGCTTTCCTTTTCTTTTCTTGTTCTGTTTCTTCTTTTTTGTGTTTCCTCCCATTAGTTCTAAGTCTTCTTTACATCGTGATTAATGTGAAAATACATCTTATATAAATGGATAAGTGGAGCATCTATCAGATTACACATTGTCTTGGGGAAGGAAGAGGAAGGAGAGGGGGGGAAATTTAAAACTCAAAATCTTACGGAAGTGAATGTTGAAAACTAAAAATAAATAATTATTAGAAAAAATCCTCTTACATCCTTGAACTTTTTCTAGCATCATTTTACTGCTCTCTCTCTCTCTCTCTCTCTCTCTCTCTCTCTCATTAATAGAAACACAGCTTTCCCCTGAGATTTTCATATCACTTAAATACTTCAACAATGGAGACTATTATTTATCTCATTTCCTCTAATTCACAGGACTGGAAGACAGATGTCAGAATAGCTAGGTTGTATTCTTAATTCTTCTAATTTCTGCCAGTGGGACCTTGAGCTCATGATTTAACTTCTCTGGGCATGTTTTCTCATCTGCAAAATGAAGGGGAGACCAGATGATCTCTAAGGTCCTTTTCTTGCTTTGTATCCTATGAACCAACCTTTTAAACCCACCCCCAACAATGCTTCTTAAAATTCATTCTTCTGTCACCATCCCTCAACAACTTTTTGTCCTTCAAAATTCATACAATCTGATTACACTATCTTCCTCATATCCTCATTGTTGTCATATATCAATATCATGGACAAGTTCCCACCTTCCTCATTTTAGCACCTGGCACGTTAGCTTCATTTCTATCCCATCCAATTACATCATCCTCAGCAACATTATGGTCTATGCTAATGACCTCAGATTTCTTTAACTTCTTCAACTCTAGTGACCTCCATTTTTACTCCACTTCAGTTAGACATCAATATCACCTCAGAGCTTACCATCATCTAGTTGTGCCTTCCCTCTAAGATCTAAAATTCTGAAAATTCTGCCCTATGACGACAAAAGAATCTAGTTGTGCCTTCCCTCTAAGATCTAAAATTCTGAAAATTCTTCCCTATGACGACAAAAGAATCACAAAATGGTAAAGCTGGAAGATTCTTTAACAGAGATTCCCAGGTTTAGCAAACTGGAAAGAAAAATAAAGTGAGTGGCCAAAAGTCAGAAATTCTTGAAGAGCATATGGAATCAGACTCATTTTATCTTGACTCCAAAGGATCAAGAACAAAGTAGGAGATAAACTTAGGTTTTCTTAGGTTCTCTATAAAGAAAAGCTTATACCTATCTAAAAGCAGAATGGGCATTTTTCAAAGATAGGGGTTCAATTCTCATTAGAAATCTTTTAATGACATCTAGAAGGGATGTGGTAGAGAGGGGATTCTGGTTCAGGTACCAGTTAAGTTAATCATTTAACTGAGGTCATTTCCACCTCAGATTTTGTGATCCTATAACAATGTAAATCAGTGGTAGAGAAAAGATGCAAACTCAGGTCCTCTGACTGAAAATTCATAGGTAATGTTTTCCATTTCACCATACTTTTTCCTTTCTTTCCATTTCCCCCATTAATTGTCCTTTAAAACTTGTTATATATCTTGATTACCTCTACTTCCTAATATTCTTTCCAGTTCTCCTCTTATCCTTCTATAATCTCTCACTGATCTCACTGTCAATCATAGATTCATCTCTCTGTTACATATCAAAAATGTATATAGCTCTTGTCTAACTTTTGAACTCCAGTCTTGTTTTAGCAAATGCCCAACAGACATTTCTATCATGATGTCCCTTTGGTATCTCAAGTTCAATATCCTCCAAATAAAAATTATCTTTTTCCATACACACAACTTATTCCTTTCCCAACATCTCCATTTTTTATGACAACATCATTAGACTCTTCTGGTCACCCAAGTTCATAACACATAAGAAGTGTGCTTGACTTCTCCCTTGTCTCATCTCTCCATACACATACTCACATCCAATAAGTCGCTGAGCCTTATCACTTCTTCTTCTGACATCTTTGGGTTAGTGCTCTTCTCTCAACTCATAGGACTACTACATTACTAATTAAGTTCCTTAGTGTTCTTATTCTGAATACTTATTAATTAAGTATTCTCATTAATACTAATTAAGGTTCTTATTGACTCTCACTTGGACTTTTATTATAGTCTTCTAATTGAGCTTTCTGCTTCTAGTTTTCACATTCCTAATTCATCTTCCACACAGCTGCCTAATTAATATTCTGAAAACACTGATTGGACCATGTTACCACCCTACCCAATCCCCTTCTGTGGCCCATTAATTTCTCCAAAAAAAATGTAAATGCCTCAGCCCAACCTTTATAACCTTTTGTAATCTGACTCTAGTTTATTTTTCATATATGTATTCATATCTTTTATTACTCCCCTTCACTCATTCTACATTCCATCAAAACTACTCTCTGTTCCCAGAATGTGACACTTACTGTTCCATATTCATGCCTTTGCAGAAGCAATCCCCCATGCCTTGAACACACTCACCTTTGCCTCTTTAAATTCTAACTTTCTTTGAGGTTCAGTTCAGGTGATCCTTCCTAAAGGAAGCTGTTCCTAATTCCTCTCCCTTCTAAAATGATCGTATATTTGCTAATCCCTATACATGCTGTATTTTCTTAATGGAATGTAAGCTATTTGTGCACTGGGCTTACCTAATTTTTGTATATCCAGTGCCTAGTAGACAATATTTATTGTTAGTGGGATTTTAATTTTCTCATTTTTTCACTTCCATTTTAGTTTTATTTGCCTCCCAATTATTCTCGGTCTTAAGATCAACTGTTTTAAAGATTCACTGGATGCCATCATAAATCCTTCACCATTTGGGATATTTACCAGTACTAACCTGATAATTCTCAATCCCTTGACCCCAAATCTTTCCTCTCATTTCAGGGTTTCAGAGCTGTTGCTTGGTCATGAAACTAAGAGATTACCTTCAAGATAAACTCCAGGTCTATAACATCAACTAAATCATCAATACAACTTAACCATGAACGACTTTGAATAATATTCTTCAAAGGGATTCTTCCAATTAAATGCTTCTTTCCTTGAGTCTCAATCTCATCACCTGTTCACATACTGACAGAGAAATCCTATTGATTTAAGGGAGGGGTGGGGAGGGAAATAAGCATTGATACAGTGCATATTATATATATCAGGTAGTGTGCTAAGTGCTTTACAAATATCACCTCTTTTAATAATAATAACTGATAATGAACATTTACATGGTCCCTACTATGTACCAGTAATGTGACAAAACAATAATTGCTTTTGTATATATTGTTTCTTTGCATAGTTTTCACTTTGTGTAATTTCAAATGTCTTCCCATGATTCTCTAAATTCCATCATATCCACTGTCCTTCTATGGTATTCTAAGCACTTTATAATTAATATTTCATTTGATCCTCACAACAACCTTTAGAGGTAGCAGTCATTCTTGTCCCATGCTACAGTTGAGGAAACTGAGGCAACGAGGGGTGAAGTGCCGAGCCCAGGGTTACATAGCTAATAGAAACATGAGACCAGACAGGAAATCAGGAGACAAAACTGTGATCTGCGGGCCTCTTCAACTCCCCTTCACACTTTAAAATTTAGCTCTCTTCATCTATGTCCTCTTTTCCACTAGTTCTGAAAAATGACAGGTGTCTCATCATTGAAAAGACTGATTTCTCCAGTTGTGTTCTTGATTTCACCTCTTCCGATGTTTTCCAGGACATTTCTTTATCACTCACTTTCTACTAACTGTGTTCAGTTTTCCCTTTCCACTGGCTCTTTCCTTTCTACCTACAAACATACTTGTGTTTCTACCAACCTTATTGTTGTTGTTCTTGCTCATCCCAACCCCCTAAACAATCCCTCTACAAAGCATATTCTCAAAAAAAATTGCAAAAATTACTTAATATACTGATTAACACTTTATATTTTCTTAGTTTATCATTCATTATCATAAAGAATGTGTGATTTAAGTCTAATCATTTGGCCATCACCACTGTCCATTTTATCTGACCTAAGTGTGGGTGTTTTTTAAGGTAATTTTTATTTATATTACTTGTTTTTTAAGGACTTTCTTCATTTGTGTATTTTTTTTAATTTGTCTAATTTCAAATGTCTTCCCATGATTCTCTGAATTCCATCATATTCATTACCCTTATAGCAAGACAAATTATAATATATTGCTATATCACAACATGTTTTACCATTTCTCAATCATTGGATGTATATATTGTTTCCAGCCTTTTACTGTGATTACATATAGTGCCACTATGAATATTTTTATCTATATGGGTTCATTATTCTTTAAGATAATTCTGCAGAACTTTTATAGCCTCAAACTGGTAACTCACATCTCTTCTTTCCTCCTTTCTCCCCTTCACTGCCAAAATTTTTGTTAAAAGAGCAGTTTACCTCGATCCAATTCCTTTATTGATTCAACTGTCCATTCATCAAATATTTTCATTCTGACCTCCTCCCTCCATATTCTATTGAAATTGCTCTTTCAAAAGTCATTGATGACCTCATAAATGACAAATTCAATGCCCTTTTTTTAGTTCCCATTTTCTCTAACCTGTCTGCAAGGCTGGATACTGTGGGCAACTACCTGGGCTGACAGGTTTTGCTTATCACCATACTATTAGGAGGCCTGCAGAAGAATCCTATCTCTTCTTGAAGCCAGGATACCAATTAATTCTGAGATAATATCACATAAAAGTGGAAAGTTGAAGACTAAAGTGCTGTATACCATAGTGTGTTCTCAGCTTCACTTATTGCACTAAATCGAACATAGATGCGGAAGAGAGGGAACGGAAGAAAGATTAATAAGAGACAGTTGACCATTACAGCTCATAATTCATCACTAGGGAGAGTATTTTTGAAGTTTTCTTTTACACATTTTTTCAGTGGCTTAAAGCCATTTTTCATAAGTACAAACCATTTATTTGTTTACTTTTTTTTTGCTCTAAACTACAAAGCATTATGGATTTTTACTTCTGAGTAGTGGTGTATCTAGATCAAAGTAAATCTAGCAAACTTGCAAAAACTTTCTATACTTTGGTGTTTATGGGTACCTCATAATCTTTTAAAAACAAACAAAAAACCTTTTTATTGTTATTCTGTTCTGGGCCTTTTTTGCCTACTTATAAAAGCAAGCAAAATAGGATCTTTCACTGTTTTTGTATTAGTATAAGTGCCTCTGATTGAATCTTGCCTTTATCCAGGGGCATAGGGTGTGTTCGGTGAGGACCAGTACCTTGGTATGATGGCTGCCAAGCCCTTTTTGGGGTTCCTTCCACCTTTGGTGTTCACCTGTTCCATCCAACTCTCACCTATGGCTCCAAGAAGTTGCAGTATACTCAGTGATCACACCCCAGTAAACCATTTCAGCAGATAGGCCAAACCAGATTGAGGGTAACCAACTCAAACCCATTGGTGAGTTGGGGGGTGTCTACCCCAAGCATGTGAAGACTTCTTCTGATGGAATGGGTGGATGAGAACAGCTTGTTCCAATGGCCATGAAGGCAGCTGAGGCAGGCAATGTGGAGCATTCAGAGCTTAGATAGACACTGAAGACGCCAAAATCATCCACTATAGCCTGAGCCATCGCCAGCCATCTTGACTCTGTTCTGCCACTAGACTATGATGGCTCTGGAGGAGAAAGTGAAGCTGATGATATCATGTAACTCTGCCTCACTTAAATCCAATTTACACAGGAATCAAAAGACATCACTCATACCATCTTACTATTATGCCTCAAAGTCCTGTGGTGACAGGTAAGTGATGAAGCAGCAGGTGAAGATACACTGGGAGCTGTAGTCACAACATTGCACACGGTCAGCCTAGGACATAGGGTCATTTATTACTGGAAGCAGCAGTGGGACTCGGCAGCCCCTTGGGTGTCTGAGCACCCCATTAAGGATTGCACTGCTCATATCCTGCAGTGAGGAAGGGTCTAGAAAGTGTGCCCTAAACATTGTCTGCTTACCTAATCCTGGCCTCATTACTGCAGCAGGCAGGGAATCCCACTCGGTGGTCAAAACACAAAAAAATGTAAAAATGTACAAAACCATCTGCAAAGATGATTCCATTCACCTGTAGCACATGGAATATGCACAGACCTATAGGCAACACAAAATCCAGCAGACCATTAAGATGAACTGTTATGTTGCAAGAGAACTCAACAGGCATCATATCCAAACAGCAGCCCTGAGTGAAACAAGGCTTGCAAATGAGGGCCAGCTTACTGAAGTTGGAGCTGGATACATATTTTTCTAGAATGGCCACAGTGAAGGGGAATGCTGTGAAGTTGGTGTGGATTTTGCTAACAAAACAAATCTAGTCAGTAAGCTGATATGCCTGCTAAAAGGAGTGAATGACAGGCTCATGACAATGGAACTGTCATGAAATCAGAGCACTTCTCTGAGAGTGAACAGTTTGTTGCTAACTTGGAGGAAAAGTTGAACCAACACACAGTTGGCAATAGCGGAGCAGAAAAGGAGTGGGAAGCTTTCAGAGATTTGTTGTATAGCATTGCATTTGCTCATCTGGGTCAGAACACCCAAAAACACCAAGGCTGACTTCAAGAAAACAATAGGGAAATTCAGAACCTGCTAAACCAAAAACGAGAACTCCACAAGGATATACCAGCAGGATAGGCTCTCCCCCTCTAAGAAGGCAAAATTTAATTCCATCAAAAGTAGAGTACAAGCAAAGATTAGAGAAATGCAGGATTCCTGGCTCATTAAGAAGGCAGATGAAATTCAGTTTTATGCTGATAGTAACAATCCAAAACACTTTTATGATTCCCTGAATGCTATTTATGGACCAAATGCCTATGGTACATCACAACTACTCAGTGCTGATGGAGCCACATTGATTAGTGATAAGGACATGATCCTAGAGAGATGGACTGAACACTTCCATAGTGTTCTCAACAGGTTATTGTCCATTTACATCGGGTTGAAGTCAATCCCTCCTTAGTTAAACTTCCAACTGAAGAAGAGGTTTGAGGGCCATCAGGCTCCTTTCATGTGGCAAAGCACCTGGTGCTGATTGCATTCCAACTGAGATTTACAAGGTAGGGGGGATCATTGTTCATACAAAAGCTGACTGAAATTTTCCAGATTATATGGCAAGAAGAGGTTATTCCCCAGGAATTCAAGGATGCCTCCATTGTCCATCTCTACAAAGGTAAAGGGAATAGATTGTCCTGCGATAATCACTTTGGGGTCTCTCTCTTAGTCATTGCTGGCAAAATCCTTGCCAGAGTACTTAATAGGCTGATCTTTCACCTGGAAGATGGTCATATACCTGAGAGTCAGTGTGGCTTGAGAAAGGGCCAAGAACAGTTGATATGGCATTTGCTGCCTGACAACTCCAGGACAAATGCTAAGAGCCCAACAGATGTCTGTACACAACATTTGTAGATCTGACCAAGGCCTTTGACATTGTTAGCCATGAGGGCTTATGACAAATTATGTCAAAATTTGGCTACCTGGAGAAGTTCATCAGTATTGTATGTCAATTTCATGATGGCCTGTTTGCCCAGTTTTGGATAGTAGACAGTGTTCTTGTGTCTTCCCAGTTACCAATGGAGTGAAACAGGGCTGTGTGCTTGCTCCCATGCTTTTTAGCATGATGTTTTCAGCCATGTTGACAACTGCTTTCAATGAGGATGAACACGGTATCAAGGTAAACGACCCTACTGATGGTAAGTTCTTCAATTTGAAAAGGCTACAAATCAAGACAAAAGTAGAGGAAGTGTTGGTGCATGATTTTCTATTTGCATGTGATTGACCACTCAATGCAGCCTCTGAAGCTGAGATGTAAAAAAGTATGGATCAAATCTCTGCTGCCTGTGCCAATTTTAGCCTAATAATTAACAGGAAGAAAGCACAGGTGCTCTATCAGTCGTCACCACACCATCCATATGTAGAACCATGGATTACAACAAATGGAGAAGTTTTCAATGCTGTGGATAAGTTCGCTTCCCTTGGTAGTATACTTTCCAGGGATATACACATTGACAATGAGATTGATAAACACACTGTCAGAGCTAGCTCAGTGTTTGGGAGTATCTGAAGAAAAGTTTGGGAGAGAGGAGATATTAGACTGACTACCAAACTGAAGGTCTACAGAACCTTTGTGCTGACCTTATTGTTGTATGCCTGTGAACAGTCTACCAGTGCCATGCCAGGAAACTGAATCACTTCCATTCTGAGAATCACCTGGCAGGATAATGTACCAGACACTGAAGTCTTTGCTTGAAGTGAACTGCCAAACATTCAAACTATTCTTCAGAGAGCACAACTCTGATGGGCTGGTCCCATTGTTTGAATGTAGAATGTGCACTTCCTAAAAAGACAATTTTATGGAGAACTCACATGGGGCAGGAGATCACATGGTGGTCAGAAGAAGAGATGCAAGGACACTCTCAATATTTCTCTCAAGAACTTTAGATTTGACTGTGCAACATGGGAGACATTTACATGGGACTGATAAGCATGGCATGCCCACATCAGAAAAGGTGTTGTGCTCTATGAGCAAAGTAGAACTGAGACAGCACAAAGTAAATGTAGGATGTGCAAATTTGGAGTACCCACCCCAAATATTCACGCAAACTACTGTGCCCAACCTGTGGTAGAGCATTCTGAACTCATACTGGTCTGATCAGCCATAGAGACACACTGAAACTTCACTTTATCATAGTGAAGTCATTTTGGTCCTCTTAGAAAATGATGGACAACCATCAACCAGCCTTTAGCCACCAACAGTCTTTACTGGAAGTAAAGTACAGAAGCAAGAGTTTCTTTAACTAGAAACAATATATGTATTTGTATTGTTAATATGATTAAAGATCTTCCCCACCCATTAATGGGCCTACCCATTAGGGAAGTTTGATTAGGGAAGATCTGTAAGAAGGCCCTTTTGTTAATGAGGCATTGGTTCTCAAGGGTTGGAATGCCCTCTGGCTCTAAAAAGGTATAAATACTCTGAGGGTAAGATTTTAGTTTGGGGCTTTGTTTGTGGAAGAAGGTTTGGGTGCCAGACAAGACTCTTGGAAGCCCCTAAGGAGCCCCTGACTCTGAAAACTCAGATGTTTGTGTTTCCCTCTCTGGCAACTATGGTCAGACAGTTGGACCTGTCTGCTGATTTGTGATATATGTATTGCTTATGTCACACAGTTTGGAAGCACAGTCTGTTGATTTCCTGAACTAAGTGAATGATCTATGTGCTTGATTGAAGGAGATTGTTAACCCCTCAAAAGCTGCCTTTTATTTTAGAAAAGCAGATTGAAGAACCTGTGCCAGCAGATGTCCTGTGAATGTCGGAGTGCTTTCTGTTACACTGCTTATTTAGTTTCAGTGAAGTGAAAAAAGATAAGGTCTAAAACGTTTGAAATGTGCTTGCTTATGATGTGGTTGACACTTTAGCTCCACAGTTCCTACAGCTATAGTTATTTGACTCTCACCTTCAGCTTAAACAAGCCCCAGACTCATACATCAATTTGAATTGTTAAGTAAGTACCTCTTGTGGTTTCTGGTGACTTAGGGTCTAATCAGTCTTTCTTTTAATTCTGCTTTTATTTTGTAAGCTAAATCTAGTAACTATGCTCTTATTTTGTTGCTTAGGATCCGTGCTTGGTTATATTTCTGTGATAAAAAGCAATGAATTTCAGGTCATCAGACCTGAGTTTGAACTTAGACAATTCACTTTGTTTGGCTTCAAATTTCCTCATCTCTAAAATGAAGGAGTTGTATTAGAGGATCCTTCCAGCTCTGGATCTCTGATTCTATGAAACCAAGTAATTAAATTGATGTTACACTTACTAATATTGGGTTGCTTTGCTGGTCTCCCAGTTAATACCTTATTTCCTCCATAACTGGGATCTTGCTTTTTAGTCTCAGTAGTCATTTTAGATATCAGAGTCCTTACATGAACTCTAATATCCATAATGCAGTGTATCAGTAAATACCCCAACATACACCGGGGGACCTGCTACCACAGATTCTTAGATTTGCATTCATAAAAGGAAATCAGCTTTCAAGGGGTTAACAATCACTTTAATCAAGAAGAGGTATCAGAAAATCAAAATTTCAGAGAAAATACAGTGAAATCAAAAGCCAACTGACATGCTTCTAAAATGTCTGACCATTATACACATACACAGTTAGCAGAGAGGGAAGCATCAACTTCTGGGTTTTAGCCAGGGGAAGTGGGGGGATGTCTTTGATGGCTTCCCACAGTCTCTCTGGCCAAAGAAACACTTCTAGTCAGTAAGCCCCAAGGTAAAACCTCACCCTCAGGATATCTGTACACTTGTCAGAGCAAAGGTCATAACTCTCTGACCCAGTGCCCCAGTAGAAAAAAATAAATGGTACTTGGGACTCTCTCTATGAACCAACTCCCCTAATCAAGCTTCTCATAATAATCAGGCCCATCAGTGGGTAGGAAAGATCCTCCCCAATCACATTATTCAATCAGAGGCACTTGGAGGAAAACAAAAACAGCAAAAGATCCTATTCTACTTGCTGTTAAATGTGGTTCCCACCATTTGCAATGGGACCTCCCTTGAAGCCAGCAAACTACCTAGCTAGATATTCACCTATTGTCTTTTACTACATCAAAGTGGTTGTTGGTAAATATTTAACAAATGACTCTCCTGGCTACCTTAACCCCTTTCCATAATGCACATATTATACTCTTTAAAAATTAATCTGCATTGACATTTTCTTCAAAATTTTCTTAAGTCTACATGATCATAATTTGGAGCACTTTTGCTGCTGTGTTCTAAGGTATAAATGCTCACAATGATAACATAAAAATCAGTTATTAATAGCTGGTTTGGGTTAGATTCAGCATCCCCACCCTCAGGTTCTTCAGCTACTACTTGTTTACTCATTTTCCAGGAGAATCTGTGACTTGTGTGGGCCCCTGAGGCTTTGACACAGATAGGGAGTTTAGAAAACTCCCTAGGATTGTTTAAGAGTGTGCATCTTTCCTCTTCAACAGACTAGAACAGTATCCTGGAATAGGCTCTCTCTGCCTCAGACTTATTTCATCTGTTTCTTTCCCACCTCCTCGCTATCTACTACCAGCTTCTCCCAGGCACAGAAATTACAAGATACAGCTGTACTGCTATACTATATACCTGTCTTAAGAACTCCACCATGATGACTGCTATTACAAAGATTTGAATGATCTGGGATCTCTAATATGTTCAGTGTGGTTGGAATGCATACTGTTTTGTTAATTAGTTTATGTTTTATAATTATATATATATAATTATATGATATATATTATAATTATTTTAATGAAATTAGAGCACAGGAGCATCTAGATATTCTAAAGTAAAACACACACGCATACGCACACATATACACACACACATATATATATATATATATATATATGAGGTATATATATATATATATATATATATATGCCTATGTTTTAGATTATTAGAGCTGCATCATATCAGAATCCAAGATATGCTAAGATATGCAGATAGGCATTAATTGTGCAATATTTTTACATGATCAAATGCTTCAGGTTTATCCTGTAGGAGCTAGCACATTTTTCTCACAGCCATATGTTATATTCAAGTAATTTATAATACACCTATGGTGTGTGTGTGTCTGTGTGTGTGTGAAAGAGAGAGGAGGGAGAAGGGGAGAGAGGGAGGGAAAAATGGAAGGAGAGAGAGAGAGAGAATGATACATGGCACAAAAGCCTTATATAAGGGCATTTTTAGACTCATAGATTCAAAGTTAGATGAAATCATAGTCCTATTCAGATTCAGCCACTATGTAACAACAATGGTCTTAAATCATGCCTAATTTATCATGATTGTACCTGAAAGAATAAACAAGACTGAGAAGTTGCTTCTCTTTTAATTGAGTTTTCTTTGCATCGAGATTTGTCCTTCAGGACATCCGTCTATCTTCTACAAAAGACAGTATGCAGGATTGATGTCAAGAAAATATTTATGTTTTGTTCCTAGGTATATATACATATGAAACACTAAATACCTGAGTCACTAGAAAATGACACACAATTTGTACCAAAGAGGTGAGAAATTGCAGGACTCCATCATTTCTGGCCAGGGAAAATAAAGAAAATTGCTTGAAGAACACAGAAAAGTTGGAGGAAAATGTTCAGCAATTGCAGATGGATTGCTACTTCATGAGGTATTTTCCTTTTCTTATTTTTATCTTTAAATAGAATATGTGGGGTTCCATTTATGCTGCTACTCAGGGTAAATTTGGCTTTCATCTCGGCTTTGTGCTCCTCATTCAGATTCTGCAATTGATGTCAGGCACAGAGCAACATGGGAGTTAGCACAAGAAGACAAGAGCTGTACAATTGTGTAGCTAAAGAAGTGTATGAGGCCTCAACATGAAGATATCTATTTCTATTATTTGAGATTGCAGTGTTCATGCTTATTCACATCACCAGGCAAGTTCCTCCCTCCCAGTGCTTAAGGGAAAAAAGAGAATCCCAATTACTTAGGGAAAGGGAAATGATCTTAGAAGGTTAGAGAAAGATTTTAATCCAACAAGAGTTTTTGTTCAGATATTTAATATATTTTCTCCCTCTGCAACTCAACCCATACACTACATTCAGTGTTTTGATTGCCAGTCCTGGTCCCATTTATAGCATGGATATTTTCTTTGCCTTGAATCAAACCTGACTGATTTCTCATTGTGACCTTGGGATATTGAAGATAATACTTAGGAAACACAAACCCTGGAATAACCTGTTAAGCTGGAAAACTTTTGAGTTAGTACGCAATGATAAGTTGTCATCTGTTAACAAACCTAGCTAAGTCTGAAGATGCCCATCAGGCTAGAAGTTTGGACATCAGATAATAAAGTCTTTTTTGTCTAGAGCATCCCATGAAACCAACCAGGAAGATGTGAAAGGAATGCAGCATGCATCAATAAAGGAGGTACCCACACTAAAGATATCCCAGGTCTTTTGAAGTATTTTCTCTCTGATATTTAAATTCTCTCTGGCACTTTCTGTAATGACTACTTTAATATTCTGTTGGGATACAGTTCTGTTCATGTATGATAATTTCTTAATTTCCCTGCCCCTACCCTCTCTCTTTATTGCTAAGTATCACTTGCAAATAAAATGAGATTTTTGTTTTTAAGCCCTCAACTGTCCTGCTGCTCAATTTCCAGCTGAAGTTATAATCTACTGTTTGGGATACCATAGTTGATTACTCTAGAAATAAATGTGATACTCATTATCCACCATTTGTGACAAGGATGGGGAAAGACTGTGATTAAATAAAAATTGTCTTGGGTTGTTTTGCAGATCTCTAACCACAGTATTTTAAGGGCTTCAGCAAAATTCATTTGCTAGTATTTTGAAGTGTGTGCTTGCTCTCATATTGCCACCTACTTTTGCAGGTATAGTATGAAAAATTTACCTTGTCAGTCAGTCAGTAAAAAGCATTTATCAAGACTTCATTGTTTGTAGAACTGTTTACCAGGCACTGTGAGGCAAAACAAAGGAAATTAGAAACCCTAGTTATTGCCCCCAAGTAATTTAATGACGGAAGATAGGGCATTCACTCAATCAAATCAATAAACATTTATTGAGTACCTTTATTATGCAATTCAAATCTTTCCTTCTTGTAGCTGTTGTCGGAAACATAACTGGAAATTTGGGTGTCACTTGAGGGTGGAAGTGGGTTATAATCCAGGACATTCCAAGGATGGTATATGCTATAGCTGTCTCTGATATGGTATGGATCTATGGCATAGTTCCCTGAGAAAGAGAGCATCTAGGCAGTACAGCTAGCTGTAGTACAATTGCAAGATGTCAAGAAAGGTGACTCCAGGAGAGGGGCATGATAGTAACGGAAGCTTTGTTCAGTGTCATGCAAGAAGTAAATAGAGGAGGAATTCCTACCTCCCCCAAATACACACAGCATGATGACATCCAGTCTTTTTTTTTTTTTGGGTGGAGACATTTCTCCCCCATTGCTTTTTTCTTTATTTTATGGTCCACTTTGGTCCTGGGGAGCATTGCTGCAGGATAGCAGGACAGATGTGTTCCCTGCCTCAAATGCCAGTGCTGAGGGGCAGCCTAGGTAGCTCTGTTTTAGTTACAGTTCTGTCCACATCTAATCCTTTCCATGTACCCAAAGAATCATAGCATCCATGTATAAGAGATTTATCTGACTCTGTTACAGCTCCAAACACATTAGACCCGTTTCCACTTCTGAACCTTTTCACTCTCCAAGCCATCTTCAACAAATACCAGGTCTGAACATATCACTCCCATATTCTATAAATTCTCCTTGTCTCCTGTATTTCTAGGATAAAAAATAAACACCTCTGTTCATCTTCTAAAGTCCTTCACAACCTGGCCCTAATCTCCTTTGCGGCCACATTTTACCACATTCCCTTCCCACACTCTATTGCCTACTTGAACTGGTCTTTTTCTTCACATTTTACAAGCTACTTGCCATTTCTGTGATTTTGCGTAGGCTGCTGATTTGGCCAGAACTACATTCTTACCTTACCTCTGTTTGCTGGAATCTCTTACTTCCTTCAGGATTCAACTGTTATAACATATTAGACAATAAAGTCTTTCCTGACTCTACCTACCCAGCTGCTAGTTCCTTCTCTCTCTTTACCAGTTTCTAACCCTGTATCTGTTGTCTGTAGCTGAGAGTTTTCATGAGTGAAAGGAAGCATAGTTAATATTCTTCTAAGGTTTGCAGAATTTGACTTACCACTTGCAATCCAGGCTGTCTGTGTGAAGCCTTTTATCCCAAATGCTTACAAATGTGTGAAGGGTAAAATAAACCTGGAGAGGTGTCTTAGAAAGGAAAATAAGTCAGGCAAGGACAACATGGGTCCTGATCAGTGCATTTGGAAAAGAAGAGTGAAGCCAAGCCTTGAGGGGCACACCTATAATCCTTGCTATTGGGTATGACACCATTGATCACTGGAGCCTGTGAGTTCTGTTCTGCAGCAAGACTAAACTTAATTGTATGCTCAACTAAGTCAAACACCAACATAGTGAGCCCACAAAAGGGGTGGGGTAGGGGGCAAGAAGAGGGAGGTCAAAATATTCATATCAATCAGCAGTAGGATAGGGCCTAGGAATGGTCATTATATTTCTAATCTGGGTACAATAGGGACCCCCAATCAAAAAAAAAAAAAAAAGAAAGAAGGAAGAAAAGGAAAGGAAAGAAAAATAAAAAGAAGACAAAAAGTGGCTTCTAAATGGAGAGGCCAGAGTAATTGCCCCATTTGTGTAATCTGTTTACTTTTCAGTCTACTAATAATTACTACTTTCCAAAAGTGAAATAACTCATTCAGAACGTGATGGATTTTCCATTACTGGAGGCCTTCAGGGAGAGGCTGGATTACTAGGGGATTTGGTAGAGAAGATCTCTTTTCAGGGATGTGCTAAATAGAGAGTGTCTGAGGTCCCTTCTGATCTGGAGTTTTGTAATTCATGTTAGTGTTAACCTGATTAAAAAATAATTAAATATACATTTCCTAGATAAATACCAATTGCCAAAAATAATCAATTCTATCTCATACTTACTATTATTGGGGCAATGCTTATCTTTAACTTCCAACCATGGTCATATAATTTATTTATCCAACATTGTGACTATTTGAGTTTGTGTGTTCATCCTTTGTTGCCGAAGAAGACCTTTATTGTACCTTAGAGAAATGATGACATGACTTGCATTTGATTTTGCTTTGAGTGAGGGAGGGCTGTGCAGGTCACCAGCCTCACTTCTCCTCCAGAGCCGTCTGAATCCAGTGACCAGATATCCATCAGGATGACTGGAGATGACCCAGGATGAGGCCATTTGGGTTAAGTGACTTGCCAAGGTCACACATCTAGTGAATGTCAAGTGTCTGAGGTGAGATTGGAACTCAGGTTCTCCTGATTCCTGCACTGGTGCTCTATCCACTGCACCGTCTAGCTGCCCCTTGAGTTTAAGTAAGGTAGGAGGAAAGGAATCTATATTTATTATGCACCTATGTATGATGGTACATTATACTAAGAATTTTACAAGTATTAGTTCATTATGCCTTACAATAACCTTGGGAGGTAGGTGCTATAATAGTCCCCATTTTACGGTTGATAAAAAGTGAGGCAGACAGAGGTTAGGTGATTCATCCAAGGTCTTACAGCTAGTGAGGATCTGAGATCAAATATGAACTTGGTCTTCTTGACTCCAGGTATGGTGCTCCATGTGCTACATTACCTAGATACACCTAGGAATGTAATTGACATGACACTGACAAGAGAATTATTATCCTGACATCACTCAGAGGAACATGGTCCAAAAAAAGAGATGCTCTTCTCTCTACCCCTTGAATATTTCTTTGCTCTAGTAATTCTTCTGTCTTGAAGTATCCTCACCTATTTGTCCTTCTCCATTGAAATCCTCAATACTCTTTCAAATCCAGGTGAAGTTGTACCTTTTCTTTGATGCTTACTGCTATGTACACTGATTTTTCATTTATTTATACTCATTTATTTATATATATATATATATATACTATATTTATTTATTTATACAATATAAATTAGCTGAACCAATTTATCACCCAATTAAATGTGTCCTTGTATTGTCCTTTAATTATTATATATGTGTTACTCTTATCTTGACAACTGGATTATAAACTCTTTGATAGCAGAGAACATGACCATGAATATAAAAGTTTAGAAGAATTCTAGAGGTCAGAAAGTTCAACCTCTTCATTTAACAGATGAAGAAATTGAGGCACAGAGATGTTAAATGACTTGACTAAATGTAGGTAGGTGGAATTTGAACTCATCTTTCTGATGCCTAGACTAGTGTCCAATTTACTACACTATACCACTTCCTTTTGGGTAAACATACTATGCTTCTTTGTATCCTTCGTGGTATCTATCACATAATTTTAGAATTTAAAGGCATTTTAGCAGCCTCCTAATACAACTCAAATTAGAAAAATAATCCCCACTATGCTACATCCAGTCAGTGGTAAAATATCTTTCCTTAAAGATAACCAATGTGAGGAAAACCCATTCCCTTCTGAAGCAATCCATTCCACTTTAGGATAGCTCAAGTTGTTAGGAACATTTTCCTTCTATAAACTAAATATGTCTCTGTGTTCAAACAGAATATATTAAATCCTTTTTTCCCCAGTCTTGAACTCAACTATCTGTAATATTTCACCTCTCTCTGCTTAAAATCTTTTCTTCACACTAAATATTTCATGATCCTTCAACTAATACTCCTCATATAATATGAATTTCAGGATTTTATAATTTGCGTTGGCCACCACTGGATGTTCTCTAGCTGATGTTACCCAATAACACAATCCCGGTGACAAAGTAAGTTCTCCATAAATAATCGTAGATGAACAATAACTTGGAACTTGAATATGTAAGTTGAATTTCTCATACCAGTTTTAGCAACATAATGGGTATTCAGTCATTATCAGTTGGATCACAGTGTCTGTGAAAACACATTGGAAGTTTTGTTGGCAAAGATACTAGAGTAATTTGTCATTTCCTTCCCCAGCTCATAGCACAAATGAGAAAACTGAGGCAAATAGGGTTAAGTGACTTGCCCAGGGTCACACTGCTAGTAAGTACCTGAGGCCAGATTTGAACTCAGGAAGATGAGATTTCCTAACTAGAGGCCCACCACTCTATCCATTGCCCCATCCAACCACCCAGCAACATATCATACACAGACAGACAGAGATCAATTACATCAGAAAGGTGATGTCTTGACTTCCAAGTGAATGCACTAAGCAACTAATTAATAGCTACTTCCTAAATGAGGTTCTCTTTTCATAGTTAACAGAAGTAAACTCTGAACACTCAGAGTATGTATAATCAATACCTGTCTGCCATTTCTTAACCTAAACATCAGTGTCTGTAGCAAAAAATGAAATAAAACAATAACAATCTCAAATTGAAAATGGAAATGCATGTCAACATACTGTGCTATGTTTGAGGGAAATACTTCTCAGAACTATCAATAATCATGGAATCCTGCCTCAAGTTTCAATCTAGAAACTCTCCGGAGTGGAGAGACACCGAAAATTGTATCAGTGAATCGCTAAAGTGTTGTGTGTTTTCCTAAATGATTTTAAATGATATGCTTTTTTTATTAAAAGAGGGTCTATAAACTTTGAAGGAAGGTGGGCTTTTTTCTTTTATTGGTGTTGTCATTGATTTTGAAACAACAAATCCAAAAGGAGAACTAACTCAGGGGACAGAGGGACCCAAGCATAACTTAATTGCTGATAAAATGACACATCATTTTGGCAATGTTCAGTTTCCCTAACTGAAGATTTAAATTCCAAAAGGGCAGCTGAGTTCACACACCTGTTATCATTTCCATAGTTCTCTTTCATTCTGTGAAACTGACACACCATTTGAGCATATAACAATTCTAAATCATCATATCTATCACCTTAGAGATGTATTATCAACAACCTGATTCAGGTTTCCCTTTAAAAGTTGTCGGTTACATATATTCTGAACTGTCTCTTTAGAACAAACACCAGAGCGAACAGGTTGTATTGTGGATCAACCCAGTCCCCAAACGGGAAGCAATAAACGACAAGACAGAAACAAAATGTCCTTTAAGAGGCAGTTTGCAAACTCTTCCTTGTTTGCTGTCTACTGCCTATTTTTAAATAATGCACAAATCAACTTCAGTACCATGGAAATAATCAACATAGGATCAAAACCTGGAGTTTCTAGTGGAGCACAAATCAAAAGCCATAGGAATCCAACAGCTGGAGCCTGTCTCATTATTTCCCTGTGCTTTGATGTGTTTTTCAGCCAAGTATCTTAGAGAATTACTTGCAGATATGTCTATCTACAAATTCTACATTGCTTACATATTATAGTTTCCAGCAGAGATAAATACTGTAACTGAGTTCTCATTTTCAAAATAGAAATTTCCCTCCTTTTTCATCTTCTATTAAGCACAGTCTTGTAAATGGCAGAATTGAAAACCAACTGCATCTAATAAGGGAATCAAGTTTGTTATTGACTCTGGGCTGCTAGTTTCCATTAGATCATCCATCATTGTTTTATTATGTGATCAACTGCCTAATTAATTTTGTACTGGGGTATTTAGACAGAATACTGAATGTTTCAGTGGGGTTTTGCTATAATCCTGCACCTGCGGCCTCAGAGATTTCGATAGCCTCCTATCATAAGTTTATATTGTGCCTATAATCACTTCAGCTTTAGTAGGATTCCAGCTATTCAGTCTGCAGAAATAGAGAGATATTTAATTTCAGAAGCAAAAGAACATTTGCATCTGTGGTTATGTTTCTTTGGACTTTAATCAGATCAAAGTTACTGCAAGATATTAGGAGTGTTAGATACAATATTTTGCACAGACAGTTTTAGTGGATAAATCAGACACAGTTTTGATTTTTCTGCGCTTCTCTGTTAATATGAACAGATGCAATCATGCCATTGTATAAAGTCTCTTGATTGCTAGGAACATTTGATTTTGCGACCATTCTGTAGTGATAATTAAAGATAATATGATATCCTATATAGTGATAATTAAAGATAGCTTTGTATTCTATATTGTACAAATAAATGCCACAGATTAAGAAACAGCTCTCCCTAGCTCACTGAGCATTGGACATTTTGAGATGGCTAATTTTTCAAAGGAAAAATGTAGTTATAACAGGCAGTCACTAAGCCAAATTCTATCTCATTTTGATTGTCCTGGTTTTTCTAAACTTTAGCTTTGGTCTTTATTCAGTAAGGTGGACTCTATGTTGTATCTTAGGGCAACTGTAAAACAAAAGACTAATTAATGGAAAATCCTATATTGCCAATACAATCCAATGAATATTTATGTTTATGATAAAACTTAGCTCTGTTTTATACTTGAGAAGGAAGAAAGGAAGTCCCTTTAACCTTGTCCTGCCCATACAATTTGGCAATACTCTAGTCTTAGAATGAACATCTTTAAACATTATCCCGTGGTAAAAAAAAAAAGAAACAACAAAACTCTGGAAGAGAATGTAACATTCATTTGTCCTCTATGAACAAAACTAAGTAGATGATGAAAGGATTTTTCTGAGTCTGTCATTTAGTAAAAAAAAGTATTACCTTAAGGCAAAGGATTCCATTTTTTTTCTGACAAGTATCTCAGGGGATGCTACAAGTCGTCTGGTTGGGGAATCCTGTACCTCCCTCATAATTGTGAAGTGTTCTTTCTCTACCAAAGGAATTGGTCAAGTGTCTCTAGACTGATTTTTGGTAGTAATTTAATCAATCATCACGAATACTTTGAAAATAAGGGCAATCTTTGGTCTGAGGTAGCCCTCAGACAGTTTAGTGGATCTCCCCCAAGAACCCCTCAAAACCCAATGGTAATTATAGCAAACAAATAAAGGGAGGAGGAATTATAGAGTGCATCACTACTGATTGATGGACATTTTTGGTTTTCTACTTAGTAATGAGTTTGAGAGTTAAGGCAATGTTACGCCCAAACATAAGTTTGTGTAGAGATCATGTGCCAGTCAGATAGAGGTCATGGTATTTTTCTTTCATAGATCATAGTATCTTACGTTATGACTCAGTGTCTAAGATGTGGTTAATATAATTTCTAACAAGTCACCATGTCTGGGTTTCCAACTTACACAGAATTTAAGTTTATATGGTTTTTCACTTATTACTGCATTTTATGGCTTTTTTTTCCAATTGGAACCCCACAGATGCAGAGACCATAAAGGATACTGACACTCCAAATTTCAGGATTACTAAGCTATGTTAAGGGCAGCCCTGTTGGGACAGAGGAAAGGTGAACATCTCAACAATTTGCTTATTACTTTCAAGTGTGCAGTTAGTTAGCTACTGTCACCTAGAAGTTAGCAACTGAAGGGGAAATATTGCATGGGTGACAATGCTATGACTTCTGAACACCAGCCACCTCCTTTTCTCCAGCAGCCCCTCAGCATTCATATTGTATGGAAAAAAAACCAGAACACTACATTCAACTTAAAAAATGGGTTGCTGATAGTCTCCTACATTTACCTTGAGGTTGAGAGCCTCCATAAACTGGAGGCTTATCTTATTTCCCCTTGCTAGGCTTCCCTCGTCTTCTTGCTCAAATTCTTGAGCACATCTTATTACAAAAACCCCTTGTTCCTAAATCTAATTTCCCCAAAATGTTCTGCTCCTCTTCTCTGGAACAGTTAAGATTCAAGGTCCGAACCTAATCAAGGATAGATTGTATTTATCATTTGTTTCAGAATATTACCTGAAAGCTCTTCATAAAAAGCTCTCTCTGCAGAGACTCATGCAGATGGCTTCCATCTTGATGTCCACTCAACCTCTAGAATGCTAGTTGTGTTGACTTCTGAACCATGAGGAAAGCTAATAACTGATCAATGAGGCTCTAATGATCAGTCCCATCTCAGTAGAAGAGATAAGACATCTTTACCCTGGAGAAGTGGGGGGCTACAGGTGTAGAATGATGCATGTTATTAGATGTCAACAACGTGTAAGTTGGTTTTGCTCAACTGTTTCTCTCCCCATCTCCCATTTTATTTGAACAAAGGGAGACTTACTGATTAAGGGAATAGGGGAAAATATGTTCAGAAATGGCTGCAATTTAAAGACCCAAAGTCATTAATCAAAAATAAAAGAAACGCATATTTCAGCATAAAATTGAGAGGAGGATTGGGCAGCAAGAAATACAGCATCATAGGTATTCCTCTATTACATAGATATTTTTATTCAATAAAACATTTCTTGTAAACTAAAAACCTAAAATTGGACCCAACATACTTTATACTTTTTCTCCTCACTGCTTGTCACTCTATTTGGAATATCCTTATTTAGATTTCTACCCATTTTTTAATACCTAGCTAAATGCTGCCTTTTTTGGGAAGCAAATTTTGCCTTTGTCCTCAGTACTATACTGCTCCACACCTCTGCCCTGTAACAGACAGTCTGTTTTCTGTTATAATTTCTGTGTATGTCTTATATTTCTTTTATATCACCATTTCTTCATAGCTCTTCGAGGGCAAAGCCTATGTCTCTGTATTCCTCACAGTGCTGTGTACAATTTACTCCTCCTCCTCTTCTGTCAACTCGCTTGTATAGGTGATCAATGAACTCAATGAACTTCTGTTCTCTTTCTGTTTCGAGAAATAAAAAAGCCATTACAAAGAAATTGGGGGAAAAAAAGAACCTATAAAGATCAGCTAGGTGGTGCAGTGGATAGAGCACTGGACCTGGAGTCAGGAGGACTCATCTTCCTGAGTTCCAATCTGGCCTCAGGTACTTACTAACTGTGTGACTCTGGGTTAGTCACTTAACCCTGTTTGCCTCAGTTCCTACTCTGTAAAAAGAGCTAGAGAGGGAAAAGGCAAAACATCCCAATATCTTTGCCACAGAAACCCAGAATGAGGTCACAAAGGGCTGGACAGGATTGACAGAAATGAACTATAATAACAAACGATATAATTTACTGTTAACTCCTCTGTGAATTCCTATTTGATTTTTCCCCAATTGTGAACCAAGTGGATAGCTGTAAAAAAAGGAAAGGGAATAAAACCTCTTCACCTCTGAAGCTTATTCTTTTGCCTAAGGTATAACCATTCAAGTCCAGAACCAAGTATACAGCTTATGCTTCTAGTCCAAGGCTTGGGATCCTGGAGTAAAGTGCTGAAGGTTAGCACTAATTCTCTCACTGCTAACAGCTTTGACATCTCACCTTTAACAATTAGCAGAGCCTTCTAAATTGTAAACAGTGACTTGCTATCTAATGGTCTCTCAGGAAGCTGAAACTAAAGGATATTCCTATTAGAACTAGCAAACCCATAGGAAGAAGAAAATGTATTGGGAGAGGAGAGAGGAGGTGGGGATCTCTTCTTTCGACTAATAATACAAATTCATTTGAACAATTTTCAAACGACTTCAGTTAAAAGCTCATTTCCCTCTCCCCATCCCCACAAGAATGATTGGAAGGGCATACTCTTTTGCTACCTAAACAAATCATGCCTTTTTCCCATTCGTTTTCTTGGTTATTAACTTTGATTCTTGTTTTTGTTTATCAGCGTTAAAAGGGGGCACGTGCTAATTTTCTACATGTTATGGTGCATTGCTTTGTCTTCAAATTCCATGCTGGAACATTTATTTTAATCACAGTTGAAGAGTCAGCACAGCCACAGATTCCGAGTTAGCCCACCAGTACATTCCAATGGCTGATCTCTGCCTTTCCTAGTCGTAAATGAAAGTGGCACTTGCATGGGGACACTTCTTTCTGTTTAAGAAGTGATGTGTGTCATACATCCAAATGGGCCAATTAAAGTACTTCCTTTCTTGCTGTAAGCTGCTGACAATCTAGCAATATATGCCTGCTTTCCTTGGATGATTTAAAAAAGAAAAGAAAGGAAAAAAGAAGTTCACACACTCTCTTTCTTATTCTGATCAGTTGGGGTTGGGGAATGTCTCTGTGTGTTTCAGTCCAAGAAAGTGAGAGGATAATGACGCTTCAGGTGCCCTGCTCTTTGGGTTGGTCCGATGTCATAGGGAGAGATAAGTCCCTTCAAGTAAGACAGCTCAGGAAGGAAGCATTTGTGCTGACAGGCTCCTGGTGACTTTTTATTCCAATTTACAAAGTAATAGGGTGAAGTGTTTTTATGACACCATGTGTGCCCTATTGGGTGATAGCATAAGCCTTGATTAGCTCATCAGAGATCAAACTCCTTAACAAGTTACTGACAGATGCAGTTTTAAAACTAGGAACTAGGTCAGGTTTATTACCTACATCAATCCTTTTATATAGTAGGGCAGAGACAGAAAAGGAGAGAGAGAATGAGAGCAAATGTGTGCACGTGCACAGGATTGAGAATCTCACATTAAAATAATTCTGATTTTTCAAACATGAAACTTTTTATTTTTTTCTTTATGTAAAGTATTATCACCCAAGGTAACAACCATACAGATAACACTCTTACATGTGACCTAAAACAGGCATGTTCTCATGCTCTACTTTTCATGCTTCCTGAAGACAATTTCTTAAGATGTTTTTACCTGGAATAAATGAACACTGTTCTTTTTATTCTAATACTTTGGTCAGTGAACTAAGGGAGGTCATGTGCTGCTTTGGCTCTTTTAAGAGGAAGTACTTCTCACTGACTTTTTTTTTTTTAACATTCCTTCTCATTTGGAGAAAATCTGGCCAGCTGGAGATAAAGCTTTAGTAATGATAAAAAACCACAGAAGTCCCATAAGTTTTGATCCTTGTCTGAACTTTTCAGGTAAATGTTTCCATTAGAACATCAGCTATCTATTTTCTATCTTTCCTGGCATTCTAATATTTTTCCTTCTTCTGGTATCTTGGCAAGAGAAATGTAGATGTACGATCAAGGTTTATCTTTGGCCAAAATACAACCTCACAAATGCTAGGCCTTTGCCGTTGACAAAGACAGGAAATAGACAACATGGATGAAGAACATTGACCTTTCCTCTTTGGCCTATATATTTTTTTCACTTCAAGTTCGTCTGCTAGTAACCTTGTAAAGATCTTGGGAGTATCAAACCATAGGAACGCTAAACTAGATAACGCATCTATAACATAGGATTTTGATTTCTGGTCCAGACAGGTTAGAAAGGAAAAACCTACTCTTACCCTTACTCTACCTGCCTACCTGGCTTTTGTTAGTTGGTTGTGGTGACTGTGATGAAAGACTTATCAATCTGTTCTTTCAAAGAAAAGGTTTTAGCTATTCTACTCCACCTGAATGAGGCTAAGATTGCTGAGCAAGTTCTAATCGTAAGTTTGTCAGTTGAGAATGTGTCCGGTGATGAGAAACCTAAGTGAACAGAATGGAGCAAAGATCAAGCCTGGTGAGTCAGGTGGAGGAACACACCTTGTAGAGATACCTTTCCCAATGAGGAGCAGGGCTCATCTTCACCCTTCTCCCTCTCTTCTTAACCCATTAAAATCCTGCTTTAAACTTTATCATTCCAAAGAAACTCTTCTCCCCAAAGTTACCAATGGTTTCTTAGTTCCCAAATCCAATGCCTTTTTCCCAGTTTTTTTGTCCTTGACCTCTCTGCATCCTTTTATGTTATTGATCAGTCTCTTCTTCATTGCTGTCTTCTCTTTAAGTTTTCACTCTCCCCTGGTTCTCCCCCTACCTATCTGACTGCTCCTTCTCAGTGTTCTTTGTTGGATCCTCATCTAGAGCACATCTTCTAATTGGTGGTATCCCTCAGATTCTGTCTTATTCCTTCTTCTCTTTTCCCTCTACACTACTTCAGTTAATGATCTCAACATCTTTAGTGGATTTAATTACTATCTGTGCTGACTAATCTCAAATCAACGTATCCTGTCCCAAACTCTCAGTTAACCTCCAATCTCACAGCTCCAACTGCCTTTCAGACATCTCGAATTATACACCCAGCAGACATCTTAGATTAAATGTGTCTAAAACATTATCTTTGTCTCTAAATCCTACCTTCTTCTATCTATCCTATTATTCTGATAGGCAATTCTGTCCTCCCAGACCCTCAGGTTCACAAACTAGGACACAGCCTGGATTCCCCAATATCCTCACTCCCATATTCAATCTGTTGCCAAGATCTGTTGATTTTACCTTGCAACATCTCTCAGATATTCCCCTCTCTCTCTTATGACACTGCCAATACTCTGGTTCAGTCTCTAATCACTTCACACCTAGACTGTTGCAGTAATTTCCTGGTGAATCTTGCTAGATTCATTTCTCCGCATTCTGATACATCCTCCATTCAGTCACCAAAACGATTTTCCTAAAGTGCAGAGCCTACCATGTCACTCCCCACCACTCCATAAACTACAGTGACTCTCTGTTAACTCTAGGATCAAATATAAAATGTTCTATTTGGTATTCAAAGCCCTTCATAACCTAGCCCTCTTCTACCTTTCCAGTCATATTACACTTTACTCCTTGCCATGTACTCTTCAATCCAGTGACACTGACTTCCTTGCTGTTCCATAAACAAAACACTCTATTTCTCAGCTCTGGGCATCTTCCCTGGATATCCCCCATGCCTGAAATATTCTCCCTTCTGCATTCTTCCTAATGACTTCCCTAGTTTCCTTTAAGTTCCAACCATTATTTACAGGTAGTCTTTCCTAACCTGCCTTAATTATAGTACCTTCCTTATATTGATATTTTCCTAGTTATCCTCTAAATATTTTGTTTTGTATATATTTGCTTGCTTATTTCCCCCATTAGATTCAGAGCTTCTGGATGGCAGTATCTATCTTTTGCCTTTTTTTTGTATCCCCTGCATTTAATCCAGTATTTGGCACATAATAGTCACTTAAGGAATATTTATTTATTGATTGATGGATGGTATCTATAACAGAAAGACATCAGTGTAATGCTAATGAGAGTTAAAAATCTTCCCCAACCACTAAGGGAAGCTTGATTAGGGAAGGTTTTTTGTGTTGTTGTTGAAAGGCCCACACCTTTTGTTAATTTCTAATGAGGCATTGATTCTCAAGGGTTGTGAAGTTGTGTTGCCCTCTGGCTCTTAGAAGTATATATACATATATACACACACATGCATATACATATATATAGACATATATATACGTACACACATACACACATATATGTATGTGTGTGTGTGTCTTTGTATCTTCTGAGGTAAGGTTTTGCTTTGGGGCTTAGTTTTTGGAAGAAGGTTTGTGTGCCAGATGAGACTGGGAAACCACTAAGGAGCACCCTGGCTTTGAAAACCCAGATGTTGGTGCTTCTCTCTCTGGTAACTATGTATATATGTATGTATAGTAAGACAGTTGGATCTGTCTGTTGTTCTGCAATGTATATGTTGCTTATAGTAAGACAGTTGGAAGCCCTGCCTTTTGCTTTTTATTTCTCTGTTTGTATTGTCCCTGAAAGTCAAGGTGGTGATTTTTCCCCCTGAACTAAGTGAATGACATGTGCTTGATTAAATAGATTGTTGACCTCTCAAAAGTTGCTTTCCTTTTAGAAAAGCAGATCTAAGAACCTGTGCAGCAAGTCCTCCTGTATATGCCAGGGTCCTTGAGGGTCAGGGATCATAACACATCCGTGGTGAGCCTGTCATGAATGCTTACTCTTCCAGATGGTGGTATGTCTTTCTGGGTCAGTATGCCCTACATTTATGAGGGAGTGATGTCATATTATAAATCTTCTTACAAAGATTTAAATTTCATTGTTTGGATTGTGTCCTCTGACTGAAAAAAAGTAAACCTATTACTGGGGGGGGAGGGGTCAATCATATTTTTCTTTCAGTGGATATAGACTGACAGGGTATCTTAAATCTGGGATGTTTCAGAGAACCTCATATGTGAGGGGATTATTTTTACAGGTGCCATAAAAGAATTATAAAGTCTAATAAAACAGACAAAATATTCTGTATTTTGACTCTGAAATTTGTTGTGCACACATATATATATATATATAAAATATATTTACATGCACATATATTCATATATAAGCAGATACAGACATGAATGTGCACACTTGACTTATTATACACATATAGGAGAGTGAGCCCAGTATAGTAGATAAAGATCTCACATTGGATTTTAGAAAAAACAGGGTTCAAGTCCTTTTTCTGTTTCATATTAGCTGTGTGAACCTGGGTCAAGCATTTAGCCTCTCAGTTATGCCAACATTTTTCTAAGACAACAAATTACGGAATAGTTGCTGATCCACATTTATAGAAGGACTCCCCTCACCAGATATTCCCTAAATGAGTGAAATTGTATGTGAGGGGAAAAAAAGCCTACACATGTACACACACACACACACACACACACACACTCCTGGATTTTGGAAGGAATGCCCTACTACTTGAAATTGATTCCCAGTATACCTTCAATTAAAAGACAATTTTCTTGACTGGGTTAATAAACACAGTTATAGAAAAGTTAAAGGCAGAAGTGTTGATATAAATGTGTCCTGGAAAAGTATGCCCCTGAAATAAATTAACAAATTCCTATGTCTATCAAGCTTCCTCCAAAGACACATTTAATTCATCTATATCACATACTAAGGGAGATTCATGGTCTGTCCCTAGGCACAGTTTTTGCCAGATTACATCTCAATAGATATCATCCCTTTAGAATAGTGACTGATAGCCAAGAGGGACAGAAGAACTGTTAGAACTAAAAAAGATGGCGGAGCAGGGAAGGACAGGGAGTATTTAGCCCAAAGAAATTCACTTTTCAGGATGACAAATGCTCTTCATTTGGGGTTTTCTTTGCATGTGTTTTTTTCCTGCTTGATTTCAGTTCCAAGGGAATTAAAAAATCAGCACTAGCCTTTGTGTTCATTGTGGAACTAACCATGTGATGCTGAAATACTGACTTACATTTAGACACTCCATCACAACAGTCAAATGCTGGAAGAAATCCCTATAGTCATCTCCCCATCATCAGAGTCTGATTATCTAGGTCCCACTTTTAGATCAAATGGATCTCTATTTCCTTACTGATCACACCTCTGGGTCATTTCACAGCTCATTGACTCCTCTGCTAGCAGGCAGACAGGCAAAACCAACTTGGTGCAGGACAAATCAGTCAATTATTTTTGTTCCTGGGCCAAGTTTTATGGGAGACATAGAAACAACTGACCAAATGGTCTGTACAACCTCAGAGTCTGGTGATGCTTTGACTTTGCAGTACTTCTATGTTTAGATTTAGGTAGCTTAAGTTAAAATCAACTTTATTTATTTATTGTTTAAACAAATGAATTTTAATGTTCATGCATATTCGTCTTGTAATTGGTAAACAACAAACAGATCTTTTACATATGAATTGTTGTTGGCAAGTCAACTCTCCCTCCTCTCACCCCTCCCCCAGTCTGTACCTGGGTTATTAATATGTTTGAATTATATGTTTTATTATTTTCATCTTGTTGGTTTGGACTCTGGAATATGTAACATTATATTCCCATTCTCTGAAATGCCATTCATTTTCTCTCTACCTATGTAGATTCCATCCATCCTTCAAGGCCTAGATTATTTTCAGCAACCAAAAGAACCCTTGCATAGTCACAGTGGTTTACCCTTCTCTGCTATCTCCCTTCTCTGATTTTCTATAAGAATTGCCTGTATCAATCACTGAACTGTTAATTAATTTCTCACATATCTTGCTTTGTTGACTATACTATTAGCTTCTTAAGCATGGAAAAAAATGTCCTATGTTCTTCCTAATCCTTACAACATAGTGCAATTTTAGGTCAGTGTTGTATAATAAATGTTTTTGTGACAATGTGAATGAATGAACTAACTACAAAGCCTTTGCTGTCTCAAGGGAATGTTATTCAAAGGAATAACTCTTATTAAATGTACCAATACAATTATATTGGTACCTAAACAGCAGTTCATTATAAGAAAAAGTAGCATATTTTCATCAGGAATTTCATCATTATAAGTAGATTGGCTATCCAACATTTCCTCTTGGGAGTCTTATCATGACACAGAATGTGCTCCACTTTCTGTCCCTTAAGTACAATGACAAAGGAAGAAAAAGAAATGTGCAAGTTTAAAATAAAATTGAGGGATAAAAGACATATCTCTGACCCAGTAAGATTATAAAATACAAACAAATAAAATAAATGATTTCTTGAATTTTCTATGTAACCAAGTAAAGGAGATAAATCTTAGGGAATTATTCTTATTGGAAATAGTCACTCTCCCTTTTACTTCCCCACCATTTTACCCTTTAATCCACTCTATAAATAGTTGGTTAATTCACTTGCATCTTGCTTTTAGTTGATGAAAATCACACATAAATCACTTGTGCCTTGCCCAGCCCCTCCTGGATCTGACACTAAAGCTTTGGACTCTGTCCTATTCAGTAAGCAGCAGCACTCCAGATGGGCCTGGGAACCCTGCCATAAGCCTCACTCACTGTCCCAATATGATTTTACGGCCTTCTGTTGGAGCATTATACAGCACTATAGAACCTATATGACTTTTTTTACTCAAAATAATACTGACATATGGCACTGCCAACATAACCTCTACCATTTGGGAGAAAACAATTTTCTACTTATTTTCTTAAAACACAGGGCTAAGTGACTGATCCAGCCTCTGAAATGGACACTGAACACTAATGAGTGCTCACCAATGGTGACCTATTCAAAATGGAAGTCTTACAGTGTGACATTCTGTTTAAGTGGCCTAAATGATAGGACATCAGTCACAGGAGTTTAAAGGTCCAACAAGAAGGCAAAACATTATTAATTCAATATCTCTTTAATAGTAAAAGTGTGGCCAGGGGTACCTTTGACAAATTTTTAGGATGTCAGAATACCTAATTGGAGATTAATCCCTAACAACCTCTAAAACTATTAAGAAGTTTAAATGAAACCCACAAAAGAAAGAGAGCTCCGGTTCAGCTGTGTCATTTACTGCTAATGCTATGGAAAACAATTTGATTCATTACAGAGGCAGTGGCACCCATTTCCATTTTTCCTCCTATCTCTAAGTAGTCAATTATACAGCAGTATTCCCTAATGGCACGAATTGGAAACTGGGATTCCTATGTCCTATATCCAGCTCCCCCACAGTCTTTCTGTGAACAGTAGAAATTAAAAGTTTGATATTAAAATATATTATAAAACTTAAATGAATCTGAACACTGAATAATTTCAGTGACCAATATTAGCCCTGGGCAAGATATAAAGAAGCACTATTTTCGTTTTTGGGAAGAGATGGGGAACTAAGTGTATAAAATGTTGCATACACTATCAGATGAAGAGATTGAATTAGCTGGTTTTGTTTAACTGTTTTGTTTTGTTCTTATTATTACAAGAAATGGTTCACTTTTATCAGAGAATAAAGGCAAGGCAAGCATTCGGATGGCTAAAATATAAAATGAAAAGGAATCAATAATGTGATAGGAATTACAATAATGCAAAGTAATATTACATGCCTATACAACCTGTGGTGGCAGGTGGTGAGTGACCCAGGGGCACATCAAAGGATTATGAGCAGCCCACGAAAAATGTAGAGGAGGTTTTCCTCCTCTACATTTTTCCCAGGATTCTTGAAAACCTTTGGTGTGCTGCAGGTTGTGCAAGTCTGTAATATAGTGTAGAATGCTGGACGCAGAATCAGAAATACCCGGGTTTTAATCCCACCTTAGAAACTTCTTAGGTATGCGACTTTGAGAAGGTCAATTAACCTCCAGGCCTCTGTTACATCCACTATAAGATGACAGAATTGGATTTAATCACTTATAAGTCTATGAGGTATACTTATAGTTCTGTCTGTGGTCCTATGTTATAAAAAAAAGTGATTAAAAGCAACCATAAAAATATTATTTGAAGAAATTGGAGCAAAAAATATATATATATGAAAAATTCTCTCCTTTTTTGCTGGTCTTATAAATAAATGTGCAATTTGTAAGCCCATAGTTTAGAGTCTTCAAAATTTTGAAACTGAGAATTCAGAAACTTGAGATTTTTTCTTTAATCCCATAAATCCTTAGCATCATTTGAGGAATTATAATCTATGGGCCTAGAGAAGAAATTTCTTGTTGAAAAGATGGTTAGGGCCTGCTTACTGCAAGAGGCAGAATGAATCAAAACATTTTGAAAGACTTACTTGACCCATCCTACTCACTATGCCCAAAATGATCACCATTAAAAGTTACTACTTTAGATTAAGGCATTGATTTGGAGTGACCCTCTTAAAATGCACATCAATTTATAGGAAAGGAAGTCGCATGAAACCACAAACATTTTTGTGAAAGAATTTATCAGAACAAGTAACTCTGCAGAGCAGGACTTAGGGAACAGTATATAAAATATATATTAATACAGGTCAGGCAGTGAAGACAAGTAGATTGCTAGTTTAGAAATCACAAGAACTGGGATTTAGTCCAAGCCTTACACTAACTCGTAGTGACCTTGAACATGTCATTTTTCCATACTGGGTTTCAATTTACTTTTCCGTAAAATGAGTAAATTGAACTAGATGACTTTTAATCCCCAAAGCTAATCTTCTGTGAGTTTTATGGAAAGGTCTAAAGTATCTGTATCTGTCAACGAGGGGGTTAATGGAAGGTAATCAGAAACTCTAGATAAGTGGGTATATCACAGAAGAACATTTTCTATCTTAATGATAGAAAATTCTGTGGAGGAGAGAGAGGAAAGGGAAAAAGAGAAATGGGTTGCCAACAGAGTGAAAGATAGTGTCAAATGATGGGTGAAGAGGAATCAGAAGATACATTTATTTTGCTGGTGCCTTACTTTGAGTATGATGACTTTAAAAAACCTGTTTTTAGACTTTGCTATCCCCTGTGTTTTCCTATTCTTGCTATTTCTAGAGGTTAGTTTGCAAACCAGTTCTCACTTGCATGAGGGTCTGCTCTTTCTTTCCTTCCAAATTTGATGACACTCAAAGTTCTTAAATTATAATTCATATTTGCATATACGTTACCTAAACACATTGATCACTTTGATTTTAGAGCTTTGCTCTATATTTATCAGGCATACGATATTTAACTAATAATCATCCATTTAATCAAATAACAATTAAAAAATCCAAATAAGGAAGCCACTAAGATAAAACGGTTACTTTCATGGAGTCTACACAAATTATTTCTATTAGTTTTCTTTTATTAAGATTTTTACCTATTAATTAATGAATATTCACACCTGTTTGTAAAGCATACTAATACTTAACATTTCAGCTCCTTTGAGAACTTTAAGGAGAAGCTTATATCATAGCCAAACAGAAAAACAGTACCACATGCCACCGCCCCCAACGCAGATTGAAAGGTCATTGCATGATGCTGGCATTTACAACACTGAGGTTTTAGTTCTCTTTCTGAATACTCTTTCAAATTTTTATGGAAATGTGTAAAGGAATTGGGATGTTTAGCCTTACAAAGAGAAGACTGGAGTCAGGGGCATACCAGTTTATTTTCAAGACCTTTGTGTTTTGAGGTGGGATGGAGAGGTTGGTCACTTAGAAGAAATATTTCTGCCTCAGAGGGTAGAACTACGAGTAATGTGTAGAAGCTATAAAAAGACAGATGTAGGGCTCAACATGAAGCCAGTAATAATTAGTTATCCAAAAGCAGAATGAATTGCATCCGGAGAGAGTAGTTTCTTCTCCAAAGTTTTGTGACAAAGGTCTGATGACCATTTCCTGAGTATGTGGGAGAGGAGATTCTTAGGCAGCTACAGATTGGACCAGACAGTTTATGAGTAAGATCACTTCCAACTTTAAATATTTGTGATTCTGTTACCATGCTTTTTGAAGATTGTTAGCAGTTTTCTTGTTTTGTTTTTTAAATTGCATATACAGTGTCCTATTAATTGGCTAATGAATTCCAATTCTGTGGATGAATATCAGCAGGAAACCATACACATATTTTGGGGGAAAAAAAATCAAATAAGAATCAATTCCAGGAAAGCAAAATGTCTTCAGCATGATGGTTTATGCAGTCAATAATTCAAAGTGAATAATAAGTGTAATTGAGGGTTATTTGGATTTTTATTTTTGTGGGGAGAAAAAATTTTATATGGGGAAAAAATGTCCTAACATGAAATTTCTTTTAGAAAATTTACCTTGTCCCTAATTTGATGAAGTCTAAATAGTCATGTCATACATTTTGAAATTGACTCATTTCTCATACCCCTCAGCTTTGTGTTTGTTTTCCATCATAATGCTTGATGTACATATGAACTATTCTCCCACTAGTTCTTTGTAGGAACTGAAATAAGAAGTTTCAGAGTTGCATTTATTTAGTAATTTTATAACAACTTCAGAAAGATAATGAAGTAGGAACTGGGAAACAAAAGCTTTGGGGATTTACTTGGCTTCTCTTGACTTTCCTCTCCTGGATTTAAAGCACTCACAACATTTACCTTTCCTTTAAGGAACCCTGAAAATATTACTGGAACCTGAAATGCAATCATGAAATTAAATATCTAGTGGATTGTTATCTACATTTGACCCAATCTTGAAGACAACAGAAATAGTCAATGTGGTGGTGACAGCTAGACTTGCAATAATGCAACGTGTTTTTCATATCACCATGATACAACCTGAGGGACCTCTTAGTTTCATTATTGATAAAATAGGGCTCATCTTATTTAAACCTCCTGTCTCATAAAGTTGTTTTGAGGAAACCAAATTGTAAACTTTAAAATATTATGTAATTTGAATTACTACTATTAATATTAAGAATGCTTATCTAATACCTATAGAAAGTACAGTGCCCTATTTCAAAAAGACTATAGATTTTGAGGTTTTTTTGTTTTTTTTCCCTAACTTTGTCTAACTCTTTGTATTCCCATTTGAGATTTTCTTGGCAAAGATACCAGTGATTTGCATTTCCTTCTCTAATTCATTTTACAGGTGAAGAACTTAGGCAGGCAGGGTTAAGTGACTTGCCCAGGGTCACACAACTAGTAATTATTAGAGGCTAGATTTGACCTCAGAAAGGTGAGTATCCCTCATTTTAGGCCTGGTACTCTATCCACTGTGCCACCACTGTATCACAAAGGCGCATCCACTGATGCTCATGCACTTTAGGGGAGCTCCTTTTCTTCTTATTTGGAACTAGTTGACTTTCTTACACAATTGTAATAGGTTTCATTGATGATTTCAAAATATATTAGAAGCAAAAAATAATATGAGGGGCACATAGAGGCAAGGGAGCAGACCCAATGCAAGAAACAGGCATTCTGATCATTGCAGAAAGTAACAGCTGTCTTAAAGGGAATCAGAGAAGTTATAGAAACTAGAACAAGAAAAGATACCACCCTGCAAAGCCTAGCACCTGAAGCCATGCCTAGAAGGGCAGAGTACAGTATAAAGTAGAACCTTGGTTTACAAGTAACCTGATTTATACATGCTTCACTGGATGAGGAAAAATTTTTCACAAAATTTGTCTTGAAGGACAGACAAAAATTAACAGTACAGGCATCATGTTTGAACTTGAATGACTTGCAAAGGCATGAAACTCAACTAGGACAGTGCTTTTTTGTAAAGTTTTGTTTTTACTTTCACATGTCAAACAAAGGGACCTCAGGTCAGTACAGCCCCTAATCAGCCTCATTTGGCGTTTTTTTCTGATTTTAGATTCCAAGTCAGGTACAATGGTAAAGAAAAAAATCAGTGAGTCAAAACATGAAAGTGATTTTAAAAAACGAAAAATAAGTGATGGCAATAGTATTACTTTTAGTGAAAGGAGGATAAGAGAGAACACTCTGGATGTAGAAATCCCCAATGTTCTCATAGGAGGAGACTTTCTTTCCAAGCAATAGTTCTTCATCCTCCTCCTCCCTCTAGTCTCCTTCATGCCAACCGCAACTCTTCTCAAAGGTAAAGTGCAGGTTAATTTATTTTATTTTCAATTTATTTTGTGTACTAATCATTGCTATTGAATTTCAGGTGCATGAGGGACAAAAAAAACTTAACTTAAAATTATAATTATTTTATATGAATATTTTTGGGGATGTGGTTCTGATCATCTGACTTCACATTATTTCCTGTGGGAAAATTCATTTTGCATGAACAAATCACATGATGAACAGAATGTTGGAATGAATTAAATTCATAAACCAAGGTTCTACTGTATAGCTCAATGGACTAATCACTTTATTAAAACACTGAATATTTATAGTGATGATTATGAGTCATGCAAATAAGTTTAAATTATGTTAATCATTTTAAGAAGGGAGGAGGGATATGTAACACAGTTGAGAATGATACCTGGAAGGAAAAATAGTTAATTTTTGTTAATCTCGTACCCTTTAAATAGAAAACTTCATTAATGAGTTTAAAGGTTGCCTTTAGAGTTTACTGGCTGTGTGACCAAAAAAAAGTTAACTTTGATTCTCTGAGTGTCATCTGTAAAGCAGGCACAGTAATTCCTGTAGTGCTGACATCATACGACTTCCATGAATCTCAAGTGAAATAATGAACGTAAAATATTTTGCCAACTTGAGCTACAAAAATGGTATTATTATTATACAGAACATTCACTTATGCACAACAACTAATTATCTGATGATGTCATATAAATGGGATACTAATACTCATAGAAATAAAGAGTCATACCTAGCCTCTAAAGAAAGCTGAAATCTCAAGATGCTTAAAAGTTACTAACTAGTAAGGGGTTGATAAACTCTCTTGGTGAAATTGGTAGCATCATTTGGTTGGATGCCAAGGATATTAAAGGCTATCAGTTGGACAATAATGGTAAAGTCCCAAGGAAGCAATTCTGACAAGTATTTCATTGTTCCTTATGGAAAATCCTTCTTATCATTTTGTAAACAATATTATCTGGTTTTTGCATAAGAGAAGAGAAAGGACTGCAGTTCAGTATATAAAGAACTTTTACAGCGGAGTCAATGGAGTTGGATTTAAATCCTGCATCTGACACTTATGTGTACTTGGGTTGTATGACTTTGGGTAAGTCATTTAACCTCCATGAACCTGTTTCCTCATGTATAAATTAAAGAAGTTGAACTCAATGAATTCTGAGGTCCCTCTTAGTTCTGGTTCCATAATTTGGATGGTCTAATGACCCTCCAAAACAATGTTGCTCCCTACTTTACATCAACATGTTACAAAAAATTAGAAACTATCAGGCTGATTGACGAAGAGCAATAGAAAATCTCCAGGGTTTTAGACTTCAGTTGGTATTGTAATGATAGAATAGCAGGGTAAGTACCTATGAGAACATTAGCCATAGACATATGAAAATTATACCAGAAAAAATGCTTCTGTGTGGATGAATATAAACTGGAGATGTGGATGCTGTTGGGAGCACTGATTTTCCTTTGGAAGCCTACAGGCTATGTTGATTCTGTAGGACCACTAGGGAAAGCCTCCAGTAAAGTGTGAAAAATGTGTTCTCTCAGTTTGAAGTGCCTTGTTTCTGGTAGTAAAAGCTATGAGTTCAGGTTTCATCCTAATGTTAATGTTTAGGGGGGATATCCAATGACATGTGTAGTCTCCATCCCATTAGGGGTGCTTGATACTTGGCTAGCCCTAGTACTGCTGCATGTGAACAGATCACATATTCCTTAGGAGTAGAGTGATTTGGGTATTAGTTGAAGCCACGGATCCAAAGGTTCCCCAGCGTTTTGACATAATCCATTTCTTTATCCACTCCAGGAAAGACACTATTTTAATTATTATTTTTATTTATGAACCTAATCCTTTTCTTTGGGCTTCCAGAGAGCCCAGATTGAGACTTCTGGCTATACTGGGAGAGGAGGTGCTATCCACTTCTGTCTGCCTTTCCTGTAGAGAAGATACTGGAGACAAGAAGGAAATGAATTCTATCATAGCAGGACTGAGGAATGTTAAGGTATTTTATATTCTTTACAATTTCATCAAACACTTAAAATAGTCATTGGTATGTCAATATTTAGAAACTGTCTGCCTCCAATCCTTTTCTTGGCCAAAAAAATAGGGAAATATATATGTATGCATGTATATACACCAACAGTTACATATATGTAGATGATCCAAGTCTTCAGGAAATTCAGATACTCTGGCACTTTAAAAATGTTAACAACTTGTGTTATAGATATGATAGAAATAACCCAAAATGATATTTCAAAGTCAGTTTAGTGCAGTTTAGAACATCTATATTAGATAGCTGAATACAGGGTATCCTTAGATCAGATGCTGTGATAAAGGAAAAATGGCTAATGTGGATGAAGAGGTAAACTGTTTTCTGATTGGCAAAACCGAGGAGAATATCAGCTGGGAAAAGAAAATTCAATTTGCTTTTAAAATCTACATAGAGATTGTTTCTATGATATCTACAGGCTATTTTGATGATGCAAAAAGATCTACCTGTGGTTTTGAGAGTGTGCAAAACTGTTGGGGAGGAAGCCCCCCACTTAATGGTGCTTTCAATGAATATATAACTTAGCAGAAAAATCCTAGAAATATCCTGTGCTTATGCTGATTGAGTTACTTACCCAGGGTCACAGCTAATAGAAAGTCAGAGACTGGATTTTGAACCCAATTTTTCCTTTCATCAAGTGATGAATTATTAAATTCATTGATGATGAATTGATGATGAATTATTAAAAATTAAAAGTAAAGCATCCGATTACCACAAATTGTAGGACGATTTTATGACACCCCCCCATATGGCCATATTCACTTGTACAATAAAAATCGATTTTTTTCTGTGTTCAGCTTGTGAACACGTTCTTTTCAGTATTTGTAAACCCTGAAGATAAAGTTGATTTTTGATAATACCAAGTATGATAATGTCATAAAATATCAAATTTTTTAATGGAAATGTTGCCTTACCTTCATTGTCACCTTGCTCAATATACAATACACTCTGTTTCACTAGGGAGTTTCTTTTCAAACTTTATAGAGTCATGAGCAATGGATTTTAAGGAAGTTAGACCTTTTGGTGCATTACTTTCCAAAGCTGGGAATCTTCCATTACCTTTAAATACATATACAAATCATATATACCCACACCACTCTATTTCTACATAACTAGTTTCCTTTGTAATCCTAAGTATTTTGCTGTCTGGATTAAAGAAAAGTATTCTGAAGAGGTGTAAAATAGTCATTTGTGTGTCAATTTTTAGAAATTGCCTCCCTCCATCCTTTTTTTGGCCAAAAAATAGGGAAAGTATATATGTATGCATGTCTATACACCAAGTTACATATATGTCATTCTCTTTTTCTAACCCCCCTCACACACACACACACAAACACACACATACAAGATTAACAACATCTTCTCTGAGTAGTCTGTGTATAGATAATATACTTTGAGTATATCCCGTATGCAATTCTACATGTACATGTTGACTCTCCTATTTGAAACCTCTTGATGGCATAAACTGTTTTTATTTTTTGAATGTGCCCCCAGTGCTTAATACAGCATCTTTCTTCAAGTTCCAGCTATAATCCCATATGAGGAATCTCACCTGATCTCCCATAATGATATTGTCTTCATTTTATTATCTCCACATTTCCATGTGTATAACTTGTTTGCATATAGTTGTTTGTGTATTATTTTTCCCATTAGACTTTGAGCTGCTGGAGAGCAGGCACTTATTTGTAAGCCCAGCCCTTAACTTAGTGTTTAGCACATAGTAGGTACTGAATAAATGCTTATTGCCTGACTGTAATATAAGCACTGTCAGTAACTATATAATTCATGACTGATTGACTGGTTGTATCTATCTAAATGCTCAATGAATGACATTTTAAAAAGTGAATTAAAATAATCAGATTTTGAATTTGAATAATTTTTGACATGATAATTGGAGGTAACCTTGAGTGCCACAAAGGCAAAGTTGAGAGAATAATAGCCTCATTGTGTCACCCTAGTTATCACCTTAAGGATAGACAACAGTGGAAATATTTAAGATCCATATTTAGTTATGAGGCACTTGGATATATTATGGTTGGACTCAGGCCAGCATAATCCTTCCTGGGTCCCTCTGCAATGAAGCAAATATAGCAAAAGCCATTTGCTAATATTTTCAAGAGCTCAATCTTTAATCTATTATGTATTTTATTTCCCCTCTTGTGCTATTCTTTGAGGGGCAGAGAGGATTTACAACACTTTTTCCCCATCTTTTTATTATTTCTTCTAGACTTTTAGATGCTGAAAAATCATAATACAATAGAAAGAGCTTCACATTTGGAATCTGAGGACCTGGGTTTAAATTTCATCACTGTTGCCTAATACTTGAGAGTTTGAACAGATTTTTTTTTTTATTTCCCTAGACCTCAGTTTACTGTAATGTGAACAATGGAAAACACAATCTCTAAGGCCCCCTTCCAGATATAAATCTATGATACCATGATTACTGAATCTATAATATAAGCAAGTTTTCACACCATTTAATATATTCATTCATATCCTCTGACCCAGTGGGCTCAAGGGGAGAGCAAACTCATGAAAGGCAATCCCACACAGGTTACCTGAAGGTTAGAGAATTAGTTCTTCCCAGACTCTACCAAAAAAAGAAAATAGTAAGCAGACCAGTTTCACTTTCATAGTGATTTTAAGATTGATGGTTGGGTGAACCAGAATGAAATAACCAAAGAGAATAGTTACTTGCATGTTATGGTTATTTCACTCAAATGTCATAATTCTAGAACTCATGAACATATAAATAATGAGCATCTCTATACTGGATTTATATCCTAACATTTCTCTATACTCTCGGTCATTTTTAAATTCATGTTTCCTTCATAATGAGCTTCCTCCTTAACCCACCTAGAACTAAGTCCTTTCTTAAATGACTGCCACAGTTGCTGTACATGTTCTCCTGACATTATGACTTAACAAGGAAAATTTCAAGCTATGCAGAACCTACCACCCACTCTTTTCCCTTCACTCCATCAGTGATACTGCTGCAGTTTTCTGTGTGTGTGTGTGTGTGTGTGTGTGTGTGTGTGTGTTTGCTTAAAGACCATGTTCATTTTAAATTCACAGGTTCTACATTGCTTTCATATAATTGGTATACTTCTCATTAAAAAAACCTCTCCTATCTATCCATCAGTACTTATTTAGTCACCACAACATCTTTAGCAATTGATCTTTTTGCCTTCAGTGTGCCTCCTACCTTTATCTAGTCACTTTCACTTGATTTGTACTTTCTTTCACAATTCCTTGAAAAAGCTGTTTTTCAATTAATGTACATCCACCCCATCTAGTATGAAACCCCGGCCATGAAAATGCACACACACACATACACACACACACACACACACACACACACACACACCTACCTATTCATGAAAGAATGCTACTTAGAAAGGTTTTTAATCACCACATGCTTGTTCTGAATAGTATTGTTCTGCAAAGGATCATGCTGTTAGATTATAAGCTCCACAGGGCAAAGTCTTTGTTTGCCGTGCCCTGACTATTGTTCAATGTAGTGCAAATTGATAGCTCTATAGGAAAAAAAAATGGCTTTCCCATGTATTTCCATTTTAATTGTCAAGTGGGACTGTTAAAAATAAAGCATAATTCATACAGTCTGGGTAAATTTTATTATTTATTCTAAACTTAAATGCAAAATGAGAAAAGAAAAGAAATTGCCATGTACACAGCAGAACATAAGAGAGAATTCAAAATAAAAAATAAATTTCTATTTCAAGAAAACCTATAAAATAACTACTACACATTGTTTTCAAAGCTACTCAGCTTTTCTTTGCTTCCTTGTAGGGTTTTTTTGTTCTCTGCTGTGCAATTTTTACTTTATTTTTCCCTTTCTTCTCTCCCAAAGAAGGTTCACACACACACACACACACATACACACACACACACGCGTACGTGTGCAAATATATAGTATATTTGTATATGTATGTGTACATGTATACATATAGACATATCTATAAACGTATATAAACATATACCCTCATGCACATGTATGGAAGATTTTATTATGCTTATTTCCACTTGTCATCTGTTTCTTTGAAGGTAGATAGTACCTTCATTCCTAAGTTCAAGTCTTACCATGTTTTTCTACATTAACCAGCTCATCATTTCGTACAGCAAAGCAATATTCCAACTCAGTCACATCCTATCTGAGAGACTCTATAAAGTTTTCCCCCCACTTTTCTGCATTCCTTCTATGCTTGGCCTCACAGGTTTTATTTACATAAGAAAATTTTAATCTAAAGTAATTGAAATAATCCACATGTGTATGTGTGTTGTTTGTCTTTAATCTATTCCTGAAAACAGTAAGGTTCCGTCACTTTCAGCCTGTCCCCCACTAGCTTCTTTAATGCCTCATTTGTATGAGATCACTACTCCTTTTTATCTTTTTCTACACAGTTGTATATTTTTATAACCATCTCATCATACACAACTCAGTTCAAAGCTATCCAAGTAATGATGACAGTCATAAGAATAATGCTAATATTTTCACCTACACAAAGTGAATACTTTGACATTATTGAGTCCCAGATAATGAGCCTCTAATGGTTACCTTAATTTTTTTCCTGGATGTTGTATGTAGAATTTCTCCTTAAGTTCTTCTGGTTTTATCACAAATACCTGAAAGTCTTTCAGTTCATTAAATATCCATGTTTCCTCATTTAGGATTATAATTAACTTTGCTGGGTAAATTACCCTTGATCATAGACCTAGTTCTTTTGCTTTATGAAATATAGCATTCTAAGACATATGGTCCTTAAACATATTATCTACTAGGTCTTATGTGATCCTTATTTTAACTCCATGATATTTAAATTGTTCTTTTTCTTGTTGCTTCCAATATTTTCTCCTTAACTGGGAACTATCAAACTTGGCTATGATATTCCTGTAAGTTTCCCTCCTGGGATCTCTTTCAGGTGGTTATTGGTAGATTATTTTTCTATTTCTGCTTTGCCATCTTGTTTTTGAAATTCAGGGCAATTTTCTTTGATAATTTCTTGTAATATTGTATCAAAATTCTTTTTTTATCATAATTTTCAGGTTATCCAAGTATTCTTATCTCAATCTGTTCTCCAGATCAGTTGTTTTTCTGATGAGATGTTTCATATTCTCTACTACTCTTTCATTTTTTTTGATTTGTTTTATTTTTTCTTGGTGTCTGGAAAATGACATTAGCTTCCTTTGCCCAATTTGACTTTTCAAGGAGTTATTTTCTTCCTTCTGTTTTTGATTCTCTATTTCACGTTAGTTGATTTTTTCCCAGAGTTTTCTTGAATTACTTTTATTTTTTTTTACCTATTTTACCTTGATCTCTCATTTAATTTTTAAAGCCCTTTTTAACTTCCTTCAAGAACTCCTTTTTTTCATGAAATCATTTCACATTTTTATTGAGAAAGGAGTATCATTTTTTTTTTGCTCCATTATCTTCCTCTGAATATGAAATCAGTTTTTCTCTATTTCTATAGCTGCTATCTATGATTGGGTTCTTTCTCCTTTTCTTACTCACTTTTATTTTTTGTTTGTATTTTGTTTTTAACAGCTATTACCATAATAAAGTTTATATCCCCAAGGTATGGGCAATGATTCTTCAGATATCGGGGGCATTCTTAGTCTTATTTTCTGAGGTCTGTACTGAAGCTCAACCTTGGGTTCTCTTTTCTACTCCTAAGCCATGGTTGGGCCCCTAGCCACACTGTCCCACAGATGATCTTGCTCTATGTAGTCCCTCAGGTGACTGCAAACTACAGCTGTCCTGTCTGCCCTGGAACTGAAACAATGGACTTTGCTTCCCTGCAAGTGCCCACAACCAGCAACCACTGCTGCTGCATTCACCAAGTGTCTGGTAGCTCCTTCTCCCAAACAATTGCTGCCCTGGACATTTCTGATCAGGTCAGCTGTTTCTTGACATCCCTCAACAGTGGAATGTCCTTCAATTTCCTCCTCCATCAAAACCCCACACTGTGAAATGACAATTTCTAAGCCTGAACTTGCCTCCCAACCCAGCTGCCTCCTATGCTTGTTGATTCTGTAAAGGCAGACTGGAGGTGTTTACATTTCACTGAGGCTGAAACTCCTCTTCTTGAAGTGAGATCTTTCCTGGGGTTTTTGTAAGCTGTCTTAAGAGAACAGCTGTTGAACCATAACTTTTGTTTATTTCTCCTGTTCTTCATTCTCTTTGAGAATATGTTCTGTATTTTTTTGTAGAGGAAATTTGGAGACCTTAAAGTTTTCTGCCCTACTCTACCATCTTCCCAGAATCCTGTTCCATAATTCACACTTCACTATATAGTCTTTAAAATTATTAAAATGGGGGGGCTGAGCTGAGATGACAGAGTAGAAAGATGCACATACACTAACTCTTACACCACAGCCCATAAAATACCTGTAAAGAAGAACTCTCAGCAAATTCTAGAGAAGCAGAAGCCACAGAACAATGGAGTAGAGGAGATTTCTAGCAGAGGGTGACTGGAAAGGTCTGTCGCACTGGACGGGGAGCAGAGCCCAGCCCAGCC
>CM053769.1:372785016-372879524 GCA_028658325.1 Potorous gilbertii
ACAATGCTGGAAACATCCTGATTGGATTAAAGATGACACACCCCTGGCGATGAATGTTAATATCAGTTGAGTTATGATCCACTAGACAGTGGTGACCCAGTCAAATGGTGAAGGGACATCCCAAATATAGGAGCTGAGGATTCCAGTTGGGGAGAAGAGCTTCACAGAATAGGACACCTTCTACCAAAATAGAATGCCATCTATGGACTTGAAAAGGAATACCCAGCCAGAACATGCTAAGATTTGTAAGTTATCCCATTTTTTTATTCATGGTATCCTATTTCCAGGTTTGAGAACACTCTTCTGTGTAGTAGTATGTATTTGTGAAAGAGCAATTACACCAGTGGCAACTTCAAAGAGAGTTTTAAGATAGTGTATAATGGTAATCTAAGTGGTAAGATCTTTCTCATTCATTAATAGGCCCATGTGACCTGCCTGGGTCATGTGGAAGTCTGAGTCACATCGAGCATAGGGGAGGAACAGTTTGCTGAACAGGTGGAAGAGGAAGGGTAGAATAGGAAGAGGTGGAGCTAGAGCAGAGCTGAGAAGAAATTTGGTCAGAGCAGTCAGAACTGAGGGAGAGAGAGGAGGCAGACAGCTAGGCTTATGAGTGTTTGTTGTGGGAAGTGTAGCAGGAGGACTGCATGAGAATAGTCTTATTGTGTATAGATCTTTGTTGCTATCATGGATTTGTCTGAATAGATGTTTTGGTTGTGTGTTCCATATGGAGAGTCTATGGTATTTCATGATTCAGAATTGCACTGGGATATTCATGGCCACCATAGGCACTGTGAATATCATGTTGGCACTGCATAGTGCCACAGGGAATACCCTAAAACTGTAGCAATATTAAATAGCTATACTCTGAGCACCCAAAATTGTGAGTTTGCACGTAGCTTAGAAAGTGACCCTAAAGGAAGATCATATCTTCTCAAAATTCTTCATACTTTTCACCTTAAGACACAAAAATGTGCTATTATGTTAACATGAGACAACTTGGTGGTTCAGTGGATAGAACACTGGGATTGGAGTCAGGAAGAACTGAATTCAAGTCTGGCCTCAGACTCTTACTAATAAGGAAAATTAATTTTAAGGCTGCATTAGTTGTTTATTAATATTAATTTGTAATTTTCCTGTCTTTATTTAAAATCCCTACTTTTTAATTTAGCTCACAGAGAAAAACTGTTTCTAGGAATTGGCTGAGGAATGTGATCATATTCCTTCCCACCTTGCCCCAGGCCTGGTCTGTGCCTCTGTGTTTATCCCATAAACAAAAGCCAGACTTAACTTATTCATGCTACCAAGATCTTCCTTTTCCAATGAAAAGTTTGGGGTTACCTGTTCTACAAAGGAAAAAGTTAACCAAATAATTCCTGATTGGTGTGGCTTCCCTTGCCCAGATTGCTAGAGGTGACTTGAATGCCATGACCACATCACATTCTCAACTTATTCTCATTCCCCCAACAAGGAAGAATTAAGTTTTTAGTTTAACTCCTCATTAAATGTCCACCAATTATAGTTGTCTTTCACTTGTCAAGGGAAGTTGTAGAAATTTGCTGTCAGAAAGGCAGGCCTGGATTTGAACTAGCCTAGGACAGTCCTGTAACATCTTTGGTCACCAAGAGAAACAACTGTCATTGATATTTTGCAAACCTTATTAATAAATTGGTAAAAAATACCAAGAGGTTTGTTTCCCAGAATTTTATTTTTGACACTAGCTGGGTGACCCTGGGCAAGTCACTAAACCTCTGCCTTAATCTACTGGAGAAAGAAATGGCGAATCACTCCAGTATCTTTGCCAAGAAAACTCCAGTGACAGGATTGGCATGCTAGTGCCAAGAGGTCATGAAGTCAGACACAACTAAACAATGTTATCAAATCATATTTGTTGAAGAGTTACTCAACTGGCAATATTCCACTTTCTTTTCAAGATTATTTATACCAAAATTATCATAAATATTGTATTATGTATAAAATTATTTTGATTTTTACTCCACTCATGTGTACATATATACATACATAGATGCATAGTAATGGGTCAAAAAGTACGAACAATTTACTGATTTTTCTTAGAAAACTCTAAATTATTTTTGAGAATAGACATTCACAACACTGATTTTTTTCATGAAGGGTTAAAACTCTATAAATGGACTAGTCAGGGGTACTGATCTTCTGAGTCAGTCATTTGGTTTAATAATGGAATCTAAAATTCTATGACTGTTTTTCATGATTTCTGTCCAATTAAAAAATATTAACCCTTTTCTGTTCTCTATCTAGACACTAATATGTGTCTACCATCCTGCATACATGTTATGGTGAGGAGCATGAGGGAAAAAGTTGGGGGTGAATTATTACAAAACTGTCCCCGCTGCTAAACCAAAAAAAAAAAAAACAACAGCTCAATGGGCATATTTTACTGAAGAAAATAACTAGCTTCATTGTCATATAGAAAAGATGGTTCATTATCGCTCTGTGACCTCACTTCTCGTATTCTAGCTCTGCAGGAAACAAAGAACATATTCATCAAAGGCATAAAAAGAAGAAAAAAAACTATTGACATCTTTTCTTATACATGGGGAGATATGCACGTTCTTCCTCTTTGCACAAACTAGACAAGTTTGTGGTAACTGGAAGGGTTTGTTTGGCCAGATGAAGACTCTGGGAAGCCACATGAACAAGCCCCCCAACTTTGAAAACCCAGATATCAGTGCTTCCCTCTCTGGTAACTACGGTCAGACAGTGGGGGTCCAACTGTTAGTTGAATTCAGACAGAGGAAGCTTTCTATGTCTGTTGATCTTTGATTTCTCTGTATTTTCTTTGAAGTTCAGGGTGATGACTACCCTGGACTAGGTGAATGATATATGTGCTTGTTTAAAGGAATAATACATATGCTTGATTAAAGTGATTGTTAACCCCTCAAAACTTACCTTTCCTTTTATGAATATAAATCTAAGAAACTGTGGTATCAGGTCCCCTTGTGTATACTGGTGCGCTTACTGTTATATAGAGCTCTAGGTTCTCCATAGCACCTGCTTCATGGTCTTTGGAACCAATTGTTCTCATCTGCCAATTCTACCATGAGGCAAACTGTTCACATTCTTAAAGCTGACATCCCTCTAAGTCAATGATGACTTTAAAGCCTGTCAGTTACCCTCAACCTGGTTTAGCCTATCTGCCAAGATGGTTTTACCAGGGTTTGGCCACTATGTATGTTACAGTTTCTTGGAGCCACAGGTGGGAGTAGGGTCAGAGGTGAACACCAAAGGTATATGAGAAGCCCTGAAAAGCATGGGGGAGTCCTTCAGACTAGAGATCTTGCTGAACAATGCATACATCTAATGATGGCGAAAAAATAATTTTCAGATTAGGACATTGGACCAAACATAAGATCAAATTTAATAATTATGCATGTAAAGTATTGTTTGTAGCCTAAAAATAAATTTTACAAGTAATATGACGTGAGAAATTAGTGACTTAATACCATTTAATTTAGAAAAAGATTTATGGGCTATGAGTTTTTGTGGATTTCAAGTTGAATATGAAACTTTATGACATTGAAATCAAAAGCTTTGACAACATCTTATTCTGTTAGGACTACACTATGCACAGATATGCATTCTATACACAGATCAAGCTATTTCTAGAGTATTTTCTTAAATACTGAGGCTCATTATTTATAAAAGAACACTGATGGGGTGAAAGATTCCAGAGGAGAGTGTCCAGAAGAGCCTAAAATGCATAGCATATGAAGATCAGTTAAGAAAGTCAGATGTTTAGACTGCAGAGTAAGAGATACAGGAGAAGCATGGTCTTTTTCTTAAACTAGCAGAAGGATTGCCATGTGCAAGAAAGAACAGATTTACTGTCTTTTGGTTCCAAAAGGCAGAATTAAGAGCAACAAGTGGAAGCAATAGAGGAATATTTAGGCTATGTGAATGAACCAACTTTGTAACAGTTAATGCTATTTAATATTAGAACATAGAAAGTTGTGAAGTGGGGGGGAGAGGTTCCCTCCAATGGAGTTTTCCAAAGACAGGCTAGATAATGACTTTTGTAGTGCCTGGTAGAGAGGATTTCATTAATTAGCTACATTTTGGCATAGATGACTTCTGTGTTCCCTTCCAACTCGATTCAAGAGATCCTTGAACTCTGAGAAACTGTATCCATTCTTGACTTTATCTTTCACAGACAAGTCTCTCCAGGTGCTTTGCCTCTGTGCAGCTAAAGCTACGTATGACATCTGCCAGATCCCTCGTCCTTAGACAGATCATCTCTTTCTAGTTTATTCTTATTCCTTTATACTGTTGATACTTATGCCTTGGCATGAACCTTACAGATGTAGCACCCACCTAAAGACTAAGATTATTATATCCAGTAATAAAAAAGGTGCACTTAAAAGAAGCGAACCATTAAATGGAAAAAACCAAAGTTCAATGACTTTAAGGATAAATCACTGTCCCCAACCAGAATTACTATGTCCCATTTTTATTCTGTACTAGATCTAATCGGTTCTCATGATAATGAGTTTAATACTGTGGTGGAGTTTAAAATGCCCAGTATCATCTGCTACTGTTAACAAATGGAGTTCTACCAAGTGTAAAAATTCCAGGATGATACAACGTGAGGTTCGCAGAATATTTCAATAAATAGTGGGCAGTTATAGGTGAATCTTTTCTAACAATCCTTAAGATTTCATTGAATTTTATTAGAGCTGGATGAAGTTTTCATATCCAATAACTTTCCATGACCCAATGCTCTGCAAATAAGTGAATGTATATATGTAAAATAGGTAAAATGCTTTGTGAAGTGAATTTCATTCTAAATAGATTAGTTAACAGTTGCTCATTTCAATTGAAACATAAATGATAAATTGTTGGAGTCAGGAATAATATCTAACTACAGAAAAAATAGCTATTAATGGCAGCAGTGTAAACATCTCCTTTACAAGACAGGTGTCTTGTATAGTGAATAAAGTGCTTGGGCTTGGAGTCAGGAAGACCTGAGTTAAAATTTCTTCACACTTGCTTTGTGATAGTAGTCAAATTCGTTACTTCTCAAACTTAGTTTACTTCTTTGTAAAATGGGAATAGTAACATCCCTGCACTCATAGGGTTATTGTGAGGACAATATGAGATTTATATATAAAGTGATGTGCAAACTTTAAAATGATATGTAAATAATCATGCCAATATAAGGGAATAATCAATGTTAGAGGAATTGTGGGAAGATAGGTAAAAATAATGAATTGTTTGTAAAGCTGTGAATTGCTGAAATCATTTTGGAAAACCATTTGTTATAAAAATAAAATAACTTAAATGTTCATACAATTTGACTCAGAGAATCCTCTACTAGGATATACCCCAAGGACATCCCTGATAAGAAAGTTCCCATATAAATCAAAACATTTATAGTAGTCCTGTATGTAGTAGTAAAGAACTGGAAAAAAGTATATATGCATCAATTGGGAAATGGCTAAATAAATTCTCTTAGATGAATAATTGGATATCACTGTGTTGTGAGAAATATGATGGCTACAGGAAAGTATCCATACTTTAATGGCTTGATATCATTTAATCATCATCGTAATATCAATTATAGGAACTCATGAAAAGTAAGAAGGGTAAAGAACACAATATACACAATGACTGCAACAATGCAAATGGAAAGAATAACCACCACAAAACAATTAAAATTGATTAAAAGAACAAGGATTACATCAAGGAAGAGATTTGAGAGGACAACACCATTCCTTATCCTTTACAAAGATGTTGCATACATGACTGTGTGGCATTGCATATATGTTCAAAATTTTTCAATACATTAGTTCATTTTGCTGATTTTTTTCCTTGTTTTGATTTAAAAAAATATTCTTTATATCTAATGGCTTTCTAGGAGCAGCAGTGGGTTGGATATTGGGAGAAATTTAGACAATTTTAAAACAGAAGGTATTTTACAAATTTATTTTTACATGCCATATAAAATTGAGCTAGTATTATACATGACTTCTTTGATGACATACTTTACTTTGGTTCTTCTTTATAATTCCTTAACTGTTAGTTTTTGAATTTCAGTCGCATTCTCATATTTCTTCTCTGTACTGAGTTATATTTATTTTTTTAATTCTTTAGTTAATGTAGTGTTAAATGAGGCAAAGGCACAAAGAATATTAGCAGAATGTTGGTATTAAAATGCTTAGCTATTGTTTTATGGCTATATTAGGAGTTGTTAAAAGAGCTTTGTAAATCCCACAAAGTAATCATCTACCTCTTTAATTATGGACCTAACTAATCATCCATTTGCAGTATGTATCCATAAACATATATATATATATATATATGAATACATTTATCTATCTATGTATGCATATACATATGTTGATAGGTGAGCTCTAAAGATTATTCATCTAACTGCATGTCAGAGTCTGGACAATAGATATGTTTTATCCTTTTACTGTGAGTAATTAGGACAAATTCGACTTAGTGGTTATGGAATTTCTACAATATCCTAGGCTTGATGCGACTAGCAGGATATCATCCACAAATATGAACATCTGGAGAATCTCAACATCAATAGAAAATTCCACTTCAGTTTGAATGATGTTCTGCATCTCTTCCATGACAGGAGTAAATATCTTTGGTAAGCATACATCTCTGAATTTTATATTGTTCCTGGTATCAAATGAATGAAGACTGTCCATTGTCTAGATTATTTTACAAAAACAACAACATTTGGATACATAGCCTACTGAGTCGGCTAATCACTACGCATTTTTTGGCAAATATTTCAGGACTTCAATGATCTGGACAAAAGATTGACTATGAGGAAGAAAGTGATTTTTATTGCATTTGGGACCTGCCCTGAAGTTTCCACGATCCTACACCAAAACTCTCTTCATGATATAATATGGCTTAGAATCATGATATGTCAAACTTTCAAAGAATCAGAAATGTTTTTAACCCAAAGGGAAATGCAGAAATTCATGATAAGTATAAGTAAGCTGAATCATGTGAGCATCTGAATTGCACAACTAGAGTAATGTAAAAGATACCAATATGGACATTAAATTCATAGCTAAAAAGCAAGGACCATTAGTCTTATAAAGAGTTAATGGTAACAGATATGCAACCCAATTATTACAATTTTGCTCACAAAATAGTAAAAGTTCCCAAGAAAGACCACTGTCAAGGAACGCTGATACTTTGGAAAGGATGTGGAGAGATATGGATGAAACAATTAAGGAACATTATACAATTTACACCTAGGGAAATAATTCTGTATTCTTTTGATAGGCTTTGGGAAACATTTTTGTTTATTATTTCATAGGAAGAAAAAGGAAGAAAGGAAAAGAAGGAAAAGATGAAAAAGAAATGTATGTGATGTGGTTTGAAGGGTTCAATGACCCCTTAAGAACCAGGATGCAGGACAGGATCATCTGGAATGAATTCATGGACTCAAGAAATCTTTAAATCAAGTTGGCAAAAGTTCATTTTTATGCTTTGCAGTGGAGAAAAGTTCTTAAGGTACCTGTGACCTTAGAGGGGTATAGTTAAAGTTTATAGAAGGAAAACTATAGTAAAACATATGCCAAGTATGCTAATTAGGTGATTCAAGGCTAGATTAGGGAGTGGTTAAGGAGTGGTCAGTTCTTAAAGTAAAATGAACCTTTAATATTTACTTCATAGGTGTTTTACACAGAGTTCTCCAGGAAAGGGTAGAGGAGCATTGAGGAGGCAGGGAGACACAAAGTAGTACTAATCAGTGAGTTAGCTAGTGATCAGGGCAGCTTGAGGATTGCCTAGTCTGCCATCAATCAATGTCTTGTTTGACAAGATAGACGTAGGTAGTATACATATGTCTTGAGTTTAGGCTACACATAATGGGCAGTCCAGGATGCATATAATGAGGGAGTTGATATAGATAGTCCAGTGGGAATCTAATATCTTTATGAGCCAGTACAAAGTCAGTTCAAACTAATAATTCCTATAAGTACAGTTTGTTACTATACCAGGGAGAGAGATAAGTGTTTTGCTGGGGCCCATTCATGAATAATTGCTGGGCATAGTGTCCTTAAGCTGGGGAGAAACTTCCAGGGATAGTGTTTTGAGGCTAGGGAGAAATGAGGTCTTGGAATTGGGGTCTGAGCACAGACACTCAAGCACCCCATCAAAAGGAAGAATAACACTCAGTTGACATTTCTAAAGCAAAAATCTAAACATCTTACTTTTTGGCTAAGAAGCTTCAAGATTTTCATTTTCCTTTATGATAAATACAAAGTCCATTATTTGCCCTTTATAGTCCTTCATAATCTAAGTATGATATGCCTTTCTAGACTGAATACATGTTTTTCTCCCTCACACCAAATATACTCCAGCCAAAGTGACCAACTTGCTAGTCACCACATAGGCTTGTATCTTACCTCCTCTGTGCCTTTGTAATTTTCTTTGTCTTTAATATTCTCCTTCCTTGCCAATTCCTCTTGAGACCCCTGTTTTTAAGACTCAGGTGAAATGTCACATTCCTTAACAAGCATTTCTCAGCTTCTCCAGTCATTACCATCTTCTGTTCCTATTACTAGGCAATTTTTTTTTGTATGAATTCCATTTTTCTATATTTGTGAACATACTGTATCTTCATAGTAGAGTATATAAATACCTTCAGAACAAGTAGTGTATACAAATGCTTTTGCAGTTGTATACACTTTATTTAGCACTATGCCACAAACATAGGGTATTTAATTTCAAGAAATCAAATGAAAACTACATGAAACAAGAGTTAATTGTCCCCATTTTTTTTTTTGTTTGTTTTTTTATGAAGCCCAATGGAATTCAAATGGAGCTACTTGACTGTGCCTTTAAACACGTCTCTCTAGTTCTCACTGATTGGCCAATAATAGGTTGAACTTTACTGGCTCAGAATGAGTGTAAATAGCAACTGTTTCTGTTCTGGCCAGAAACTGAGGGTTTTTCCCTCCCAGAAGCATTCTTTCATGAAGGCAAAAGAGGTTGTCTTTTTCTTCAATCTTTACCTAGCCTTTAATTACTGGATGGGTGTTACCTCAGAGAAACTGAGACCTGTGAAAGAACTTAACTTGAAAAGGCCAAGATTTTCCACTACATGGGGATGGTCATCAGTCATCCTGACCTATGTATTGCTCTGATAACTCTGAAGGCTGTACAATCCTGCCTCACTTCAATTCAACTTACAGGTCAACATAATCATCCTCCTGATGGTGTTGGTCTTCTTCCATAAAGGAGAAACAACAAGAGTATTTACTAGAGCATCAAAGGTGAACTGAAAGAAGAAAGGAAAAAGAAGGAAAGAAAGAAAAAAAGAAAAAGTGAAAAAGAAAAAAAAGAAAAGAGAAAAAGAAAGAGGTATTTCTTAACATTTACAATTATCCTAGGGGAAATTCCAATTTGTCCTTGTTAAACATTAGTAAGACTAACCATTGATCTCACAGTAATTATAATTTTCTAATCACTAAAATAACACTGTCTTTTAATTGTACCATTTAATCACTTAGTAATCTCAAGTTTATTGATAACTGATAATATGAGGTACCTCAGAAGACTTTTTAAACATAGACATAGCTTGGAGCTGTAATAGGTTGTATTTATCTCTGGGAGATTAGCTGTGCTGGTTAAAGCACAGCACTCAAAAGGATATATTTTCAGGTGCATTCCCATTTCAACAATTAACTTTGCTCTGTTCCATGAATATTGATGTCACTATTTCCTCTAGCCAGTCGTATCACGAACATGTGCTACTCATCTCAATGGGACCAAGTGAAAGAACTTAGATGATTTATGTAAATCCATCCTCACTCTCAGGGAGAAAAAACAACAACCTTCAAATCATATGCTTTCCCAACTCAACAGGTCAGTCGCATTTCCCGCAGACTGTATATGGAAAAAACAAATAAACAAACCACACCATGTTCAGTAATTAATTTCACTACTCTACCTTAATAGCTTTATAGTCATCATGGTGGTAATTACCATTTGTATAACACTTTAGAGTTTATCAAATGTTTTCCTAGTAGTCTTCAACAAGGATCTACTAAGTGATTCCTATCTTCCCCCTATTAGGTTAAGCACTAAAGACACAAACTTGATCCCTGCCTACAAAGAGCTCATGATATAATATCATCCATGTGAAGAGCTCTGTTTGCTCTATGTTCACATAGGCAGACTGAAGAAGACAGATGTGATTACAATTACAAGGTTCAGTAAGTTAATATGCAAGTATAGGAATTCCGTGTCATTTCCAACCCTCTTCTCTGGAGAGCATTTCTTTACCAAGTTCGCCTCACTCATAAGACCAAGAAGAACAAATATAAATTTTGTCCAGATTGCCATTTTGTGACCTTTCATAGGAAGTTAAGAAATAGGTTTAGAAGTGGAAACTATTTTAGGAATAATGTAATGTACTCCCTTCATTGCATAGAGGGGGAAACTGAAATGCGTAGAGTTTAAAGGACTTATTCAATGTCACACAGGTAGAAAGTTCAAAGCTAAGTTCCAAATTCACTTGTAACTTCAAATCTAATGTCTGATGCTTCTACACTGTGTTATTCAAACCCTTCAAATAGCATTCCTTTTTGACATCCAAGTATTCTATGTATACCACCTTTTACCCTTTCTTGTTGGTATTATTTACTCACACCTAGGTCTCCCTCCCAACTTTCTCATAGTTTTTCTCTGTATCTCATATTTCATCCTAATATTCAGGGATCTCTGCAATCGTGTGTCAGTGTCTTGACAAACACTTCCTTGGATTTCAACAAAACCTTTTTTCTTTAACCCATGTTAGCCATAAGGCCATAATGGACAAAACATAAGCCTCTTCATTGCTTGGAAAGTCATCACTTTTAATAGTTGTAGATTTAAATTCCAGTTTTCAACTATAAACTTCTTGTGCTTTTATTGTTTTCAATGAATCTAAAATTATTTTTCACCCTTATCCTGATGCTTGGACCCTTGGCATTTCCATGCTTCAGATATCCCTATCCCTGAACATTACTTCCTTTTTTTCCTACTTTATCTTGACCACTGCTTCAATGGTTCTTTGACTTTCCAACCCTTGATCCTTGACATCTGCCCCTCTCAAACTGCAAATGCTTATCCCTGAAGAACAGTAAATATCTGATTTAGCTGTTCCTACTCTAGTATTATTAAACATGACTGGAGTAGATCATATCAATAAATTTAAGTTGCATACTAGAAGTAATGGTAATGTGGGTGATGACTTCATTGGTGCTGTCGAGCCTCTCTACTCTATCTTGATTTCCTTCTGAGCTCATTCCCAACAATGATGGTCCCAAGGCTTTTCTTCTTTTCTCCCACTCCTACTTATGGTCTGTACCTGGATCACAGAGAACAGATGCTTAGGTTTCTATTTCACTAAGGAGTTTGTAACCAGACAATGAGAACTTGATCAAAGCTATTATCCCCAGCCACCTCCATTTCTCAGCATCATTAGTCACTGTCTCTTTCCTCAGATTACAGATAAGGGATTTTTTTTTTCTCTTTGTTAAGTCTAATCTCTTTATATCCTTCATCCTTTTTCCTCTCACTTCTTTCAGAACTTTGGTCAAATATTCATCCTCTATTCTTTCACCAATTTGAATATTTTCCTCTCCAGTGGTTCCTTCCTCACTGCTGGAAAATCAGCTTGTATTTCCCTAATTCTACAAATAAAGCAAAATAAGACCAACAAAAAACAACCTTTTTCTTTCCTTGATCCGTCTTCTGTCATTCAGTTACAAATGAATCTTTCTCTTTTCCGTGATTGCACAGTTTTCAATGTTCAGTGCCTCAATTTCTTCAACCATTTGCCTTTTCAATGTTCAGTGCCTCAATTTCTTCAACCATTTGCCACCTGACTTCTTACCCTGGTGCTACTGAAATTTCTCTCAAATGACCTTGCTAATCCAGAGGCTCCTTTTAGCCATCCTTGATTTCACTATAGCTCTAAAATGTGCCCACCCTGATTTACTCCTATTAGGAGAACACCATATGTACAAAATTTACATGCAAGAAATATAGAGTATATCACAGGAGGGAAGCTACGTGGCTCAGTGGATAGATCACCAGACCTGAAGCCAAGAGTTTTTGACTTCGTGATTTCAAAGTGGTCTTGGACACTTACTAGCTGCTTAATTCCAGGCAAGTCACTTAACCCTGTTTGTCTCAGTTTCCTCATTTGTAAAATGAGCTGGTGAAAGAAATGGCAAACCATTCCAATACCATTGCCAAGAAAAGGCCCCAAAGGATCAGGAAGAGACAGAAAAGCTGAAATAAATGAACATTCAGAGTAGGCACTAACTACTGAGGGAAGGAGGAAAAACATTTTTTGGAGGTAGTATATGAGCTGAGCCTTGAAAGTTGTGTGGCAAGGGAAGGAAAAATATTCAAGGGACAGAGAGGCTATGCAAAAATAAAGAAGGGAGATGAAAAGTTGTGAATGATGAATGGCAAAAATGGCAATTTGACTGGAATATAAAGTGTATGGGAGAGAATGATGTATAATCAATCATTCTGTAAAGATAGGTTGGAATGAAACTGGGGAGGGCTTTAAATGATCAATGGAGGAATTTGAATATTACTTTAGATGTAACATGGAGATACTGAAACATTTTTTATTATCTCTTTAGCATTTTATTTTCCCCAAATTACATGTAAAACATTTTCAAAATATTTTTTTTTAATTTTGAGTTCTGAATTCTCTACTGTCCTTCCTCCATTCCTCCCTCATTGACAAGAAAAGTATTTTGATGTAGGTCATACATGTACAGTTATGAAAAACATTTCCATATTAATCTTGTTGTAAAAGAAAACATGAACCAAAAAAAGCCCAAGAAAAGTAAAGTAAAAATTATTATGCTTTGATCTGCATTTAGATTCCATCAGTTCTATCTCTAAGGATTAATAACATTTTTCATCATAAGTCCTTTAGAACTATCTTAGATCACTATGTTGCAGAAAAGAGCTAAATCACTCATGGTTGATCATCTTACACTGTTGTTACTGTGTACCATGTTCTCCTGGTTCTGCTCATTTTACTTTTGCATGAATTTATGTGAGTCTTTAGCCTGCTCATCACTTATAGCACAAAGCATTGCCATCACAATCATATCAACTACTTCTTCAGCCATAACTTAATTGATGGGAATCTCCTCAAAGTCCAAGTCTTTGCCACCAGAAAAGAGCAGCTAAAAGCATTTTTATACAAATAGGCAATTTTCATTTCTGTTTTTTATCTCTTTGGGATACAGACCCAGTAGTGGTATTGCTAGGTCAGTGTGTATGCATGGTTTTATAGCACTTTGGGCACAGTTCCTAATTGCTCTCCTGAACTATTGAATCAGTTCACACCTCCACCAACTGTTCATTAGTGTCACAATTTTCCCACATCCCCTCCAATATATGTCATTTTCATTTTCTGTCATGCAAGTCAATCTGGCTTATCAGATGGCTTGGTACCTCAGTGTTATTTTAATTTTAATTTCTTTAATCAATAGTGATTTAGAGCATTTTTCATATTCCTGTAGATAGCTTTGATTACTTTGAGAACTTCCTATTCATATCCTTTGACCATTAATCAACTGAGGAATAGATCTTTTTGTTTGATTTTCTTTTTAATAAATTTAACTCAATTTTCTGTATATTTGAGAAATTAGGTCTTTATCAGAGAAACATGCTGTAAAGTTTTCTTCACAGTTATGATTACTAACTATATTTCCCTCTATCCTATTCTTCCCTCCCTCTTTATCCTACTCTCTCTCCCCTTTTACTCAATCTATCCTCAAAAGTGTTTTGCTTCTGACTAGTATCTCCTCCAATCTGTCCTCTTCTATTGGTCCTCACACTTCTGTCTCTTATTCCCTTCCTCTCCCACTTTCTCTAGCATAATGTAGCTTTCTATACTGAACTGTGTGTATGTTACTCCCTCTTTGTGACAATTTTGATGAAAGTAAGGTTTTTATGCTCCCCCAAAAAAACTCTTCCATCTTCCCCTGCACTGTAAAAGCTCTTCTAAGCTAATTTTATGAGATAATTTACCCCATTCTACTGCTCCCTTTCCCTTTCTCCCACTGAATTCTTCCTTCTCATCCCTTAATTTTATTTTTTTAAGATAATCATTCCATCATATTGAGTTCACACCCCCTCTGTCTATGGGCACTTCTCCTAATTACCTTAATAATGAGAAAGATCTTAGGAATTACAAATATTATGTTCCCATGGAGGAAAGTAAACTGTTGCTTAACCTTACTGCATTTCTTATGGTTTCTCTCTCTCTCTCTCTCTCTCTCTCTCTCATGACGTTTTTGAGTCTTATATTTGAAAGTAAATTTTTTTATTCAACTCTGGTCTGTCCATCAGGAATGATGAAAAGTTCTCTATTTCATTGAATGCTCACTTTTTACCCTGAAGGATTATACTCAGTTTTGCAGGGTAGGTAAATCTTGGTTATAATACTTATTCTTTGCCCTACATAATATGCTATTCTAAGCCCTCCAATCCTTTAATGCAGAAGCTGCTAAAGCTTGTGTTATTCTGACTGTAGCACCATGATTTTGGACTGTCTCTCTCTCTCTGGCTTCTAGTAATATTTTATTCCTGACCTGGGAGATCTTGAATTTGGCTATAATATTCCTGAGAGTGTTCATTTTGGGATCATTTTCACAAGGTCAGCAGTGTATTCTTTTAATTTCTGTTTCACCCTCTTAGGCCAGTTTTCCTTGACAATTTCTTGAAAGATGATGTCTGGACTCATTTCTTGATCATGGCTTCCTATAATTCTTAACTTTTTTCTCCTTGATTTATTTTATAGGTCACTTGTTTTCCCAAAGAGATATTTTACATTTTCTTCTATTTTTTCGTTCTTTTGATTTTTTTTTATTGTTTCTTGATGTCTGTTGGAGTTATTAGCTGCCACTTTCCTTGCCTGAGTCTAATTAAAAAAAAAAAATTCTTCATTGAGCATTTGTACCTCCTTTTCATTTGGCCAATTCTACTTTTTAAGGAGTTTGTTTCTTCAAATAATTATTATGCATCTTTTCCCACTTGGCCAAGTCTACTTTTTAAGGAGTTCTTCTTTTTGGTGAATTCTGTGTATCTCTTTCCTTTTGGCCAATTCTGCTTTTGAAGACATTTTTCTTTTCATTGGATTTTTTTCCTCTTTCACCATTTGGCCTGTTCTGTTTTTCAATGAGTTATTTTTCTTTAGTATTATTTTGTGCCTTCTTTACCAGGCTATCAACTCATTTTTCCTCATGATTGTCTTGCATCACTGTCACTTCTTTTCCCAATCTCCCTCTACCTCATTTATTTGATTTTTAAAATCTTTTGAGGGGGTGGAGCCAAGATGGTGGATTAAAAGGCTTGAGCTCTCTCCCACCCCCCCTCCATGTACCTGCAAAAAAATAACTCTAAACACATTCTAGAGCCAGAGTATCCACAGATTGATGGAGTAAAACAAGTCTCTAGCCCAAGACAGCCTGGAAAGTCAACAGGAAGGGTCTATCACACTGGGTGGGAGGGCAACACAGTACACTATGGGCCTTCCTGGCATAGATGGGGCTGAGGAAGGCCTCAGGGGACTGAATTACTGGCAACTGTGGTGAATGCCAGACTTTTCAGCCCACAGATGCCAAACACAGCATAGAAGGTCAGTGGGAAAACTCTGTTGGACCTGGTTAAGAGAGGGGCATGGTCCCACCTCAGCACTTAGGCAGTGGAGGTTGTAATGTGACTGCAGTGGTGGCAGCAGCAGTACTGTCTGCTTCCTGAGCACCTGGCCCATAGATGGTGGGGGATTGAGCAGCTGATCAGATCTCTTTGTTGGCACTGAGGCAGGATTCTCTTGCTTTGCCAATGCTTGGAAATGGGTCAGAATCCTAGGTAATTGTCCTGGGGTGAGAAAGGAACACTTGTGGTACAGAGGAGAAGGAATCCTCCTCATGGTTGCCAGGTGGAAGAGAGTGCTTGTGGTCACTCCTGGAACAGAGGACAGGCCAGGAAAGGAGGAAATACCACCTTGAAAGAACTGAGAATTTACAGAGCCCTAGAAATATCTCTGAAAACAGTTGAATGAAACCCCTGATATTTGGGACAGTACACACCCATCTCCCATTAGAATCAGAATCCTACTTTGACAAAGAGTTAGAAAGTCAACTTTTTGGCTGGGAAAATGAGCAAACAGTGTTAAAAATATATTCAGACTATAGAATCTTACTTTGGTGAGAAAGAAGATCAAAACAGACAACCAAAATAGAACAATTAAGTCAAAGCTCCTATATCTAAAGCCTCAAAGAAAGAGATGAATTGGTCATAGGTCATAGAAGAGCTCAAAAAAGATTTTGAAAAATAAAATAAGGAAAGTAAAGGAAAAATTGGGAAAAGAAATGAGAGTGATGCAAGAAAATCAGGAAAAATGAGTGAACAGCTTGCTAAAGGAAACCCCATAAAATATTGAAGAAAATAAAATCCTTTTTGAGAGGTTCCAGAAATTATTTTTGACCCTGAGATCACATTTTTTTGAAGTTTTAGATGTAACAATTTTGACTTTGTTGTCTTCTTCTGAGTTATGTTTTGGTCTTCACTATCACCGTAATTACTTTCTAAGGTCAGTATCTTTTATGTTGCTGTTGCTCATTTTTTCAGCTTATTTCCTGACTTTTAGCTTTATGTTAAAGTTGACCCTTGCTCCCAAATGGGAGGGGACATTATCCCAAGCTTCAGGTTTTTTTGTGCAGATGTTTTCAGAGCTAGTTCTGGGGGGCCTGTAAGCTTTCAGTTTTTTCAAGGTGGCATTATCCAGGGAGATGTGTGTTCACTACTCTCCTGGCCTGTGTTCTGGTCTTTGAGTGACCACAAGCACTCCTTTTTGCCCTGGAATTGTTACCATGGTCCGCTCTTCCTTTTAGCCTCAAGCTCTGATGTGCTAATTCTCTTTCTCACCCTGGACTGCGACCCAGGACTGATATGCCACAGAGTACAGCATCCAATGCCAGCAAATGGACCCCTCTAATCTTTTTCTGACCAGTTGTCAGACACTCTTACCTTTCATGTCATGAGAGCTCTGGAATTAGCCATAGCTGCCATCGATTCTATCACCCCAAGACTGTTCCTGGTTTACTGGAGTGCCTACTGCACTAACATAGCCTGAGCTGGATTTTGCTCCACTGTCACCCTAGTATGATAGACCTTTCCTGCCAACCTTAAAAATTGTCTTAAATTGGAAGATTGCTTCACCCTGTCATTTTGTGGGTTTTGCTGTTCCAGAATTTGTTTTGAGGCATTACTTAAAGTTGTTTGTTTGGGAATTTGGGAGAGCTCAGGTGAGTCCCTGCCTTTTCTCCACCATCTTGACTCCATCCCTCTTGCCACTGAAACTTCTTCAGCTTCAAAGAAGTATAGTCACATCCATTTTGTAGGAATAATAATTTGGCTGCTGTGATGAGGATATTTTGATAGGACCTGAGCCTGGACAGAAAGAGGCTCATTAGGAAGCCAATGTGATAAGCCAGTTTAGAGCTAATAAGGGTGTCAATTAGGATTTAAAGAGGAGAAAGATATTATAGGTGTTTAGGGAGAATTAACAAGACATAGAGAGAGCAAGGAGTGAGGGATAGTGAAGAATGGATGACTCCTACATGCCAACTATGGGTAACTGAAAGAAAAGTGATTCCTTCATTTAAAATAATGAAAATAGCAGAAAGGACAAATTTAGGAGGGGGAGAAAATCAATACTGTTTTAGACATGTTTAGACATACTTATGACACCCCAGTGAAGATGTCTAGCAAGACATTGAAAATGTGGGATTAAAGCTCAGGAGACATATAAATGCTTGATATATAGATGGACAGCTAGGGGGTAGTATGGATAGAGCACAGAGTCAGAAAAAAAACCAGAGTTCAAATTTGACCCCAGAGACTTATTAGATGTGTGACTGTGGGCTAGTCACTTAATCACAGTCCAAAACTGGAGAAAGAAATGGCAAACCACTCCATTATCTTTTCCAAGAAAACATGATGGACAGAAAGAGTTGGACATGACTGAGCAACTGAACAACAGATATATAGATGTGGGAGTTATCTACAAAGGGATGGTAATTCAATCCACAATAGTTGATGAAGTTACCAAGTGAGGATGTAGAGAGCAGGATCAAGACAAAGCACTGATGCAGACTACACATCGAAGATGGGACCAGGAGGATCACCTTGAAAAGAAGACTGAAAAGTATTGGTTAGAGGAACAGGAAGAAATCCAAAACACAAATGTCACAAAAAGCCGAGGAGGACAGATTATTCAGAAGGTGATAGTGTTCAATAATGTTGAACACTGTGGAAACGTCAAGATGAACGAGAACTGAGAAAATTTTCTTGGATTTAGCAATAAAGAGATCTTTCATGATCTTGAACATACGAAGTATTAGGACTTAAGGAGGGGAATGATATTACAAGAGGTGGAGAAATAAGTGGAAGGTAAGAATGTAGAAGTGATAACACATATATTTTATTCCCTCTCCTACCCCCAAAAGTTGGTCATAAAAGGTAGAAAGAGTGATATGCAATAATATCTTTAGGAGACGGTGGGACCAAATAAAGTTTATTGTCTTCGTTATTGTTATTTGTTATTGTTGTTTGGTTTAATTTGGTTTCATTTTTGTTTCTTAGAATGGAAAATATCTGAGAATATGTGTGGAAAGCAGATAAAGAGTCATTGGATAAGAAGATTTAGAAAATTAGGGAGAAAGATGTCTACATCTACATTTTATCAAAATCTATATCTATATCTATATATATCTGTCTATCTCTATATATCTATCTCTATTATCTATCTATATCTCTCTATCTGTATCTATCTATCTCTATCTGTATCTCTATCTATATTTCTCTCTATCTCTATTTATCTATCTATATCTGTCTCTATCTGTATCTATCTCTCTGTCTGTCTATCTCTATCTATCTCTATCTCTCTATCTATATCTATGTATCTCTCTATCTCATCTATGTATCTATCTATCATCTATCTCTGTCTATCTATCTATCTATCTATCTAGCGAACGATCAAAAAGGCAATTTTTCTGAGGAGAAAGGAAAGAATAGTATCAATGAGGCAAATAAGGCAGTTAGCCTTTTCAGGATAATGAGTCACCTGTTATGCAAAGACTAGAACAAAACAGGAGAGAATAGGGAGTAATTTTGAGATGATTTGAGGAGCTTATGATAGATGGCTTCATTTTTTTTTTTCCACAGAAAAGTGTGAGGCCCTGAGGAGGAGCAGTATAACTCCTTCTAAATAGAAAAGGAGCGATAGGGCTATTGTGGTAGTTTTTTCACAAGGGAAAGACCCAGAAGGCCCATCTGCAATTTAATTAAATGCTCCTTCACCTTTTTAAATTACTAAAAGGAGAAGGAAGGAGGAAGTGATATCAAAGCCAGAATTTTGACCTTAATTGGTTTAATTTATCCATATTTCTATAATATTCACCAATATTACTACTCTTAAATGTATATGATGTGAATATTTCATGCACCTCTGATTTTGGTGACTGATCTTCCCACCAACTCCAAACATACCCCTGGAACTTAACAACTAGACGGTTTTGAGAATTACTTTTGGCTGAATCATTTGTCAATCAACATTCAATCTAAGTGATGAACATCTCCAAATTTACCTAGGCTGGCCCTCAGAAAATAGACTACAGTCTAATCCATTCCTAGGCTAATAGGCTAAATCTTTCAAGATTTATATGCCTTTCCAGAGCTTGCACTCCTTTGATAGCCTAAAAAAATCTACAGTCATCTTCATTCCATAATGAGGCATTGGGTTAGAGGTTAAATTAACATAGGAATAATAAATAGTATTATAGGTTATATGTATTAACTTCTCATTATTATAAAGGATGTGAAATAAGATGTAATTATATAATTGCAATGGATCTGTGACTTCATCAGTGTATTTCCCTCTTCATGTCAGATGGCAACCCATTCATACCAACCCAAATTATGACATTTTTTTCTCTTTCCATAAGTGCACCATAGGGAGTCTGTCTCATGTACTATGAGATGGGGTGAGAGGGTGGCGAGTCTTCCTCAAATAATCCTGATCCCACAAAGATGGCAGTTTGGCATATAGTGTTTTACTGGTTTATCCCTTACTCCTGCTACATAAAGGTCCCATCCTTATTTTCAATTATATGCTCCTTTGATGGAGCCAATTAAATTTCTTTTGTATTATTCCTCCATTACAATATATCATGTCTAGTTCATACCCATCATGATCTTCTCCATTGCCCTAAGTATGATCTGTAATTTTGTTTCTTTAGAAACAATTGTTGTTTGTTCTTTGTTTAGAACAGGACTAATGACACCAATCCATGTTATTTGGACTTAAGTGAGACAGAGTTGCATAAACTCACTGTCTCTTCTAGAGTTACTGAAATCTGATGGCAAGAGAAGTCAAGATCAGCATAGATGGCTTGGGAAGGAGTGGATGACCTTGGCCTCTTAGATGTCTGACCAAGCTCTCAGCATTCCACAAAACCTATTTCAGCTGCCTTCTTGGCCACTGGAAGAAACCGTTCTCATCAAACCATTTCACCAGAGAAATTTCACATACTTTGGGTAGATATCCACCCTACTCACCAACTGGTTGGAGCTCTATCCGTTACCCTCAACCTGGTTTAGCCCATCTGCTGAAATACTTTTACTTCTGTGGCTGCTACACATGCTACAGCTTCTTGGTGCCACAGATAAGAATTGGGTAAAAAGGTAGACAACAAAGGTGCATGAACGACCCAGGAAAGCACTCAGCAAATCCTCACTCCAGGGGTGCTAATCCTCCCTGAACACCCCATGTAGTTTTGTAAAAAAAGATTTACCAGCTCTCTGCCATTGCCTCTCAGACCATTATTTCCAGTCTTTTCAAAAATCACCAGATCCCTATAGTAGACATTTCAAACCGGGTGCCCTGGAGACATCTCAAACTCCACATTTACAGAACAGAACTTGTTATCTCTCCTTCTGAAATATCTCCTTCTTCCAAACTCATCTGTGCCTTTCGAATGCACCACAATTCTTCCACTATCCTATATTTGTAGTAACAGCACTATCCCCCAGGCCTCATATCTAGTTTGCCCATCTTGTCATTTCTACCACTATCTTTTCTCTCACATCAGCTTCCCTTCCTGTACTTACTCAGCAAACACTTTTGTTCAGGCACTCATCACCTGATGCTTGATGATTTTAATAGACTCTTAATGAGTCTTCCTACCTCAAGTCTTTCCCTAGTCTTGTCTAACCTTTACACTGATGGCAAAACAATTTTCGTTAAATGTAGATCTGATCATGTCACACCCATATGTGATCATCTCCAATGAGTTCCCATTGCTACTAGGACAAATTCTAAGTTTCTCTGTTTGACTTTGAAAGCCTTTTACACTCTGACTCAATTTATTTTCCAGTCCCATTTTATATCACCTGCCTCCCCATACCACAATCCACATGCTACAAAACAGTCTTCTCTTGTTTTTTCTCATACATGCCACCCCATCTCTTTTTCATGCTTTTAAAGTGTTCATGTCTCATACCCTCCCTGATATCTTGGCTCACCTTAACCTTCACATTCTCTTTTATTCCTTCAAGAGCAACTAAAGCACCACATTCTATAGACAGCCTTTTCCTCTCCCTCCAAATGGTAGTGCTTAGTCTCTCTTTCTAATTATCTTAAATTTAATTATTTTTATTTTATTTGTAATTATTCTCTTTATGTTTCCCCCATTAGAATGCAAATATGTTGAGGTAGGCAATACTTTAATTTTTTGCATTTATTGTATTTTGTATTTTAATGCTATAACTTAATATATATTAGGTATATAATAGATATTTATTGGTTGACTGACTATAAATCATATAGAATTCTCACTGAGGGAGAAAAGGAATAATGGTATAGAAAAGATAGGTCTATTTCCTAAGGAAGCTAAGGGTCATTAAAGTAACTTCAGTTTGTCAAAGATAATCAGTCCTACTCTCCTCTTCCAGTCAAATTCTGGGTCCAACTCATTCTCCATTTGCAATATCAGTCTTCACTACATGTAGCTTTCACTTATATGTAATATAAGCATTCTTCATTCACTTATTTCTAAGTTAATTAGGCCTAATTTTTGAGTGGATTTTATTTAGGATGATTTTTATTTGAATATATAATGTTTGTCAGTTTTCCAGATCTTAATGCAATTGGTGTAATGACATTACCATACAGGAATATTTGGAGAACCTCAGAATCTTTAAAGAAATCACCCTTCCATCTGGAGTGTTGGCTTCATCTTCTCAATAATAGTGGCAAATACAGTAGAATATATCTTTATCATTGTCCAACTGTTTGAAAGATGCAGAGAATAAGAGACCTCATGTTTATTTCTTCTTGAATATGTAAGAAATCATTTGACTCAACAGAGCAAGATACTGCTTTAAAGATTTGCCTTCAAAAAGGTATTTAGTATGTATACATCATAATTTCATAAGGGTACTTGAAGGATATTAACAACACAGAAATTAATGTTTAATAACTATGATTATTAATCTAAGATAATTTAATTATAAAAAAATGAAGAAATCTTTCTTGGTTTCTAGTAAACTTAAATTTTTAAAAAACTTTTAGTAAACATTTTTTCCAAACAATTATCTATTTACCTACAAATAGCCAGGTGTTTACGTGTAAGTTCCTAGCTAATCAAAAGTAATCCAAATGTCCCATTCTCTGTCACCCTACCATGACTTCTGAATGTTCACATCTCATCTGGTTAATTTACTAACCTTTCCAGTTCTCACTTGGATATCTTGGCATCATACAGACAGCTCATGGTACGTTACTTGGCTGTGAAGTGGATCACTGGTAGCAGCAATTACAAAAATAATTAGGGGTAGCAAATGCCAAAATGTAAAAGAGTGGAATTTCTCTATTCTAAGCCAGTGAGAATGACTTGATAAAGGCTCTATACACTACTGTCCTACTATCCTTAGGCATAGAAGAATAACATTTCAGAGCTCCTAAGTACAGTGATATTAATGATATATGCTAAAAAAAAAAAAGAAAAGAAAAGAAAAAAGGCTGGCTATATATAATTCACAAAAACTCACATGGAAACCTTCCTCCAGGAAGATAGTTCAACTGCTAAGTAAAGATTTGAGTCCACAAGTCAATGACATCTCAATAGAATCAAGGTAATTGTTTTCACATCCCTACTGACAGCAGACCATGGTTGAACAGCTGGTTATCAGTGGGGACCCTGTGCAAAATAGCACTGTAAGGAAAGAGAAATCTTGTCTCTACTACATCTATAACACATTATACCATGAGCTCTTGAGTACCTGATACTAAGGGTTTCAAAAAGACGACGCTGCCGCGAATGCACAATGGGAATGGAACTATTTCAAGAGCAAATGTGTGTGAAGTTTTCCTCATACAGTACAGGGCTGCTATTATAGGGTATGCAATAGATGAAGGTATTGTAAAGCCAATCCTTTGTTCTAGCTGGCCTCCAAACTGCTCATGCTTAGTCATTAAGTTACTGCGTGATACCTGGAAACCAACACTGTGAAATATCCCACACTACTAATGTAAAGCAAAGGAAAGATTTCTGGCTAGGAGTGCTGGAAAGCCATTTGCTATCATTACATCAAGCAGAAGCTCCATTTCCCCTCTCTTTCTCCCTTTCTGTTATATGCCTTTAAAAACAAAAGAAAACTGATCATTTTGAAAAGATCAGAAGCTAAACTATATATATATATGTGTGTGTATGTATGTATGTATATATGTCTACATATAACAAAATTATGTTTTTTTTTTAAGAGGCAGCATTGCACAGTAATGGATAAGGAACTTTCTCTTAACAAGGAAGATGTGAGTTCAAGTCTTACCTCTTGACACACACTTACATTTTTACCCTGGGCAAGTAATGTAACTTCTCATTGTTGTAGACTAGTGGAATCAAACTCACATAGAACTTCAGGCCACTAATCCATATGTAAAGATCTCTGGGGGCGGTATATTGATTTACTTTTAAAATGTAATATTATCTATGTTTTATTGTATTTTGTTTTGTGAAATAATTCCAATTACATGTTAATGTGGTTCAGACTATACTCAGACAATTGTGTGCTACATGGAATCCATAAGCCAGCATAACTGACACCTTCTCTAAGCAACTTGTTCTGTACCTTATATTGTAGAGGTGATGATCTGTTGTGGTAAGAGAAATTTGCTTACCAGGTAATCCCTTACAACAGTGAAATCACAAGTCCAGATCTTATTCTTAAAATCTATAGTGCTTTAACTTTACAAGTGGTCACCTTCAAAATCACTCTATGATATTGTTAATGTAAGTACGGTAAATTCTCATTTTTCAAATAAACAACTAAGTCTTAGAGAAATGACTTGCTCATAAACACACAGTAACTTTCTGTCTAACATATTTTTATTTTTGTTTGCAAACTTTATAAAATCCAACATGAACATGAGCATATCCTAACATGGGATAGGGGTTGAATCTATGGTTTCACCAATATGGGACACATCCACTTGTCAATACACAGCATTGCCCGTAGTTATGAAAAGTTAAATTATTTGCTGAGGGTAACATGACCAACATGTGTAAAAAGCAAGACTTGAAATCAAGTCTTCTGGTCTCTGTGACCAGTTTTGCATCTACCACTCCATGTAAGAGCAAAAACATATAGGAATTCATGTGAAATCAAGGGGTGTCTGTCAGTTCTTTTTTAAAGTATATATTAAATTTAATATGGCATTATCATCACTTCCCTGAATGTATGTGTCCCTTTATGAAGATATTGTATATTTTCTAATTTTCATTACAGAATTGTAGAAACGGACCAGAGGATATTTAATTCAATCAGTATCTTTATGGACAATCCCTCAATAATCTTCCAACCTCCAAAAAGAAAACAGACGATTATCAAGTTTTCACTGGTCTTGATGATGTCTTTAGAGTGGAAACACATTACCTACCAACGCAACCTATTCCAATTTTTAAAAAAATAGCTATAATTGTTAAGAATTTTTTTTAAAATAGACACTGTAAATTAGTGCAATAAGTCTGAAAATGGAAACTGAAAGAAGAATTTTTATTTCTATCAGCTCTTCTGTATTTTCTTTCAAATGTTGAATAAAGGTACCAAATATTAAAGGAAGATAAAATATTAATTGAAGAAAGTGAAAAAAGTGAAGACTTCCCAAATTTCTGAGATGGGTTATTTTACTATCCTTTGGTGCTAATGATTCAAATCCAAATGATGGAATAAAGAATGATTCCAGTTATTATTCTAGCATCAACTTAGTGTCACTTGAGCTTTAGATTTTACTTTCCCTTGTGAATGGTACAGTTTTCAGTCTCCTAATTTTTGAGTAATTTTCTTGCCCCAGATTCTTGAAAACTGTGCCAACTAAGTACATGCTCTGGCAGTACTAACTTTGCTATAAGGTTTACAAACAGATCTTGCTGACAAACTACATATTTGTCAATATAGATGGGTTAGTGACTACAAATTCTTCTCATCAGATACCAAAATCCCATTCTAATGTGAGTGTGGCATGTAAACAGAAATAACTTAAGACAAACATACAGTGTAAAGCAGGACAACTGTAAAGATTTTCCTAGGGGTGATGATGTTTAAAGCATTCAAGATCTATACCTCAAGGAAAACCAGGGCAGAAAAGGAGAACATAAAGGAGAAATCCAAAACAAGTTTTTTCTTTTTTTTAGAATGGACCCTAGACTTGAATTAGTGAGACACTTCTCATATTTTCTTTCTGTTGCAATAGGAACTGAAATCTGAAAATCTCAAAGTTGTATATTTAAAGCATATATGGAGCATGCCATTCCATGTAGCAATTCCCAATGACCAACCACCACTAAAAATTCTTCTCTTTCCAATATCATCACACTTTAGGTCCATACCATACATTGGAGGTATTTCTATGTCATTATCAGAATGTATTACAGTAGAGTAGAATAACATTGACTAGTTTAAATGCATTTGTATGTAATTTCTTCTTTTGTTCTCCCAAAAACTCTGTGAGGGAGGTGGGAGAAATATTCTTTGACCTGGAATGGGGTAATATAAATCATTTAGTCCCATATGTTAATTTTGAAGAAAAGGAATATGATGCCAGGATAAATTAAGTGACTTGCTGAAGGTCACATAGCTAATTAGTAGCAGGTAAGATTACAATCCAAGTCTACTACCCAACACAATGCTGAGTCAGAAAACATTCAAGGTCCTATTATCTGCCATACCTGATGCCATGTGCTAAGGATATAAATACAAAGAGATATAAAGTTACTCACCAGTCATTAACTCATTCATTAGTGAAGTCAACAAATATTATTTCATTATTTGTCTCATTAGACATTTGTGAGGGACATGACAAATGGTACAAACAATAAGGCCCTGCCCATATCCATAATATTCTTATATCAGACATAAAAGGAAGCATGGCATAGTGGGAAAACAACTAGATAAAATGAGGAGAGATCTGGGTGTGAAGTCCACCTCAGATACTTACTAGTCCCATGACTTGGCGAAAGTAGCCTAACCTCTTTAAGTCTCAGTTCCCCCATTTGTACAGATGAAATGATAGCACCAACCCCATGGAATGTTTGTGAAAATCAAATGAGATAACACGTAAAGCACTTGGCAAATCTTAAGTACTAAATATGTGTCAACTATCATCATCATCATCATCGTTGTTTTTGTTGAATAAAAAATAGAAAGTAGAATGTGAAAAACTAATAACAGAAATATGGAGACCTGGGCAGCAGGGAGCAAGAGGGGATAAATGTGTAATGAGTAAGGTAAGAACATCTTTCCTGAGGATGATTTTTTTTTGAAAAGGATAAGCAAAGACATGGAGATAGAAAAGCAGGCAATATGTTTGGGGAAATTGTAAATACTCAAAAAGACTCCTTTCCACCACCATGGACATTGTTCTGCTAGACATACATAATGCTATATATATACTTGCTAATACATCCTTTTACTTACAATAGGGAGTAGTACACTGAACTTTTGATGGACCGAGATCATGGAAATACACAAAACAATGGTACTTCTCAGTTCAATGACATAAGTCCAAAGCAAAGGAGACGGCCCTTTATCGGACATTTAAAAGTGGGGATTTGTTTAAGATCAAGGGTATAAAGCAAGGGCAATAAAGCATAAGAGGTATACAAAAGAAGAACCATCAAAATTGTGTAATTTTTGAATAGCGTATTCCATTTGAGTTGACAGGACTAGAATATTGTGATCTAATACCTTACACCCCCAAAGAGCTTTGCAATCACATTTTGTTGTTGCTGTTGCCAAGGTCTCCAATTAATCTCATTAGAAGCTTACAGTTTTTAAGTGCCTCATTCCCTCTCTTCAACACTGTTTACTGTATAATCCAGACAACCTCATTTGATTTCTTTTTTAAAAAAATAAATTTATAATGCAGTTACTGCTATTAGAATGCATTATAACTAAAAAATTAAGCCAGTTAAAACACAGAAACAATTACCAAATCTCGTTCAGCCAGATGCTCTAATGGTATGAGTACTCTGGTTGTAGACAAGAGCAAGGATGATAAGAGGGTAACCTCTCTAAATTTTATATGTGTTTCACATACACATACAATACTTTCAAAGATCTGGAGAATATTATATGACAAGAAGCTCATCTCCTGTTTCCTCTTTCAATGCCTTAATATAAGCCAAGGATTTCCTTTCAGCTTCCCGTGGTTCTTCTTTCTATGAACTAGAATGACCTGATGTTTTGATAAACCATTCTGTTCGGTCACTATTGACTGGAGGGAATTCTGGGGAAAGCTCATGTCTAAGGTCAATGTCTCTACCTCAAAATCAGCCCTACATTCAACTTCCACCCACTCTAAGTATTAACATTTTTATTCTCTTTCCTAACCGGATTTCTTCTATTTCACTGAGCAACTATTACCAAAGTTAAATGAATTATATGGCTTAAAAGGTCATAAATCCTGCTGGAGAATCAGCTCAATAGGGAATTTTAATAAGGAGAATTGCAAGATGAAAATTTGGGGTTGGAGGATATTTAAAATGCTGTGTTTGTCCTTTGAGACATTAACATTTCCCATCTTGAAGTAAAAGAAGGAAAAGAGGACTGGCCTGAACCAAAGGGCTCTGGTAATTATGCATCTGATCATGCCACATTTTCTTCAGGATGCTGATTGAATAGTCATCTTAACAGTATTTAGCCTGTTTTATTGGATAAGTGTTAGAATAGAAATAGTGGAGGAAGATTAGGAAGCTGCCTAATGTGAGTCCTTGTTCTTCAGGTAGAAATAAAGCATCTTGCACTAATTTTATTGGAATTCCCTTTTTAAAAAAAGAACTCCCTAGATTCAGAGACTTTCTAGACTATGCTGACATTTCAGTAATGGGGGGAAAGAAAACAAAGAAAAAACAAAACAAAACAAAACTTCAATCACTATTCTTAGGAGAGTTATTATGTATGAGCCTGTGCTAGGAACTCTTTGGGGGACATAGCAGAATTGAAGGTATGATTATGGCCATCTTACAATCTAGTTAGGTAGAATTGGTTTTATTAAGAACATGCTATTTTGAAAACACTGTCCTAGGTTCCTAGAGGAAAATGTTTAAAAGAAAGGCGAAAAATAGTTCCTGTCCTCAAGGACACTACTCTCTTTTCTATAATTTACAAATGATACATGTGGGAAAATGGTAAATGCACGGTACAGGGAAGATATGTCAAAGAATTTGTGAGAAGTTCTGCATCTTGAACCTAACCCAGATCTGCTTGCTGTAATGTCTTCCCTTTCAGCTGAGCTGAAGAATGAAGTAGATTATCATTTCATGTCCTTGGAGACAATTACTGAGACAGATTTCTTTTGACCTTAAATCATTTTCGTTCCTTTAGGCTTTTTTTTTTCATTGTGCCTGTAAATGTTGATTTTGTCTAGTTTACCCATTAGAATTCCAAATGCTTAATGATTTTTGGTTTTGCATTGCTAAAATGTGGCAGGTTTTTTTTGTTTTTTATTTGTTTGTGTTGTTTTTGCTGAGGTCTTTTTGTGAGGATAGGCATTATGAAAATCCTGGAACAGACATCAAATCAAGAATTTTTTAAAAGTTGATTAGAACTTTCTTTCAAAATTGCTGGTCTTTCCATGAAGAAATCATGGCTGTTTTCAGTCCAGCAGGGATCTTGGTGGGTTGAGACTCATGAAATTCCATTTATCTACTGGAGTGTGAAAATAAAAAAAAAAAAAAACTTGTTATTTCTGTCAATATATTTTTCAGGATTTTTCCCCCAGGCACATTGAAAACTCACTATCTGTGGGGTTAAAATTGTGCTTGATTTGAGTCTGATGACATTTTTCCCCTCTGTTTGGAAAACTGAATATCCAAATATAGCACTTTGGTATTCTTTTGTTGTTTGCAAAATACTTTTGGAATGATTACTCTATGTTAACATACACACACACCATATACAAACAAAATCATATATGTGATATATTTATGTGCATATATATGCATATACCTATTCAAACATGTGTGTATGTGCATGTTTTTTCCTAAGAAAAGGAATGCAACAGTGTTGCCAAGTATAATATGATCAAGACATGTTCGAAATTTTTATAGTAGAAACTTGACTATTCATTCTAATAAATGGAAAAGCACCACTGATTGATCCAAAAGAGGTTAATTCTTTTCCATTAGCACCTTATCAGGATTTTAACCTTGAAATCCTAAGTCCTCTATAATGATTCAAGAATGGTTGAACGCTCGTCAGCAAATTCTGAAGTGCTCTAATTTACTGTATATTTTATGAGTTTACTATAACTTACTCTATTTTTGTGTATCTATTCATGGATTTTTCAGTATTTTATTGTGGATTTTTTTATCTTTTCTCACCCCAAAAATGTTGTAGTTTCTCTCTCTTCTCTTTATTTATTTATTTTTGTGAAGAAGATGGTATTAATAATAAAATTAATGACAATGAAATGATGTTACCACATTACTAATAGCATAGAATTTAAAGAGCATTTTTACATAAATTATCTTCTTTGATGCTTATAAAAGACCTATGAAAAGAAGAAAAAAGTTCAGAAACATTGAATAATTTGCCTTTGGTCATAATGCTAATAAGTTCTAGGGCCAGGATGAGAGCCTAGACTGGTGGTTTTTTCATTGTGCCAAGCTGCCTCCATTTGGTGGGCAGATAAACTGCCAAGAAGAGTAAAAACATCCTGAGGATATTGCTATCAATAAGTGGAAGGGCTTGAAAAATTTTTCAGTGACTTGAATAGAGAGCTTGAAGTTTTTCTTTCTGCCATGAATCCATAACTGCTCATTGTACCCAGAGGGAAGGCTAACTTCCTTCCTAATTCAGAAAGTAAAGGGACTCACAGAATTTATCTTCTCTTTCCAAGTTATTAGGAAGAAGCTAGGTACAAGGTTAAAAAGTTAAAGGGATGGGATGTAAAGTAAAAACAAGAAGAAAAAAATCTAAAGTAACAATAGAGAAGCCTGACATCTCAAAATCAAGAGGGGAAGAATGTGACATAGAGGAGAAAGAGGATCCTAAACACCTAGAGCTAAATGCTAGATATGAAGTTCTTTCCATAGAGGAGAGAGCTAGGTCTTTCAAGGTAGAAACAACTTCTTCTGTTCCAAGGAATGAGGGTATGTTCTAAAGGTTATCTTAGGAAAGACATTAACCAGTAAGGGACAGCAGAAAAAGTGACAAGTAGCAGTAGCCAATGACTGACTCACCAAGGAAGTGTACTATCAATGTACCCTTAACAACATGCAAGTACATTGGTTTTCCAGGGCATGTAATTCATCAGAGATACAGTGAGCAAACTAAGACTTCTCAAACATCAGGACTACTCTTCACTTCTAGTAAAACATATAGACAAACGACACCACCAAAAGGAATTTAGAAAGCCCTGATAATCATTTAGCATTTCTGGCAAGAAAGAAAAGATCCATATGCTTACTGGTCTTTTCATTTCCAATACCATGAAAATGCAAGAGTTTCAAAAGATAGATTTGGGAAGTAAACTACTGATTAAGAAAATGGAACCAAAAATAAGAATCTTCTAGACCATGATTGAAAAGAGGCCACACATGAGCTCTGCGTTAGGATAAAGTTAAGATAAATATATGGATGGAGTCTTACAAATATTATCTAAAGGATTTTTATAACTTGGAAAATTCTGGGGGTATAGTAAGGAGAGGAACAAAATTTCCTACCTACCAGGCTACCATATAGGGAAGCTACAGTGTAAGGAGATGTAAGTTCAAGAGTAGAGATGCTCAGAAATTCACAGAAAATAAAAAAAACTTTCGAAGGTAGTGATCAATAAAACCTTGGACCTCAGATGTCTGCACAAGAACACACAGTAAGGGTAAAAAATGCAGTGAACTTTATTTACACTAATGCAAGGAGACAGTGTTATAATTGGAGCTAGAAGAAATTGGAGCCTATACTTAAATATGGGTCTTGAAAAACATACTTACATGCAGACATACATACACATGAGGCAGCTAGGTGGTGCAGTGGATACAGTACCAGTGCAGGAGTCAGGAGGACCTGTGTTCAAATCTCACCTCAGACGCTTGACGCTCACTAGCTGTGTGACCTTGGGCAAGTCGCTTAACCCCAATTGCCTCATCCTGGGTCAGCACCAGTCATCTTGATGAATATCTGGTCACTGGATTCAGATGGCTCTGGAGAAGAAGTGAGGCTGGTGACCTGTACAGCCCTCCCTCACTCAAAACAAAGTCAAGTGCAAGTCATGTCCTAATTTCTCTGATGGCATGGTCTTCTTTGGCAACAAAGGACGAACGGACATGCACATATGTGTGTATATGTGTACATAAACATACGTGTGTGTCTGTATACATACATATGTGTGTCTATGTATAAATGGATGAATTACTATTGCATCAAAATCCTCAGGTGAGTACAACTCTGATGAGGAGTCTATAATACTGTAGACACCATTATTCTTCTAAGGATCAAAGGAGGGAAAACAAGTTATAGCATTATTGGAATGTGTTGAAAATAAAACAAAACACTTAGACAGAAGGAGGAAATTGATGATGACTTTAGGAAATAAATCACAAGCCTGGAATGGAGGTATTATTTCATGATATAGTAATAGAGCAAAATAAGTTACCCACACATCTGCTAAAGTACATGCTTCCTCTCCTCCCCTTCCCTCTTTTGTCCTTCTTTCCTCTCTTCCTTCCATCCTTTTCCTCCACTTTTCTTTCTCTGTATCTCTTTCTCCCCAACTTACTCTCTCTCTACCTCTATCTCTCTTGATCTTTCAATTTCTCTATATGCATCCTTGCCTTTCAGTTCCTGTCTCTTTCTCTCTCTCACTAATGAATTATTGACTTATACTGTGGATCAGGAAAATCAAATTGACAAATATAACATTGGGAAATGTGTAGCTTAATAGCATTTTATTTGATAAAGATAGAGTCGAGACATATGCTCTCAGATGTAGAAATGCTAATGTGATCATATGTGATATTAAAAGAATAATTGTGAAAGTGATAGGCTTGTTTAACTCTGCCTTGATCACATATGGAGTACTGCACCATGGTACTTCTGAGTGGGGCATTTTAGAAATTAAATGAAATGTTTAAAATGCTGAAGATTAGTTGACGGAACTGGGGAAGTTTAACCTAAAGGAGAGAAGACCTAATGGGGAGGTAGAATCTGTCTTCAATTATCTGAAGGGCTAAATGTGGGAAAGGGCTCAGATCAGTTCTTCTTGACCCCAGGGGGAAAGACAAAGTATAGTAGGGAGAAATAGAAGAGAAAAATGTTTCAAAGTTTAAAAAAATCAACTATTAAAGCTTGACAAACCTTGCCAAAAGTGGAATGGACTGTTTTGGTAGATCCTGTCTTTGCTCTTCTGGATGGGAATCTGCATATCAAGGATGGAGAGCCACTTGTTAGGGATGTGAGAAACAGGATTCTCATTCAGTTCTTGGCAGGTCTACAGACCTCTGAGTTCCCTTCCACTTTTGTGAATGTAATTACTAAATAGTAACTGTCTCTCTTTTGCCCAGGAACCCTGAGGGTCTTCGTCTACCAGTTTTATTTTATTTTATTTTTGGATTAAAAGGGCCATCCCTTGAGTAACTACCTAAAGAAGCCTATTCACTGAATAAATATATCTTACCGCAAATGAGAATGTGAAAAGACTTCAGTCTGAAAGGGCCAGGGTCTCACATTGCATTCTGGGTAATCTCCAGTCATCCTGATGAATGTCAGGCCACTGGACCCAGATGACTGGAGGAAAAAGTGAGGCTGGTGATCTTGCACAGCCCTCTCTCACTCAAATCAAAGCTCAGTGCAAATCATGCCATTATCTTGATGTCATGGTCCTCTTCAAGAATGAAGGGCAAAGCCTGTGAGTAGCAGCTTCTCCTCTCCTCCCCTCCCCTCCCTTCTCTTCCCCTTCTCTGGTATTCTATCCAGGGGAAAGTATACTCCATGGACAAAAGCTACCTTTTTTTCCTTTGGGTTTATGGGCTACATTTCTTGCTCCAAGACCAAGCCTTAAACTCAATTCATTCTGGAGCTCATAGAACTGAACCACAAGTCCTCACCTACTTAACACAGAATAAATGTAGCTACTAAATAGTAACTGTTTCTCTTTTACCCAGGAACCCTGTACCCCCTCCCAGTTTGATTTTTTTTTTTATTAAAGGGGCCATCCCTTGAGTAACTAGTTAAAGAAGCCTATTCATTGAATGGGTATATCTCACCCATCCAAAAGTGAGAATGTGATAACACCTCAGTCTGAAAGGGCCAGGATCTCACACTGCATCCTGGGCCATCTCCAGTTATCCTGATGAATCAAGCCAGTGAACCCAGATGGCTCAGGAGAAGAAAGTGAGATTGGTGACCTTGCACAGCCCTCCCTCACTCAGATCAAAGTCAATTGCAAGTCATGTCATCATGATGTTATGGTTCTCTTCGAGAATGAAGGACAAACACAACTGTTCACTTTTGTGATTTTAAGTCATTTTTTAAGTAATATTTTTCAAATGCTCTAATCCAGACACAGAAATTCTATGACAGATAAGCCACTGACTGTCTTTTCTTGGTTAAACACTCAACAAGCATTTATCAAGTGCCCATCACATGACAGAGAAGTTCATATTTGATATAAAGAGTTTGAATGCCAGAGAAATTTATATTTGATCCATATAACCTGAAATGGAACCACTGGAATTGATCACATTAGGGAGACACTTGGTTAAGCTGTACTTTCAGAAAACATTTTGGCAGCTGTGTGGAGCATGGACTGGATCGGGGAGACACTTGACGCATGGAGACTGATTATGAGGTTCAGTCCAAAATACTTATTTCTGTTGCTAATACCTTGTTCTCTGAGATTACTTTACCTGTATTCAAAACAGATCTGATATATACCTTGCGATTTAAATACTATCTCCTCCAAGAGATTATAAACTCTTTGAAGGCAGGGACATTTTTGACCTTGTCTGAAACTGCGGTACTCCTCACAAAGCCTTGTACTTTTTAGGTGCTTAAATGCTTCTTTACTGACTTCTTTTCCCATGGTTACACTTACCTCTTCTACTTCTATTACCTATGTTTTCAATCCTTTAGTGGTATATATGGGCACTGCTACGTGCCACTGGTGTCATCGAAAGTTAAAAAAAATGCCACCTCCAGATCTAGAGAGTGATTTAAAAAAATGAGGAAATAATAATTTTAATGGACGAAGGTGAAAGAGGCCAGAATAAAAAAAAATTTTTTTACATAGCACCATTAACTTTATACTGAATATAATAAAGTACTTTTTCCTGGTAAGGTTTCAGGGAAGCAAAGAAAGTTTACTGCGATGAAGACCTGATGGTTATCACTTCTTTATTTCTCTATCCTTATCAAAAAGTATAGACCTTCTTACATCAGAATCATTTTTTCTTCTGTATTCCTAACCCTCCTTTTTAAAAAAAATCTTCCCCACTCTCAGCCTCCAAGGACTAGAAATTCCCACTTTTTTCACTTCATTCCTCCCTATCACTTGCTCTTTCAATCTTTCTACTGTCAAAGCTTGCAATCAGAATACAATCTGAAACAATATCTTATCATTTATGATATAGCAGATCTAGAAGCCACATAGTCCAACCCCAATTCTTTTATATCAAGTATAAGGAAACTGAGCCTGATAAAGTTAACCCCTTGTCTTACATCACAAAGGTAGTAAGTTAATAATTTGCTTTCTTGTGTTAATTTAAAACTATAACTTTAGATCATAGAGATGCAATCTGGCATCATAGTTACAGAACTGACCTTGAAGACAGAAAGACTTTGATTCAAGTTCTAGCTCTGATCTGATCTATCTGGTTATATGGACCTGGCAAGTAACTTAAATTTTTATGGCCATAGGCATCATCTCCTTCAAGACTATACATTGTGGAAAACTTACTGACGCATATTGGTAGAGGCAGTTTCCTCTCTTGGAAGTCCCCTATGCTAATGAAATTGTAACTTTAGTGTTCAATCATATCTCATTAACTCTTCTGAGATTAATTTTTTTAACAGAGATAAAACTTAAAAAAAAATGACCATAACACCGGGGTAGGAACTTAGAAAGGCATAAGGAAAATTAAATATATATTAAATGAATAATCAATATTAATTATATTTATTAAATCAAAGAATTAGAGAATTGTTAGAAATCTTGCAACTAAGTAGTTGAATTCATTCCCAAAAGAAATTTAATCTTCTTTCTGTCCTTTCTCTTGACAGGTATAAATCCCCAAGTGTTTAAAGAATGAAAGCATTGTAAAATATATATCCAATTTTCTAACTTGAAAAATAACAAATAAAATATCTAATTTCATTTTCCTTATGACCTTTATTACCGTTTTTGCTTTCTAGGTTTCTAATGTCCATTTCTTTCCTATATACTTTCCCCAAAATGTATTAGTTTACATTTTCCTATCTTCCATATTTTGAAACATATTCGGGTCAAATTGTATTATTTTCTCGTCCTTTGCTGATGTTAGTAACACCTCTTAATGTAACAGCTATCCAAGGTAAAAGAGAGTTGAATCCTCTTTTCTGCTGTATACTTTGCTCAAAGATTAAACACATTAGACTATGTACTATTTCATAGTAAAAATAATTTTTTTCTATCATAAATATTTTTAAAAGTACATAGAATAGTTCATATATCATCCATGACAAAATCTACTACAGTACATTTCAAAGCAGGGGTAAAATTACATTATACCTATCAACATTAATGTTAAATTTCTTATTATTCAATCAACTAGTATTGCAACTATTGTATGTAATGTAACATTGTATAATTATATATGAATTATATGAAACTATATTTTATTAGAAAGAAACAGATATGAGATGTGAATAAGATATATTATATATCATTTGTATATATCATATATATGTAATGATTTGAAGATATACATATATATGTGCATACGTTTGTACCTATATATTTCATATATACATATTGTATATGTGTATTATGTATTTCTCTTCCTCATGCTGTGTCTTTCTTTAATTCTCTCTTCTGATGTCAGAGTAACTTGGTAATAGCCAGAAGAACACAAGGCTCTAGCAGTTCCTTCCAATCTGGAATGCCATTGAATGTGGAGTATATGGCAACTGTCATTTGAGAAGCAGCCTAGCTCAAGTTTGGAAAGGCTGAGGACCAGAAGGTTGGTCACCAGGTGATTTTTTTTTTTTTTGGCCTCAGAAACCCATAAAGATTGTTTAATAAGGCATGAAAGGGATAAAATATGCATTGTTGTATGATCTACCTAAACTAAAAAAAAATCATAGGTCTTTCCAAAAAATCATATACACACATTAAATATGCACATATGTGTAGACAAATATGTACATATATAAATAGTTATGTATGTCTATGATTACATGTGTACATATGCTTTTTTTAGTTGGGATGTTAAGACCAGTTACATCACCAAGGTAGAGAGCTAATGAAGATCTACAATTTTTCTGAAATTATTGTTCTGGGAGAGTTGCCTAGGGATACTGATAGCTAGCATTTATATAGGTCTATAAGCTTTGCAAAGATCATCACATATGGTACGTTGTATGAGAATTTAGACTGATGGTCAGAAAGTTAGCATGAATCAGAGGTACAGAAGTACAACTGGATCTCAGGTTTTCTTGACTTCCAGATCTCACTGATTGTGACATATTGCCTCTGTCGACATTGTACCTCCTGCTCCCCAACCATCACCACACCCAAATGCAAAATTTGGAAAATTTACAGAAAAAAGAAATCATAGAATTATAGAGCTAAAATAGACCTAAGAGATTATCTAGTGCAACCACCCTTTATATGTGAAGAAATTGAATTTCCACTATACAATTTTACTGCCTCTTTCAATGATATACATATGAATCTACAGAAGACATAGAGAAAATTATCAGAGTATATTAGAACTGGAAGGAATCCTAGAGTTTATCTACTATGAGACTTTTAATTTTTTAAGTGAAAAAATTAAAGGTCAATTGAAAAATTACTATATCCTTCAAATTGGAAAATAATTATTCATCAGGATTAGGGTCTAAAATGAGACATTGAATTTCTCTGTATGAAATAAATTATAGAATGGAAGTAGTGGTATATTTTGCAAAAAGAGACAATGTCAATACAAAATTCTTAGGAGATGAAGATTTTGCCAAATTTGATTCCAAAAAGTTCAAAAATTATTTTTAAATCCATAAAATAAAAAGTTTTTTTGACGGGAGAGGCAGGTGAATTGAGGTTAAGTGACTTGCCCAAGGTCATATAGCTAGTAAGTGTCAAGTGTCTGAGGCTAGATTTGAACTCAAGTCCTTCTGACTCCAGGGCCAATGCTTTATTCAGTGCACCACCTAGCTGCTCCAAAATAAAAGATTTAGAACCATTTGGCCCTGTGGAAATTAGTACCACATTGTCTCTTCAAAGATGTGGAAGCCAAGATCTAGAAACACTAATAGTAGTAGTAGTTAGAACTTAGCATTTTAAGGTTTGAAAAACATTTTACAAATTTTATCTCTACAACAAACCTGAAAAGTGGCTGTTTTTATTATTCCTACTTCATGGATGAAGAAACTGAGAAAGACTTTGAGACACTTGCTGAGGGTCACACAGCCAGAAATAATTTGATGGAGGATTTGATCTCAGGTCTTTTTGACTTCATGTTCAGCACTCTATGTATCCACTGCTCAAGAGAATCTGCAGCTGCCCACAAGAGACTTTGTAAAGGTCACACTGCTATATAATCAAGATAGAAAACTTGAATACAGGTTCTATAGATTGTAAAAAGGGATTATGGCTCAAAATGTCAGTTTTGACAAGATAATCAGAAGTGATCCCAATGAAAAAGGAAAATGGGATATATATATATATATATATATATATATATATATATATATGTATGTATGAAGAAAATAATACTACAACATAAAATATATCTGATGAGCTCAGATTTTAAATGGCTCTGAATGAATGATAGAAGGAAGGCCATAGAACCCAGGTCAATACAAAAGAAGCTCATGACGCTGATTGAAAAAATGGTAAAAACCATTTAACAAAGAACTTTTAAAAATGTGTTCAGCACAAGAAAAAGGGAATAAAATGCTCACCATTTGCACAGATTGTGAAATGTTGACAGTTAAAAAAAACTGAAAGACTATTCATCTCATGCTTCCTTTTTCCTCTCTAAAGAAGTATTTTTCTTTTCCAAACTGTAAAGGACAGAACAAATATATTTAAGAAGGAATTGAACCACAAAATAAGTAGAGAGGTAGTAAATGTGTACCTAGATTCTTTCAATTAATTTGAGTCTTCAGGCCTAGATAAATTCTATCTCAGAGTACTGAAAAAGTTTGCAAATGTTAGAACTTCTATCAATAATCTTTGAGAAGTCATAATTAAGGGTAGCAAGAGAAAAACACTACATACATTCAAATTTTCTTCCAGTTTCCAAAAGGAGGAAACTGAATAATAGAAATTACAGGTTAGGAACTCTAACCAAACGCAACCAAACCCAAGCAAAACTTTCAGCTACTCTCTATTATTAATGAAATGACTTGTGAAAAATAAGAGGTAGGAGCCAGACTGAGTTCTCTAAGAACAAGTTATGCTGCATTAAATTTATTGTGTTTTTAAAGTGTCTTCAATAAACATGCAATTCTATAGTTGAGTATAAAGAAAAATTTCAGATGTATCGCAAAAGAAGCATCTGAATTCATCAGGGAATTGCAGTGTAAAGAAGAGTAGATTTAAGGTTAAAGGACCTGAATTCAAATGCTGACTCTTTTACCTCTTCTGCCCCAGGGGTTAGTTACTTACCTCATCTGGGCCTCATTTTCTCATCTATAAAATGAGGCTTTTGGACAAGGTGGTGACTAAAGTTCTTTCCAAATGTTAAGTCTAGGATCTTAAGGAGCATCTATGTGGCACAGTGGTTGCAGTAACAAGTTCACTCAGCCACAGACTTGCGTTCAGATAAGCCTTGAACGCCAGTTGTGTGATCCTCTTTTCCTTATCTGTAAAATGGGGTTGTTGTCAAGACCAAATGAAATATTTGTGAAGTGTGTAGTGAAGCACTTGGCACAAAGTAAGCACTATAAAATTATAATGATAATATAATAATCCTATAAACAATTTTCCCCAAAAGATACCTAGGGGTTTTAATTGCCTTCAGATTCAATGTGAATCAAAAGTGTGATGTGACCTTCAAAAATGGAAAAAAAAAGAGATTTTTTGTTTATGATCCAACAGAGATTTAATTTCTTCAGCATGGGGATACCATACACAGAAATTCACTCCAACAAAGCATATCATATTTCTTATTCCTCTGTAACTTAAACAGAGGTGCCCAGGACTTGAGGAGACTTGCCCAGGCTTATATGGTCAGTCATGTTAGAGATGGGACTTGAACTGAGGAGTTCTCAAACACCCTGGCAGACCCTCTAATCACCGTGGCATGCTTCCCTTGCCATCCGTGTTCTTCCCCACCATTATTCTTCACCAATCCGGTGAGAAATAATGCTTCCATGTGACACTAGGTGATGTATTGTCATGTTTGATCATATGTTAGAAGTTCTGAATATGCAAATAAAATAGTTACAATGATTCACTATTATTTTTTCTTTTTATCTAGATTACTTAATGATAGTTACTGATATATTTAAGTGACATTAGCAAAAAAGGAAATTAACCTTAATAAAAAATGCTACTTTGAGACAGAATAGGTTTCACTGATGCCATTTTATTACATACTTAATTGAATGATATAAAGTGTACAATCAATTTTATTTAGATGATATATATATATATGTCTGTGTGTATATATATATATATATATATCTTTATATATATATATGTGTATATATATATATATATATATATATATATATATATATATATATATGACAATAACAAAAGAAACTTGGTGGCATTTTTATCTTTGAACTATTTTTTCCTCCTGACATCTTGATAATACTGAAATCAGAAAAGTATAAAGTAGCTGCTGGATTTCTATTTTATCTGAAGTCACTGATTTGGCCTCCTTGGATATTTCTGCTTCACCAAATAATAGTCTTTCTGAAATGGAAGTGGAAGAGGCTTGCTTGACCCTTAACAGGACACTACCTGAAGAGAAGGATAGGGGAAAAAAATCCCCAAATCAAAAAGAGTCAGAGAAAACTATGCTAATAAAACAAACATTCCAATTCCCTTATTCAGTGACTGTCTACCATTTCTGACATATATGTCGGACACTGCAGGAATTATAAAGCAAAACCAAATATGGCTCCTGTTTTCAAGGAATTTTCAATCTTGTGATCAAGGTTTATAAGTACAAAGAATGTAACAGTAGCTTTAGCTTCTAAGTACTGTGATGAAGCTTCCCAAAGTAGATAAAACATACACATAGATACACATGCACATACACAGACACATCACAAACAATGCAACACTTTATCATCGTTTCACACAAGTCACCCTTGTAAAATATGCAAACTGTAATATTTTCACATTGAAGGGGGTTTGTGCCTTTAAAATTGAATTATCAATGCATTAACAAGAATCAACTAAGAGCTTCTTTTTTGCCTGCCAGTCACTTGGAGAAATGTTAAAGATATAAAGTAAAAACAAACAAAAACAAACAAAAAGCAAGAAAACAACAGCAACAATCGTGTGTGTGTGTGTGTGTGTGTGTGTGTGTGTGTGTGTGTGTAGACAGACAGACAGACAGATAGGTAGATAGATAGGGATATATAATGAAGTAGTAGATACCTATTATAAGAAGGTTCTCATGGTTTTGTTCTTTCTATTTTTGGTGGGTTTTTTGCTTGTACGTTTTTCTGCTTTTGGTTATGAATTGAATAGTTATTTGGGGATCCCACAGATATCATCAAAAGTTTTTATAGCACAAGCTCAGGTCTGGGGGGAGGGTTTCAGCATTAGCAGGGGTCAAAGACTTAAGATAGGGCAAAATCTGAGTACATGAAGAGTCAAATGAAATTCCTGGTCACAGGAGGAATACTAGTTAGAAAAATGGAATTTAAAGAAGTTGGTAACCATATTCAGTAGGCACTGAAAGACATGAGATAATCAAAGGACCTTGGCCAAAGAAAGAGGGATAATAGGTTGGAAACTGAACAGGGTTTGAGGGGATGCAAAGAATTTCCCAGATAGTCACACTCAAGTTGCAGAATGAATGACCTTACAATCTTTTATGGTTGAGTGTACCAGGAATATTCCTGTCTGCCCTGTTCTTCAAATGAACCACTTCTCAGCACAGCTCTCATTCACCTTTGATGCCTTTGGAATGGGAGGCAACTATGTCAAAACTGAAGTCGATGGACAATAAAATGGGAGAAAGAGTGATTAGGGAGCTGACCCAAAAGGAAGAAAAACTTCGGAAGGTTAAAAAGAGGTAAAGCAAGTTCTCTGAAGGTTGCTTGCTACCGTACTGGAAAGACACATTGGAGTAGGTGTCCAGAAACTGGGTTTATGTCCAAGTTGTAATGCTAATTTGATGAATGACCTTACTCGTTCATTTGACCCATGCAGATTTAAGTTTAACACACTGGTAAAATGAGAAGTTTGACTATAAGATCTCCAAGGTTCCTCTCAGCATCTGGCCTTCTAGAAATCTATAAATCAGGTATGCATATAAAGATTTCTGCCCTTTAAATAAAAGATCAATAGTCCAGAAAGCCAGCCAACATCTATAGCACCAGTGAGTGAAAGATAGAACATTTGAGAAATTCAAATCTATAGGGAAGCAGGATATCTAGATTTTTAAATCATTTCTCTATATGAGAAACAAAAATTATTTCTTCAGTTTGGACTAAACATATTGCTTCTGCTCTTATAATTAATATCTTTGGCAATGATGGGATGCCATTTGTGCGTTTAAAATGAATCTAAAGCACATACAACTCCCGAAACTTCCTTGCTCAACTCAAACCAAATCAGATATTAACTCTGTGCTTAGCAATACACTAAGCATAGTTAGGTTTCATATTTCCTGAAATCAGACAACCAACATACATTTATTAAGCATCTGTCATGTACCAAGCACTGTGCTAAATACTGTCCGAAAGCTTTGATATTAAGGTTGCTTATATAGTCAGTAAAAGGCAGAGAGATAGTTTTGGGAGGAAGAACACTAGCAAGTACTCCTATGCAAAGTATCTCAGGAGTTTAGTGTTAGTAAAAAAAGAAACAAAAAAACTAGGAATTTAAAATTCATGCTGAATTGTATTGTGAAGAAAAGGTTAGCAACACATATACATTAGATCACAATCTCTATAATATGACAATATATAATCAAATGCTTCCTATATAATAGAGTCTACTAGAATGAGAACCCCATGAGTGCAGAGACTCTAACAGTTCATTGTATATATTTGGTACATAGTAAACATTTGTTCATGTTAACCCAGTAAGAACTACAGAGATTATTTTAGTGGGCTTGATAAATGATCCTATGGAAATGGAATAAAAAGAAAAAAGAAGTTATTGCGTATATTATATATATGTTATAATCATTAGTGATGTTCTTCCAGTAAGTAGCTATATCAAGTCACCTCCTTTAGGTCCACTATGTCAAAAATTCTATTGATTTACAAGCCTATGAACATGGAGGAATATTTTTTATAGCATTTTTATAGCATCTATGAGAATATTTATGTTTTAAAGAAAATTGGATATCCCAATCTGTCCAGATACTCCTGGTCCTAGTCTAGAGCTACTCTTTCCATTTCAGATGCTGTTTGGGAGCATGTGATCACATGCCACCAGGCACTTCTCCTGTTGACAATTTTGACCTTTATTAATTCAAGCCTGTTCAATCTTCACTACTGATCTGTCAATGCTGACAACTTGTCACAGTCTGATTTTGCAGGGAGAATTCTGAGAGAGTTCACAGGCCATCACACTGAGTTGGCTTGATACCAGAGGAACACACAAACACACACACACACACACACACACACGCTCACACACACATGACCTAAGACCAAATTCCCTCTCTTCTTTTTATTTGAATTGTTGATTCTCTCAGAGTTGTACTATAGATCACTAAGATGTCCCCAAGAGTTCACAAGATGAACACGAGACTATTCATATGCTCGTTTAAATTGGCTTCCATGAACAAATTTCCCCGTTTGCCCTTTTCTATTGAAATATGTCCCTTGTTGCGGGGAAATGCAATAAAGCTATGCAGTGTGTTTTTTAATCTGTGAAAAGTTGAAAAGGTTACATGCTGTGTGTGAGTTTTCTATTCTCAGAATATACATACACTTTCCATAAAACAAAAGAAATCAGCATAATTTAACAGATTCCTGTGTCTCTTATTGCCCCACTATAGTAGTTTCTGGCAAAGAACACACAAAAGTTACTTCTTAAAAAAACAGCACTTTGTTTGGATAAATTTCAGTTGGCAATCATGACCTTAACTCTATGTTCTCTATGCAGGTACATTAAAAATGAACGGTGTAACCCCTTTGAGATTAAGTTGCTAAAGGACAGTATTCAGACATGATTACATTTAACTAATAACATTAACCTTAAATTAATGATATTTATTTACTTTTTAGCTCTATCCATTCTGTCTCTTTATCTTTTCCCTTCTCTGTCTCTTTCTTCTTGTCTGACTCTTTTTTCCAATTAAATTCAAGGGACATTTATTAAGCCTTTACAAAGTGTAAATTGCTAATAAAAAATGAGCAATTGCACATTCTCTGCCCTTAAGGAATGATCCTCTCAAATAGGTGGGAGTGGTGATGATGAAGCAGTTAAGATGTGTGCGCAAATTAGGATGCTATAAGGTAGACTATGATAAGGGCAAAGATGATTGCAGAAGTGAGATCATGCATCTGGAATACACTCCTGCTTATCTTGCCCCCCTCCTCCTTCCTTCAAAACATGACTCAGGTGACTCTACCTACATGAAACCTACACTCTTTACCTACTTACTTGTTTACAAGTTATGTCCCATCACCTCCCCAAAAGAAGAAGCAAAACCTTCTTGAAAACAGAAGGAATAATTATATTTTAGTAGCTCCAATACTTATTGTAGTGTTATGAATAGTAAGTTCTTAATTAATGTTTTCAGAACTGAACTGAAAGGAGTTTACGGTAAGTCTCTCGTGAACACTTCAATAACACAAAATTTGTCACAGCTCACATATTTAAAAAAAAAAAGTTAGTCTTCTTATAGGAAGCCAATACCTTATCATCAGTTTGAGCTGTCTTTCAGTACCAGGGATCAGTCTGAATTGATACATCATCCATGGACCTTAACCTAGTTCTCCTTATAATAGCCTACATATGTGACATGGCTGGAATCTTGAAGCAATTGAACAGAGTATATTTCCTTATTTAAAGTTAACTGACTGTAAAACAATTGGATCAGAAGACTTCAGTTGGAAAGTGCATTATAGACCAATTTTTTATTTTATCGATGAGGAATAAGGTCCAGAGAGAACAAAGAAAAAATTATAGAAATCTAGTGCTGAGAAGGAATATAACAATTATCTAGTTTATCCCCTAAGCAACTGTGGCTCAGTGATATTCCAGTGTCTGAGAACATTAACCAAGTTAATGACAGCACTGGATATAGAACTCAAATATCATGACTCTTTTTTCTCATAGTTTTGCCTTTCATACAATAATATCTCTAATCTTAAACTTAGCCTCATTAGTATCCTGCCTGCAATTACAGTGATTCCTATTTGTATAGCTTAGGAAAGCATTTTCTTTACAATAACTTTTTGAGGTAGGTAATACAAGTATGATAATGGCCATTTTACACAGAAGCCAACTGAGGTTCTGAAGCTTTTGTCCATTATAAGACAGATAGAAAATCTCTGCAATAGGATTTGAAATAATGTCTTCAGACTTCAAGTTCAATACTCAGTATACTATACAATGCTTTAATTCCATGAGCAAATTGGTAGAGACTAAAATTAAATATGCTAGGAAACTAAAAATCATAGTATGTTCAGTCCCTTAACTGCACAGAGCCTCAAGATGTCTTTTTAAATGAAATATACCCCTGCTAAAACCTTGTTTGTTTCTCTCATAAGAATAAAATGTGAAATAACGATATAGGGTATAATGGGAGGATGATGGGATAAGAGTTATCTCCCATTTTACTCTCTACTTCCAGTAATAGGCTGTGGGAGTGACTTGATCAAACTTGATTAAACTTTCATAAATTTTATACCCATCAACTTAGAATTGTGAATTTCCCTCCCCACCCCCAGCTTGATAGAAATTTAATGTTGCAAAGAATTGGTAAACAACCTATGAGTATAAATTGTTGGAATGGAAAAAGCAGCCAAAGGAATGGAAAAAGCAACCCAGTAAGACAGATGGGTAGTGTAGGAGAGCAGCTCAACAAGCTCAACTGCTTCATCCTTTATCCCTAGATGTAGGCATTAGGCAACTGGGAAATATTTGATCTGACTGAAAAATAAAAGGAGCTACCTCTCATGGCTATCCATAAATCATCCCTAGAGCACACACAATGAAAAGAGAGGGAATATGGGAATTTGGGCATCAGTGGTAAAGATGACGGGCAGTCATTGGTATATATCTTGCTTAAAACCGCAGATAATTGTAATGACAAATAGAATTATATTTGGTGTAACATATGTTGTAAAAATATGATTTCACCGTGTATATTGGTTTGAATATAGGTATAAAAATGTATGTGACAATTAAAGCAGACTGCCACACACATAATAATTAAAAAAGAAAAACAAGGGTTTCTGCTCCCCTTTCTTATGTAGGTAATTTAGACATGTAATTTAGCCTTTCTGAAGAAACTATCCCACAGATGAAGGTACCCTAGGGCTTTTTAATAGAAAGATTGGGGGGCAAGGCAAGTTAAACTATTAAGTTTAAGAGAAGGTAGAATTAAGAGAAGATAGAATTTTTAAGTCTCATCAAGAAGTTTCAAATCACCCATTTCCATAAAAAAAAATTTGAAATGCTAATAAGAAATCATTAATGGAAGCAAGTAAGTCCCCCTAAGGACAAAACATTTTGTTAAGATTGTTTTTTAGTTAGAATAAGCAATTGAGCCAGGCATGACAGCATACACCTAGAATCCCTGTTACTCTGTGATGGGGTTCAGACTCTGGGAGCCTCCTTGAGCTCCCTGTATCTCCCCACCTAATCTGGCCTTTCTTACTCAAATCTAATCTTCCTATTTATTCCGGCACTCTCAGGAAGCCCATGGGCTTTTCATTATCATTTCAGGTCTCCTGCATTCCCCACCATTGATCCCATCAAAACCCGTGTCCAGGCTGCCCACCACTCCCATCAAGATATGTATTCATTCTCATACTTCCCCATCAAGATCTCTGGATTGCTCCACCTGCTTCCCACCCAAACCCACCATTGTCTGATATCTCCCGCTAGCTTCCAGCTATCTCCAGCCAGCTTCCAGCTATCTCCAGCCTTTGATCCTCCTTGGACTCCCTCCTTGGACTTCTCCAAGACCCTCCCTGAACCCCTCCTCCCGTCACCCTGGAATACCAGACCAACCCCCCCACATTCCTCCTATACTCTTTTCTGTATTTAAGTTCCATCTTGCCTCCATGAAGGTGCTCAGATTCAATCCAGCTCAGACTTTGTCTAGCTGGGATTCTATCTGGCCCGCTTGTGAATACAAGCATCACAAATGTTTAGGCTCCTTAAGAGGCAACCCAATTTGAGGAATCTTTAATAAACTTTGTTTTCTTTGGCTTTAAGAAGGCTTGAGTCCAATTCATTCGAGCACGACCCGGACTGTCGGTATTTTGGGGTACACCTAGTACCCACAGACCTCATCTCTGGAAGGCTGAGGCTAGTAGATCTTTTAATCTGAGAAATTTCTGTGATGGGCTATAGTGAATGAAGGTCCTCACTGAGTCCAGAATTAACATAATGAGCCTCCAGAAGTGGAGGGCCATCAACTTGCTCAATAAGGAATAAGCTGATTAAAGTTTCTATGCAGATCAGGATTGGAATGGGTCTATGAATAACTCCTGCACTTATAGTCTAGAAAGACCAAGTCTTTGCTAAATGTTGAAAATGCAAAGAAAGAGGCAAAAGTATTTACTTACAGAAGAGACAATTCATTCTTTGTAAAGAAGTCATTAACAGACATGGGGTCTGGAAAAATTATGCCATAAAAGGTGGGCTCTTGTAATAGTAATTTAAATGGGAAGATCTTTCCCATTCATTAATAGGCCCATGTGAACTGCTTAAATCACATGGAAGCCTAAGTCACATGGGGTGGGAGGAGCCTGCTGAAAATGTGGAACAAAAAGGGTGGAGTAGAACTGGGAGGAAGTTGGTGAAAGCAGTTATGGAGGAGGGTAGAGAAAAAACAGGCAAGTAGACACAACTAGGCTGGTGTTTGTTTGTTGGAAGGCCAGAGCAGGGGACTTGAGGTTGGAGGTTGGGGATGGGGAGGCTTGGGAATTACTTTGTCCCCTGAAGTGCTAACGTGTGCTGACTTCTTGATTATTATAATGGATTTGACTTTCCAGTGTATGAATAAATGTTTTCCTTCTGCCTTCTATATGGACAGTCTATTATGCTTTGTGTTTCAGAAATGCACCAGCATATTCATAGTCACCCTCAATGCTGTGAATATTGCTTTGATACAGCTTTCAACCTAGTCTTGAAGGAAAACAGAAACTTAAGAAGCTGAGGTTAAAGGGTAGAGCTTTCCAGGCATGGGGAGATGGGGGTGTCAGACACAACATAAAGGCAGAGAGATGAGAGATGAAGTGTCATATTTGATGAACTGACAATAGGCTAGTGTAGCTAAAGGAATCAAGGTGTAAGAAAACTGGATAGGTAGGAAGGAGTTAGGTTATGAAGAGCCTCAAAGGACCAAACAGAAGAATTTATATTTTATTTTAGAAGTAAGAGGGAGCCAATGGAAGTCAATGACTGGGAAGAAGATACGTTCAAATCTATATGAGATAAATCACCTTGACAGTTGAGTACATAAGGAAGGAATGGAGGGAGGGAGGGAGAAAAGAGAAGAAAAGGAAAGGAAATGAGGGAGGGAAGGAAATTGTGTGTCTCTTCTGTGCCAGGCATTGTGTTAATTGCATTACAAATGCTATCTCATCTGAGCCTCACAGTAACCCTGGGAATTAGGCACTGTTTTACAACTAAAGAAATTGAGTCAGGCAGAGGTTAAGAGACTTGCCCAGGGTCACACAGTTAGTCACCATCTGAGGTCAAATTTGGACTGGATCAGCTGTTTATCCATTGTACCATCTAGCTGCCTCAATGGGAAAAGCCTTTGAGCAGGTAGACCAGCTGAGAGGCCACCGGGACGGTGCAGGAGAGAAGTGATTAGAGTCTGGAACAAGGTTGCGGTTTTATGAAAGAAGAAAAGGGTGCATATGCAAGAGATGCTATGAATGCAGAAATGATCTGGCATGTATACAGTAAATGAGACTGATGATGCAAAGATTATATAGCCAACAGGTTGGGAGGATGGTGGTACTCTGGACTGCCACCAAGCTTTTAAGAAATATTTTCTATGTGGCAAGTACTGTGCTAAGTGCTGGGGATACAAAGCAAAGCAAAAGCCATTCCCTGTTCTTCAGGCTCCCACTCTAATCGGAGAGAGGAGGAGATAACATACAAATAACTATCTACAAAGAAGAAATTATCAGGGTAAATGAGAGAGAATCAGCAGAGGGAAGGCAGGAACATTAAGCAGTATTAGGAAAAGCTTCTTGTACAAAGTTCGATTTTAGCTCTCCCTTGAAGAAAGAAGGTGAAGTAGGAGGTGGAGATGGGAAGAGAGAGAATATCAGGCATAGGAGATAGCCAGCAGAAAAGCAGAATAAAGAGATGGAATGTCTTGGGTGAAGAACAGCCAGTTGGCCAGCATCTCAGAATCTATAATGGGGAGTGAGGTGTATAAGAAGACTGGAAAGTTATGAGGGGGCAAAGTCATGAAGTTCTTTGAATGCCAAATAGAGAATTTTGTATTTGGTCCTGGAGATGAGAGAACCACTGAAGATTATTGAACTGGGGGTATGGACAAACTTGCTCCTTAGGGAAATCAATTTCATAACTGAGTGAGGATGGATTAAAGTGGGGAGAGCCTTGAGGTAGGAAGCCAGAAGAAGAGTGAGCTTGGAGGATAATATAATGAGTTCCACTTTAGACACTGAGTCTGGGATGCCCTGGTGGCATCCATTTAAGCATGTTCAAGAGGCAGTCGGAAATGTAAAACTGTAGCTCAGAAGAAAGACTAGAGCTGAATATATAGAGCTGGGAAGCATCTGTGTGGAAATGATAATTAAATCCATCACAAATTGACAAAATATAAAGGCAGAAGAAAAAGGGGCCTGCTACAAAGCTTTGGAGGGGATTCACAAGGCTAGTGAGTATGCTGTGGATGTGAAAGGAGCAAAAGGTACTTTTCAGAGCCAGCTGGATAAGGGTGACTAACAGAGAAAGCAGTGTCACAAAAATTTAGAGAGGAGAGAATATCCAAGAGGAGAAGACCATTAACTGTCAAATGCTGCACGAAGGTCAGGAGACACAAGATTGGGGAAGATGGGTAGGATTTGGCAACCATCAATTTACTGCCTAGTAGGGGATAAGATAGTAGTAACTAACCTTGGAGATGGTGTGCTGACTAAACGCTCCAAACTTAGCTACTTTAGCTAAGTTTTCATTTTCATTTTCAAATGAAAAGTAAAAGCCTCCAATCCTGGATCTATACTCAAAGTCTTTTCCAGGAAACTTAAGCTTGCAGTGAAAAGTGTTCTAGCTTTGGAGTCAGGGAGCCTTGGTTCATTTCTGTGTCATCCTGGACATATCGGGTAACCCCTATGCGCTTCATTTTTCCCATAAGTAAAATGAGTGAACTGAAAAAGATCAACTTAGAGATTCCTTTAAGCTCTAAATATAAAAGTAACTATAAGTTAAGTTTTTAATAGATTACCTTTAATGTTTGCTAGCTATCATTATAAAAAATAGTTGGTTGAGTAAAAATAAAAAATAAAAAAAAACCCCAAAACCCTAGATCTGAAGTCAGAAGACCTGGGTGCTCATCTCAGTTATATGATGCACTTAGTTCAGGCAAGTTTTTCTGCCTCTTTTGGTCTCAATTTTCCTCATTTGTAAAACAGAGATTAAAATATTTATATAACCTACATAGCAGGGTGTTGGTTAGAGCAAAATAAGAAAATGGACTTTTTTAAAGGACAGCTTAAATGAAAGCTACAAAGACAGTGATGATGTTGATAAGTTTTTGAGTTGTGACCTTCAGCATTAATTTTCCAATTGGTCTTTTATGTCAGAGAAAAGAATATAGATCATAGAATGACATGATTATAACTGAAAATAATGTCTTATCCTTCCTTATTTATCCTTCCTAATTTACTTGCAGGATAACTTCTATGAGATGTGCCTTGTACCAGGTGAATGTTCTAAACCGAATAAAGTTCAGCAATTGTCTAAATGTTGACAGAATCTTAATTCATTATTCTTCACCTTCAAGGTCAGAATTACTTTAAAAAAAATAACCATGACATGATCTATATGTTGGAGAAACAAATAAAACTTAAGGTATCAAATACACATTTGAGTATTGTAAAAATAACTCAGTGGCTTAGAATTTTTAGGAGCAGGACTGTCTAAGGACAGAACACTGGACCGGACCTGTCAAACCTCATGAGGCCTCAAATTAATTCTCTCTTTCATGAACTTCTGGCTGTAGCTGAAAACAATGGAAGACAAAGAAAGCCACAAGAAATAAGCTACAAACCTGTTTTCTTTCATCTCATAATTATTCATTAAATTCTTAATTATTTTCTGAAACAAGGTGAGAAGCAGAAATTTTCTTTAAGTAATTCATGAAAGATGTCCATATATCATCAAAGTCATCTGTCCTGCCCTGAATTCTGTGCATTACCCTTTAGCATGCTGCTGAACACATTAATAATAATGTCTAATTAATGGATATCTATCCATTTTGTTGGGGAAAGTTGTGTGGCACTTTCCCAATGTCTTATGAGTGCCCTTTTAGAACAATGAGGACAAATTTCAATTTTTCAAAACTAAAGACAGGGTTGGCTATATCTGTGAAATACTGAACTTTTGAAGTTTGTTATGAATTCTACCTCTTCTATTCTCAAGTTTTTAAAAACTAAATTGGATCATTTTTTTCTTTATGCATATCCTATCCTTGTCTACTAGATAACAATCTACTTTTAGTGCAGGGGCTGTGTTTTATTTTTGTGCTTGATGCAATATATTTTGCATTTTTAGAGAAAGGCAATGCAGTCTCATAGAGTCAGCATCAGTTGGAAATACCTGAGTTCAAGTCTTGTCTCTGATTTAGGTTGGTAGTAAGATCCTGGATAAATTATTTAAAATTTCAGTCTCAGGCAATGATGTGTAAGTGACAGAGAAAATATAATTTGTAGTTTTCTTACGCAGATGAAATCCCAGCTTTACCCCTCACTACCCTCAAAAAGGTTTTAGACTTAGAAAAACCTTTAGAGGTCACCTAGTTATTTATCTATTTTACAGATGGTGGAAATAAGGCCCAGAAAGGTTAAATCACTTGCCCAGTATGGTCGTATATACAAATATTATGTAACAGAAAAGGGATCTGAATCCAGATCTTTTGACTCCATTTCACTGTTGTCTTCCTCTCTACTACTTAAGTATTTAATAAATGTTTGTTGAGTTAACAAATAGCTGGATGCCTATCATACCTCAAACAGACAAAAGCAAAAATACTTTGAGGCATATTTATAAAAAAAAGAAGTCAGTTTCAAAAAAAGAGATGCTTAAGTTTGGCAGAAAATATGAAGGAAAGCTATTTTTCCCCTTAAAATGTGAGGAAAAACTAGAGTGATACATTACAGTTGAATAAATTTGATTGTCAAACTTCCCACCCAGTTGTCTTCACAGGTTTTGCAGTCTCCTCCATGTAGGATAATCAGGTGTTAATATGGTTCATTGGAGAGATAAATTAGATGATGCATTCATATGGAAATAGGGGGTCAAAAGTCATTGCTGAGGGAGTGAAGAAGTATGCAAAAATTAGATAAACTCAGCCATTTTGCCTACAATGCCTACCATTGTGATTCAGTGTGTTTTCTGCCTGCAAAAGTAGTCTGTCTCTGTTTCTGGCTCTCTGTTTCTCTGTCTGTCTCTATCTCTGCCTGTCTTTGTCTCACTATCTCTGTCTGTGTGTGTCACTCCCTTCCTCCCTTTTCTCTTCCTCTCCTTCCTTCTCTTTCACAATTCTTCCCACTTACCCTGCCCCCAAATAGGAAAGCAAAACTAGATTAATTAAGGACAGAAAAGAAGTAACATTACGTTTTCACTGAATACTCAATCATAATTCACTTATTTTTGTTCAATATAAAAAATTTATTTTTATGATTTTTAGTCCTATGGATTTTCTTTTTTCATTGTAATTTCACATAAGATAGCTTTGTGCTGTATGAAGTCTTAGGATCTCATCAAACTTATGATCTTAGATTTAGAGTTACAAAGGACCCAAGAACTAACTTAATGTAGCTCCTTAATTTTAGATAAGGCAACAAAAGACTTTCCCAAGGTCACACAGGAAGTGAAAGAGCTGAAATTCAGAAGAATCCAGGTTTTCCAATTCTAGATTTAATGATGTTTAAGCTAATCATAGTACTTATTCTAGCTCTCATTTATAGAGAGAATTTGAAAATGATATCTCTACATTAATAGAATGGGGATTACCTAGTCTTATTTCTCCATTTTACAGATGAAGAAACTGAGCCCCTGCAGAGTTATATAAATTGTTCAAGGTCAGAAAGCTAGAGCCAGGTCTTCAGAACCCCTTTTTTTCTTTTTTCTCTGGTTTCATCATGCTAAGCACTGGGCAAATGATATAGATTGCACAGGAATTATGAACTTTCATGAAATTACAACCTACTCAACACATAAATGGAACAGGAAAAAAAAGTTCATCTTTGACAGGTCACAAAGAATTCACAGTGGCTGACATCCTTATGAACTATAAGCATAAGCCCATATGTGACTGTAGAAGGCATATGAGATGTCGCTGAATCACTACACATTGTAATACCTATATTTAATGGTGCCTTTTAAAAATATGAGTCTCCCTGTTGGACCTAGACTACTTATGGCAAAATCCCACTAATGATTGGGACTGGTGCTTAGGGTCAGTCCCTTCTTAAGCCAACTGGTGCCTCCCACTCTCCTTTGAGTCTCCTCAGGCTGATGTCAGGTTTAATTTGGGCCCTCAGTTGGCTTAACATAGGATTGGGGAACCTGCAGCCTCAACCCCATGTGCCCTCAAGGCTGCCCACTCCCCACCCCTCAGTTTAGCCCACTGCAGGTCACTTCTCTCCAGAAGAACTAATCCACCAGCCTTAGCTTCCCTACTTACAGGGATTACTCATGTACACAATTATACCAAGCATAAATGCTGTTTTTTGAATAAGATGCAACACTGTTATAATTTAGTTTTTCCCATAGTAACAGAGAATGCAATCAAGGCAATACTTTAAAAAGGAAGCAGTGCTAGAATAGTGCTTATAATAGTGAGCCCAGTTCTTCTCTTGAGTCTGCTTCTAGCAGGCAGTTATGATATGCTAATTAAACATGGAAATATCACAAAGGACTTTGAGTTGGCAAGTACTTTTTATAGATTGTCTAGTCCACATCCCTTATTTAACAGAAGAGGAAGCTGAGGTTCAGACAATTAAGGCTCTGGTCAAGGTCACATGAGTTATATATAAGTAGCATCACTAGAATTAAAAAAAAAAACCAACATGTTCATGTATGGTCAGAGAGCAGTAGTTTTATAAAATGATAAAAAAAGAACTTGGGAGACAGTTCTTGTCCTAACTCCCACAAATTAGCTATGCAACTTTAGATGAATTACTTTACTTTCCTGGGCTTTATTAAGTTCCTCAATTACAAAACTATAAAGGGGTTTGACAAGTTGATCTTGTAAATCCATTCTGGCTCTAACATTTAATGATCCTATAGAAGTTCTATACCTGAGTGCTTTCTACATAACCATAAGTATATCAGTGTCTAGGTTGCATTTTATTTCTTCTGTCCTCTTACGTGATATTTGGCAATCATATCTATTACATTACCAGAAACCCTAAAACGTCTAAGGAAGAGCAAATGCAAAGTTTCACAAACAGTTATTCTTATCCATGGACTGCAAATGACAATGAAAATCAAAATAAAGAAATCTGGATATGGGGGAAAATCGTAGAAAACGATGCACTCTAAAGAGTTCAGATTTGTCAGAAAACTAAAAAAAAAGACTATTTTGTCTCTTGCCAAAAAAATAAAAAATAAATAAAATTGTAATTACCCAGTAAGATAAAAGCTGTTGAATTTGTAGCAATGGAAATATTAAGACAAATTAAATACCAAGCTTATCTCTGCTTTGTGCTATCAATATTTTATACTAAACATCTGTTCCTTGTATCTCATCTCAGAAACACTTCCACACTTTATCAGGGCAAGCACAGCTTTCAAAGCAAATTAAGCTAAACCGTTTTCACTTAATCACCAATGGATCACAACATTCCGAATGACACATATTGATCTGTAAAAGCCCCATTTTTCCCAATTCAGGAGAGCATATTGGAGGAAACACTTGATTTGCAGTCTGAGCAAACTTGTTAGGCACACAGTTCAGACGTATTTTAAGTAGGATGCATTTCAGGGCTTAAAAGAATAAAGAGAGATCTATTTTCAATGAGGCTTTTGAGTGTATAATTTCCAGTCTTTGTTCATAGAAGCATGGGTCTAGAAGAGAGTTTCAAAATCATCACTGTAACCCCTTCAATTCACAATTGAGGAAAATGAGTTCCCAAGAGGTCAACTTGTCCAAAGTCACAAGGTTAGTGAATAGCAGAGCTGGACTGAGAACTTCGGTTTCCTGATTTCCAGTTCAGTGATTTTGCCAGCACACCATGCTACTGCCTTTCTATTATCCTAACTCAGCCTGATTTTTCTGTCCCAGGTTTAGATTGTGTATTGATATAAATCTAAGATGAAGAGTCATAAAAACTTACAGTAACTCTTCTTTTCTTCTTCTGTTAATACTACTTCTACCGACCCACATTTTTGCAGTGTAGCAAAATTTAGAAATCACTTTCCTCACACTGAACTTATAAGGAAGGCAGTATAAATATTATCCCCATTTTGCAGATGAGTAATGTGAATGTCCGATGAGTATCATGACCTACTGTCACTCAGCTTGTAAGGGACAAAGATGAGATTTGAACCTAGGCTTTCTGATTCTAATTCTGCTACCTGTTACGTTCCCTCATCAATAAAAGGAAAGGATTGAACATGATAAACTCTAAAGTTTCTTCCAGCCCCAGATCTATGACCCTCAGACGCTAAACCCCAATAATCTTTCTGTACCATCATGCAAATCTTGACTTTAGATGGGTTCAGGGAGAAGTATTTGAGAATTTTCCCTATGGTTTCCATTGCCAGTGATGTTATATTCTGTTTGTTGCAGTTCCTCTAAAAACTTTAGTATTTTTTCAATTCATAGAGTCATAGAGACAGAGAGCTCCTCAGAAATCTTCTGGTCCAGTCATCTCATTTTACAAAAGCAAGAACTTATGCCTAGGGAGATTTGTCAAGGTCACGCAGTTCGCGAATATCAGAAGCAAGATACCATCCCAGGTTCTTTGATTCAAGACCTAATGCTCTTTCCACTATGTCAAAATGCCTGTGATTAATATCCTTCCTGTTGTGTAGAAGAAAATCAGACTCACAAAGCTAAGTGATTTGCTGTGGTCCTATGCCTAATAATTACCAAGGGTGGAATTTGAACTGAGATCTCCTTGAATACAAGGCCAATCTTTTTTTCCATTATTAAACTTTCCTACTCTGTCTAGAATATCTTATACAATATACTATAAACTTCTTTCCAAAGAGCCTAAAAGAATAGAATTTCTAGTCATTTCTGGGATGAGGACAAGTGGGTTAGAAAATAAAAACATCCTTTAGAAAGTTGAGCTTATACATTTCTCACTCATTTTATTCTGAGGCTCAGGGAGTCTATTTGTGCTCAGAGTTCCAACTGACTTCCAAAGGAAGTCTATAATCACAGGGGCTTATTGAAAGGATGAAGCAAGAATAAAATTACTCCAATGTGAATTAGATAGAAAAGGCAGGAGCCCAACTTCATTTACCCAAGAAGCTAATGCTCAAATTAAAACCTTTATATGCCATCTGTAGTTTATTGGGAGTTTTGATTTGCTACCAAGCAGTTGCCCAGAGAAACTGCACAAACACACTATGGCAATAAATAGTGAATACCTTTTACTTTACCATTCTCAAATGCTCACTCCAGCGTATGTACTTAATTTTATATATTTTTTTCTATAGTGAATTAAAGGCTAATTTTCCCTCCTCTTTTGCTCCCTTAAGGGATCTAGAGTAAGACTTTAGTATTTTTTCCCTTTATAAAATAAAGGCTGCCTTTGAAGCAGGGGATCTCTGAAATGAGGCATTACAAATGTCCTTTGATGAAGCAGACTGTGTGAAGGAGAAAGGAAGAATGAGAAAGGAGAAGGAGATTGATTGCAGCTAATGTGCCTATCATGCAGTGTCTTTTTAATCTTACCAGAATGACCACAGATAATCAAGAGGTCAATCATGAATCAATCACAGGTTTCATATGTCAGAACAGTTTCCAAACTGTGAAAGACCTGGTTGAAGCAAGTTTTTTAAAGAGAATCATCACAGGAAAGCAGATCACAGAACCAACTTGAGCTCTATCAGGGCAGGGTGGGGTGGAGTGGGGTTGGGTGGCAAGGCAAGGGAAGTTGGGATCAGGAGAAAAAAAAGTATATCTATAGATGAATTTCTAGAATAATTCAAATCAAATGCTAATTTAATATTATGGGATGTTCAGAAATGACTTTAGTTATCTCCAAGGTTTCATAAACAAATAAATAAATAAATAAACAAATAAAACTTTTTTTTTAAATTGTAAGTGATATTCCTGCTGTGATTTAATACAATAATTTTCAGAAAGAAAAAGAGTTTTAAAACTAATTTGTGGAAAAGAAGTTGCAAAAAGTTCTGACAAGTTGTAACCTCTGTTGAATGACACTGAGATAGCAGTTTAGCTGGTTCTGCTAAACATTCCCTCAGGGAATTCATTCCTCTGGGGACCTTCTGTCTAAAAGAGGGAAAGAATGAGTTCAGGGGCTGAGAAAGAAGAGCTTACCCATGATGGCTGTGCAGTCCATTAAGTAGAGGACTGCAGATTTTTGCCAACTCATTGCCTTCCCTAGAGGTAGCAGGTAGACTTCTTCAGAAAGAATATGTGGCAACACCTCTTACCCTTTGGGGATGGATGAGATATCAGATGAACTGACAACTAACTGATATGCTTAAATTCTCTTTGGGTTGTCAGTCCCTATGAACAATAACATTAATGATTAAAAATAATAGCTAGCATTTATATAGTATTTATTTAGCTCGGGTGTAATTTAAAAATATAATTTCTTCTGGTCCTCACAACAACCCTGACAGATTCTATTGTTATCCCTTCTTTATAGCTGATGTAAAGAAACTTGCCCAAGGTTATACAATAAATAAATATCTGAGACTAGATTTGATCTCAGGATTTTCTGACTGTAAGCTCAATGCTCTATCTACTGTTCTGTCTTGCTATCCCTGCGGATACCGCTCCCCCCCAAAAAAAGAATTGACTCATATCTGGGCCATTTTCATCCATCAGTTGAGTTCCGTTGAATAATCAATTCTCACTCTTCTGAGGGCAGTTCTTCCCTTAGTGACTCAATCCCTATAATTTCCCAAGTCAAAAGCACTGTTTCTTAAAATGAGTTATACAAACTCAAATATTGCTATCACCATCCTGCATCTTGAGGTGGGGTGGGGAAGTGGTAGCCTTTGATTTAAAATGTTATTTACGGTGGAAAGATTATTTTAAATGTTACTAATCAAACTCCTAGTCAAACCCCTTACAAACACACATTTGAAAGAAATAAAAACTTTCAGATGTATCTTCAAAGATTGGATTCATGATAGAAACAATGTATACGTTCTACTAGATATCTTCCCTCTTCTAAGCATAATTATATCTCATAGAGATGTGTCTATCTCATAAGAATGTCTGCACCACTATGTGTTTCTTTTAGTCAAGAATATTCAGGAAATTTCTAGAGGAGCCATGGAACAACTCAAGAATTGAAAGTCTAGATATAAGTTCTGACATTATCCAGCTGATGGGGTGATGGAGCCTAGACCCTTAACAGGAAAAGACCACCGCTTTGAAAGCAAGTTGGTACCTGAATTTTCCTATGCACTTTAGCAGCCTAGATCACTGGTGACTGCCCAAGGCAACTGTCTCAGCCCAGCCCTTCTAGATCACCTAATTAGTTTACTTGTTTCTTTCACTGTCTCACTTGGCCCACCCCAGACTACTTGCAAATACTGACCACCTTAATCCTATCTAGATCACCTAATAAACCTACTTGATAGTGCTTTCACTGCTTGTACCTGGTCACCCCAAACTACTTAGCACTCCTCAATCTCATCCAGATCCTGTCACTGTCTCTTTTGTATATAAGCATCAATATCACCACCCCACACCACTCCCCATTAAATTGCATGTTCACATGGAAACTTACCTGCTTCTGTTGGCATTATAATAAACCTTGTCGTTTGACTGGAAGGTTTGAGTACCTGAATTCACTCTAGGAAGATGCCTCTGCCCTGTATCCTAACCTTTCAGGGTTCCTAGAGCAACATAGCTATGAAGCATTGGGCTAGTTATCTTGCCCCAGTTTCTGCATCTGTGGAATGGATAACTTGTACTAAATCATCTCAAAGATCTGTTCCAGATCTGGAAATTCTGATTCTCTTGTGAGGTGAGCAATATTCTAGGTGCTAATGAGAATAATAAAGTAAATTAAAGAAGACACATGTTGCTCTAAAAAGAAAAACCTTCCATCCTAAATTTGGGCTAATTAAGCCATGAACATAAGATAAACATGTCTATTTAAGCAAATAGAAATAGAATTAGACAAAGTGAGAAATTGTATCACCCTAGAAATAGCAATAATACTAATAACATTTCTATAGCACTTAAAATTTATAAAACATTTTGGTCCAGTTTAGAACTATGCCCTTGTTGACGTTAGGGGTACTTGGAACCCCAAAATACCGACATGCCAGATCCTGCCTCGTCTTCTTTCAGCCAAACAAAAACGAAGTTTATTAAAGCTCCACCATATGGACCAGACTCTTAAGAAATCTCACCATTGGCTAGACTCTTAAGGAATCTAAGCATTTATGACACTTGTATTGTCAAAATGCAATTGATAGAATCTCAGCTAGGTTGAATCTGAGCTAGATTGAATCTGACCACCTTCATACAGATGGGTCTTACATACAGAAAGACTGTGGGAGAGATCTAAGTGTGGTTTCATAGTCTAGAGTAACTGGAGGAGGAGTTTAGGGAGGGTCTTGAGGAGGAGTCTAAGGAAGATCTTGATGCAACTGGGGTGACCAGAGTGGAATTTTGATGGGATTCAGGGTAGGAAGCAGCCTAGGTAATTGGACAAAGGAATAATGAAAGACTTATGACCTCAGGGAATACCAGATTAAACGGGGAGATTCAAGGAAAGTTCAAGGAGGTTGCCAGAGCCTGTACCCCATCACCCTCAGTGGTACTAAAAACTTTGCATACCTTTGATCTAGCAGTATCACTATTACAACTATATTTCCAATTTTTAAGAGGAAAGGGACTCAATATGAACAAAAATATTCATAGTGGCTTTGTTTTGGGTGGTATTGGTCAAAGAAAAAGAACTTTTAAATATTTTAGAACCTGGATCACTTTAGAAGAGTAACCAACCACACAGTTCCAGAACAGTGAGATGATCTATTTAAACCACCTCCTGACAGAAAGGGGATGGGCTCAGGATAAAGAATGAGACACATTTTTTTCTGGACATGACCAATACAAAAATTTGTTTTGTTTGACTATGCACTTGTTATGAGGGTTTTGGTTTTCCTTCCTTTCTTTTTTTTTCCTACCAAAGGAGGGAGAAATTTTTTTTTTTGTTAATTGAAAAAAAATTCATTTTAAAAATAAGTCATTGTACCTAGAACAATCCTGGGAGGTAGAGGATAGAAGTATTACTATCTCTGTTTTACAAATGAAAAAAATTGTTTAGTCATATATTAAGTAGAAGGTCAAAATCTGAACTACTGTTTCCAGCACCCCAAACATGACATTTAGGAAGAAGAAAAACAAAGAGAAGGAGGGAGGGGGGAAAGAGGGAGGGAGGAACAGAAAAGTGGGGCGGAAAATGAGAGGGGATGGGAAAGACGAAGAGGCAAATAGAGAGGGAAGAGGAGAGGAAAAGGAAAGTAGAAGAAAGAAAAAGAAAAAAGAAAGGAAAAGAGGTAAATTCAATGCTAATGTAACTAGAACCCTAAAAGGGTTAATAGATATGGGTGAATGGGACACTATTCTGCCTCTTATTTTTCTTCTGGCCGTTATGACCTAACATTTAATTTGTCAAAGGCTAAGTACATGTTCTATTTTACTTACTTTATTTCATGTTCCTTAAATCTATTAAGTTCAGTTGTGAATAATTCAAACAAGAAAGCCAACCCTTGCCTACATTACCTAATACATAGGTTCTAGTTACAACCTTTAGATCTTCATGATGCTAGGAAAGAAAGCAACTTGAAATGAAATCTTTGTGTCCTGATACTGTCTGTTTGCCTCATCTCTCCCCTCTGTGGACCTGGGGTGGAAGGATACAATGGAAGAAAGGTGTCCTTGTTGCATGAAAGGAGCTGCATTACAAGCTGTTATTTTCAAGTTTGATCAATCATTTCCAGCTCATTTCCTATTTTTTTCTTAAAACAACAACAACAACAAATCCGCCAAGAATTCCAATAGTAGAGAGTAAAATAATTTGGGCAGCTGACAGGCAATTCAATTTCCTGGCAGATTTTTAGATAATCAGACACCCAGGAGAAAGTTGTAAATTTGTTTTATTCATGGTCAATTTGCTATGGCACATTTTTCTCTACCAGCTCTACTCAACTTTTTACTCAACAGGAAAGTGTAGGATCATTATGTAGCAGCGTAACTGGCTTAGGTGGTTAAACACCCACAGATCATCACTTCTACAAACAAGCCCTCCTCCTGCCTCCTGCTTTCTTAAATAATTTGAGCCCAGGATTCTGTTCATCCATTAAGAAGCTTGTGCCAGACTCATGGGGCCAGATACTAAAGGGGGAAAAAAAAGAAGAAAAAAAGGAAGAAAAGAAACCCACATACAAGATAATCCTTCTGATCCTCTGAGACCCTCTGTGGTTATGGGCTCAGTGAGCCAATTATTAACAAGGAGGCATTACTTTGGAGATGCTTGATTAAGTGACCAATTGAACCAAGGGTCAAATGGAGTTAGGGAGCTCAGGCGGAACCAGATATAAGTACTGTGTTAAACAAACTCTATATGTATTGTGGGTAATAGTGGCAGGGTAAGGATGAACATATCTACTGAAAAAGGTATTTAGCAACTACTTATACTTTGTTAACAAAGCATAAAAAAAGCAACAGTTTTGAGGATATTTTGGATAACATAGATGAAAACATACAGGCAGAAAGGCTTCTGTGATTTTACCTAGGCTAGCTCTATTGTTTTTTAAGTTGGATGATCACAAAATTACCCCTGAGAGATAAGAATTTTATTTTCAATGACCTCCAGAAATGAAGCTATATCTCACAATAACTCATTCATATGGATGCCATCACTGTCAAGAAGTTTTTATTAACAAAAATCGTAAGAGATATCATTTATATTTGTTGATCTTTTTTCCCCCGGTAATTTAAACTTATTTTTTTTCTTCTGTGTGTAACATTGCTCCCAGAGGCCACATGCCATATATGATTAGTGGGAACCCAGATCAGCTGGATATTATCTACAAGGTGCTCTTTCCTACAAAATATCAATAATTATTGAAGTCTTAGTCTTCTCTCTTCCAAAATAGATGATCCCAATAACTGAAACATATCTCATTTATGCCATAGATTTCCCTTACATTCAATTAGTCAAATGTTAGGATTGTCCATTAATACTGTTAATCCCCCCATTTTATATCCCTCACCCTTTCTTTCTTCTTTTAACCTTTCCTTCTCCCTCTCATTTACTTCATTTTCCTCCCTTTTTTCTCCCCTCAACCTTATTATAGCTTCCCTTATCTAGTGAAACCCATGGTCTTACTGATATCCCTGCTAAATAAATTAAATTCTATCGCCCAAATCTCTCACCTGCTCTGAGTTTCAGTAGTTCTCACTTTGCAAATTCTTTATTTGCCCATTTGTAATAATTTTACTATTTCTGTCTCTTTCTTGTAAACCTACTGTCATCTTTTGTGCGCAAAAATCTGCCTGTTTAATTAAATTATTCAGAATCCTAATTGTAAGACATGAACCACACAGATCCACCACTAAATTCTCACCTGATCACCATGAAGAAGATATGCACAGAAATTAAATCACACAGAAGAAGATATGCTGTTAAGTACAAGGATGCCCAACCTATGAACATTAATAACCAAAGATAAATTTAATTCATTAATTCATTCTTTCATCTATTTTGTTATTTATCAGCTATGTTTTTATTTACTTTAAATGAATCAAAATGAAAAATTATTATAACGAAGCCAAGCTCACCACTGACAGTCAAAGAGGTAAGCCCAGGGAAGATGGTGGGAAGGTCCTGAGCTTACAGAGTAAAGAAACCTTTGTATTTCTACAAACACAAAAAAGACTGCTCTCTAGACGGGGATTGGTAAGTGCTTACAGCTCCAAAATAAACATAAAGAATGGCAGAAAACCAGTAAACAGAATCTAGATATAAATATAACGACCTCATCTTTTATGTTGCTTAAATAATTAAACCGCTTCCTACTGAATAATGAAGTTATTTAAAGAGAGACATCAGAAGAGCAGCCAGCCAGCAGATCTAACTGTTTTTGCCTCGAGTGACATGTTCACAGCAGGGGTTATATTATTCCTTCGTAAAACTTGTTCTGTCATTTTTACAGTGCTGTTATTTTGGGCTGATAGTAGCTTGACAGAGGGGGGAAATACCTATCTACTGTATCTGAAAGTTCCAGATGACAATGAGATTTGAGTGATTCGTGAGGCCAGGGAAAGCCCTACAACAAATTAATACAGGTCCTATCTGGTGAAAGGGAATCAAATTCCATCCCTCCCACAAAAGTGACTAGAAAACCTAGAATATGATGGCATCAACACATTAGGGCAGAAATTGGTCTAGTTTGGCCTTTGAAACATGTCTTAAAATGTTCAGCAGTGGCTACCACTAAATTAAAAGCATGATCTAACAATCAACTTTTCATGCATCTTGAGAACTTACAAAAAAGTTCATGCATGCTTGTTGTCAAGTCAGCATAGTCTTATGACTAAATAACAATGTATTTTTTTCAGTTGCTTCCATATACTTTTAAAAATATGTAGACCATAGCATAATTGTATCAGACATCTTCAAAAGCAGTGATAAATTTCATGAAGCGAATTTTTTCCCCAGGTAAGTAGGAATTTTTCTAAGGGGAGGCTAAGATTTCCTAGGACGAGGGAGACAAGCATTGTAATCTAAAGGAATGAAATTAAACAGTGCAATAGCCTTCATAATACTGATGTCACAAATTAAAGAATTAGACTCTAAAAAATCTCATTTATTGAGTGAGGCCTATATGTGAGGGAAAGACATACAGGAAAACTGGTACAATATAAACACATATTAGTTACACAGGAATCTATTTCCAATGCACTTTCTTCTCTTTAACCTTTTGTAGCCATACGCTCTCTAGGGGAGAGAAGTAGGACAGAAGGGGAAGTTAAAAGCATTTATACAGCTCATGTTATGGGCCAGGCATCGTGCTAAATGTTACAAATTTTATCTCATTTGAGATAAAAAACTTTACAAATATGAATAAGCTTTATAAATTCTATATTAACATTATTAAAAATAATTATTATAAATAATTATATGATTGATGGCTATTGTTATATTTACCATTTTATTTACTATTGATTATAAAGCAATACTTATTAATAAGATTTATAAATATAATAAGCTTAACAAATATGACATTTGATTCTCACAACAACCTTGTGAGGTAGGTGCCTCTATAAAGAATAATTCCTGAATATATTTAAGCAAAATCCCTGGTGTTACTTGGTAATTTCTCATTTTTAGAGTATACTGAATATCCACACAAAGGAAGGAAATGTATTGTCATTTTTATAATTTAATGCCAGCCTCATTGTATTTGACTTGAGATGTGTTGCTTCTTTATGTTGGCTACAACTTTCAGAAAAACAGTAAATTTATTAGTATTTTTACCTCACGGTAATTTAAAAACCACAGTCCTAATTCTGAAAAAGCTTTCCCAGTTTATAAAAATCACAGCAGGCATGAAGTAATTAAGACCTGATATATACCTACATAAGAGGGAAGGGAACAAGTATTTATGAAGTGCCTACTATGCACCAGGCACTGGGATAAGTACTTGCAAATACTGTCTCATTGATCCTCAGTGACCCTGGCAGGTAGGTGGTATTAGTATCCTCATTCAATAACTGAGAAAACTGGTGTAGACAGAGATTAAGTGATTTCCCTAGGGTCACACAGCCAGGAAGGAGAGGAGGTCAGAACTGAACTCAGATCTTTCTGACTCCTTGCCCAGTACTCTTTGCTTTGTACCACCAAGCTCTTTCTAACATTATAAGAATTTTTCAGATAAATGCAAGATTCTACTTCTATAATTTGTCTAATCATTTAGCTTCACTGGATATATTCATCCTGGCTAAGGTAATTTTATTTCTTTGATATGGAAGTGCACATTCTACAACCGGGTCTGTCCTGTGAACACTCAGAACCCTTACTGCTATGGAAAGGGATAGGGATCTATGATTTCATTAATTAAAAGCAACCTCAACTACAGATATATCTTTTACCAATGCATGTCAGTACCTCTTCTACAATTTAGAGAGTTGCCTAGAGAACTGAGAGATTAAATAACTAGACTAGTCATACTGCCAGTTTGTGTCAGTGGTAGTACTTGAAAGCAGACCTTCTTGCCTTTGAGGACGACTCTCTACTTTGACCCAAAGAGGTAGTATGCTACCTCTCAAAATGCTCTGGATCTGGTATAAATTATGTAATAGTAAGCAAAATGTATTCATATTCACCAGACACTAAGAAAAGAATAGACTGTCCCTAAAAGGAAAAAAAAAGTATTAGTCTGAGTTCCAGTTAAATTATTACTTGACATTTAGGTAGTACACATATAGAACTGTGCTCCCTATGTCCCCCGCCCACAAAAAATCACCCACCTCCTAGTTTTTGCTAATTGGAATTTATAATTTTTAAAATAAAAATAAATTTAAAGTTAAAAAACAAATTTAGAGTCAATAATGTCATGAAGAGCTTTTAGTACCTTAGAAACAATATTATATAAATGGGAGATATATTGAGTGCAGGGGGATGAAAGATAGTTAATGGGAGAACAGAACTGGCTTAGAGAAGGATGAGGCAGACGGTGGAAAGTCTGAGGCTGAGGATCCATGGTTCGGAACATCAAAGAATGAGAATTCCACTTGAATTGATATAAGACCGTGTTTAATGAAATGTTGAGCTAGCCATAGGGACAGGAGTATCCACAGAGGGTAACATACTTTGATACTCAAAACCAAACTGAGATGGGAGTATTGGTATAGGGAATGTAGTAATGACTGGGGATGGGTGGTGGGAGAGACAATAACTTGGAATAAAGGGAATATGGAGAACTGACCTAGTGTCTCAGACCAGGAGCCTTAAAAAGGGAGAAGCAAGGAAGGTAGGTATAGGGCAACACAACTAGAAAGGTTCTGGAAAAACTCCACCTTTTCCCTCTCTTCCTTCTGGTTAAAGAGAGTGGAGGGTGGAAATTGGAGATTTCCTTCCCAGGTCCTTCAACATTTAAAGAGAGTGCCTAGGACATTCATCTCATAATTTCTCACTCTCATATTTAGAACAGTGCCTGGCATATAGTAAAGGCTTATTACATTTTTATTGACTGACTCTGACCCCCCAGAAATCATGGTGATTAAAAGGAGGAGCCCAAGAAAAAATATAGATCTGCGTGAATTGAAATTCACTTTAGGAAAGTCCATGGTGAAAGGAAAATCTGACCAAAGCCAAGGTCAAGGAGCACTAGACTGGTCTGAGTGGGTAGGTTCATCATAATGCTACAGCATGGTTTCGTAACACTACGGTTGAAATTTGATTGTAAACCATAAATGACTTTATAGTGAAACATCCTTGGTAGCAGAAACATTAAGCAGTGCATGACATGTAATTTGAAGTTACTTCACCAAAAAAAAAAATGAGTCTCTTTTTATCCTTTTTTAGTACTGAGTTTGTATGAAAAACTTTTCTAGGTAACAGACTCATTTGGTACCTAATAAATGCTTACTGAATTGAATTAAAATATTGCCAGCAACCAATATTTAATGAGCAACTACTACATGTAAGATATTCTAACATTGTAGAGTTAATTCCCAACAGAGTTCACTATACCCACTGGGTATTCTATAGATGTTTTTGATTAACTCATCCAGAAAATATTTGTAAAGCTGTAGTCCTCATACTTGTATTTCTAAAACAATCTAAGATAAAAAAAAACAATTTGCATAATAAAATCAAATCTAAGGATTTCTTATTCATGAAACCCTATGCATAATATGGGGGATAAATAATATGTGCTTTGAAAGGAAAAAAAATATTATATGCTACATAATTGTCCTCCCCATGAAATCTAGACTTTTTCCCCCTCTGTCTTTTGGAATCATTCAAGCAAAGGACTATTAACAGCCTGATGATCTTGCAAAACATGTTTACCTGAGAAAAATTGCTGGGCAATATGGAAACTGCAGGAGTGGATTAGGCTGCCCACTCAATCTCTCTAGGTTGCCTTCAATTTAAGATTTGATGAAGCTGAGCTGGAATACATGACCCCCACACCTGTTTCTATGTAAAAATTAGTTTTCAAAAAGACTACACATATATTTTCCCCGGTTTCCTATTAATAACATGATTTTACTCTGAATTTGGGAAGTTCTACTTCTCATGACCTCCCACAGGTCATTTGTAACTACATCTCCTATGAGTTATGAGCCTTTGCCATCCATGGAATAATTTTGATCTGCTGACAGTAATGAGACAAATATGTATTAGCTTCATGCCTCAGAAACTGTAATGCCCCTAGTGAATCCTTGACATTTACTGTGTGCAATTTCCCCTGGTGTAAAATGCAGTTAAAAAAAACAAACAAACAAAAAAAAGCAACTGGAACTCATGAACATGCTGGCAATGGTTATGCCAGCCGAACACTGACTCGTGTGAATAACGTTACAGCATATTCTTCAAGCATTGATTACTGTGTGCAAATAAAATGTCTCCACAAGTGACAGATGTTTAGCATTGTTACGTAGTGTCAGCAGTTAGGTTTACTTCCCACTGTCCTGTTAGAAACTGGACTCGCAATGCATCTCCTAGCTCTAATTTCTAGATTGAGGAAAATATCTAAATATAGCCCTGGTTTCTCTTCTTCCCCCTCCTTCCTCTGCCCCAAATCCACTGACACAGTTCTAATTTTAGGATGATATTTGTTTCAATAAAATCTGCTATTACAGAGATATATAATTTAGGTATGCAGTAGAAGATAGCTACAAAGCCCTCGTCAAAGAATTAAACAGTGTTAGAGATGTGACAGTCCTCAGATACTTTGCTTAATAGATAAGCAAGGAATATATAGTTATTTAGTTATATAGTTATTAAGGAAAATAGAGTTACTACTGATAAAACCAGGTCTCTTGGTCCTCAGATTTTTCTACTACATGGTTCTTCGTAGCATTGTTTTAATTAATGTTTTTAAAATGCTACCTCTAGTAATGTTTGTGATGTAACATTATTTTAAAAATTTACTATAAGCTTCAGAGAAAATTGTGATATAAAGAATAACCTTTATTATTTCTTTAGCAGATCATGGTTTATAAAGCATTTTCTTCTCAACAACCCCATACATATTGTACAGTATTATTTTACCATTTTTGATTACTCACTGATCATTAATATCAGGTATGAAATAAAACAGAAGATTAATAACGGTCACCAAAAGTGATTGCAGCTTTCATGGAAGATTTAGCATAGATTTCAGTTCAGCTGGGGATTGTCTATTTAGGTGATTTTATCGCATCTGGAAACATAGAGTCTCCCAAATGAGATTCATATTCATGCAAGAGTTTTGTCTGCCTATCCTCACATGTTCACACACAAAATACATGTGCACACATGTGTGCAAACACATACATACACACAAAAGGTGCATATTGCATAGATGATGGTGTGTCATTGTATGAACTTTTAAAGATCATCCATCAGTTTATATCTTGGACAGACACTGATAATGGAAAATGAGTTGTACCCAGAAGCTAATAGGAAGAGATGGGCATGTTAGATTGCTTCTGTGCAATTTAAAATTTCTCTTAATGATCCCATTTCTTACTGAAATAAAGACTTATCTCTTGAATATCAATATATTACAAGGAGTAAACTGAGAATCCCACAGAAAGTATGGGAGGAGAAGTTGATGATCATGATAAAATTTCAACATAGGAATTACAAATGGAGATTTATGAAGAAACAGCAAAAAAAGCAATGTTTAAAAAAAGTGAAATATATCTATATCTATCTATCTATATCTATATCTATATCTCTCTCTCTCTCTCTCTCTATATATATATATATATACGTAATGAGGAACTAACAACCAATAGTCTGTGTGTTCAACAGCTATCTTTGCAAAGTCAAGATAAATTGAGGAAGGTCACTAGTGTATTTGGAGAGAGACCCTGTGGTGAATCTATGGGAAATCATGGACAAGAATCATGAAGAATGCACATGCATGGATACATTGTCATCTACACTGTATGAAGGAATATCTATATGGATGAGATCACTGACCTATTTGAGTATTTGACTTTGGTAATTGGCAACACCCTGACACAGGATTTAAATCCGGTTATCCTGATTTCAAGTATAGTATTTTTCCCATGATGCCACAGTACTAGTTATGGTCATACTGACTTTCTTGATGTTATGTTGCCTTGTGAATGATATCTGATATTTCTACTGTGCATTCAAAAAAAATTCTTACGTAAGTTTTCAAATTATTACTATTTTATACACAAAGAAATTAAAGGTTCTTATAGAAGAGTAGTTGGAGAGAAGGTAGGAATGCTTAGTTGTGGATAGATTATAAATGACATCAGGGAATTGAGTTTGGACCTTGAGCTTTTATGATGGATTTTCACTATTGATCAATGGGCAACCGATTATAGGTTTTTGAATAGAAGGGTAACAGAATCATAACAGATATTTTCTAAAGGTGATTTCAAACTTTTGGATGCAGCTCTTATTCTTAAAACTGAGACACTACTTCTATCACTACTGCTTCAGGGATTTTGCTCTTCATTCATGGCTTTTGTGCCCTGCATCACTGGAGAGAGTATCTACTTTAATGAGAGCACATTGCTAGCATATGTCCCCTATTTAGTAAGGCAAAAGAGAGAGGGACTCTCATATCATGTTACCTCTCTACAGTACCAATTTCTTACCTGTAAAATGAAGAACTCAGAGCACATCATCTCTAAAATTCTTCGTAGCTCTAACATTCTATGATTTTATTATGAAACAAATGTTCTTTGGAGAATTCATCTGACAGCACTTTGCCTGATGAGTTTGAGCAGGGAGAGAATGGAAGGATGAAGACCATCATAGTGTGCTAAAATAACTAATGTGTCTTGATGGGAAGAGAAAGGGGAAGTTAGATTTACTCTTTACTTTCCCAGAGTGTTAAGACCAGGTACATTTTATTATTTTGGATAAATTGTTAATGATACATTTTGTTTTTCTATCACCTATATTTCCCAATGTATCTTTCCCTATTTCCCTTCCAGAGAACCATTCCTCATAACAAAGAATTCACACATAAAAAAAAAACTTTAATAAATTAACCCATAAATCCCCCAAATCTTGCATTATCCTTGGTGTTCCATACTCATACTCCCTCAACTTTGCAAAGGAACAGGAAGTGAATAAGAATCTATTAAGTATGTGCTTTGTGGGAAGTTACCATACTAAGGACTTTACAATAATTATTTCATTTGCTTCTCATAAAAACCTTAGGAAGTACGTGTTATTGTTATGTTCATTTTATGATGATAAACCTGAGCCAAGTAGAGATTAAGTGACTTGTCCAAGGTCATATGACTAGTAAGTATTTGAGGTCAATTTTGAACTATGGTCTCTTTGACTCTAGTCTAAGAATTCTACCCACTGTATCAGCTACCTCTCTCTAGTTCCCTCTGAAATCAGCCTGCGTCATAATAATTTTTCAGGATTCATATGTGTGGTTATTGCTGTTGTGATTTACATCTTGTGATAATTGTGTTGCTTTATGGTTCTGCTCATATCTTATAACTCTTCTCATGCTTTTCTATATCCATCTAAAAAATTATGTATAATTTAAAAATTCAAGTGAATGTAATCTAGGATCAATATTTGCAAGTATGTGTACATGCATGATTTTGTCTATGGTTGAGTTTGAATATAAATGGGTAAATGTTAGGTATAGAAGACCAAATGAGTGGGTAGCATTCACAAATTGAGAATCCTCATTAGCTGAATTACAATTATATCATGAAATAATTTTTAAACAGTGAGGCATTTCTTTTGGAAAAGATATCTTTTTTTGAATTTCATTTATGAAACCAAAGTTCCATTTCTATAGGGAATGGGGCTAGTTCTATGATTTCGTTATTATAGGTAATTTCCATATAGGGAAATTCTGTCTACCAAAAATAGCTAATATTAGCTAAGATTTATATAATGCTTTAAAATTTACAGAGGACTTACATGTATTATCTCATTTTACTGACAAGGATCCTGGGAAGTAAGTGTTATTAGCATATTTTACAGATGAGTAAACTGATGTTAGGATTGTATAAGCAACTTGTCTAAAGTCACAGAGAGCTAGTGTCTCCATTAGGATCTGAACTTAGGTCTTTCTGACTCTGTGTTCAGGAATCTATACACTACATCATAATGCCTTTTTCTCTTCAACTTATAGTCTGAAAGGCAATATTTTCTCTACTGATAATAGTTAATAACAGCTAGCATTTTATATGATACTGTAAGGTTTATAAAGTTCTTATATTATCTCATTTGACTGCCTTGATGACCCTGTTGGGTCATTTTATAGACAAGACAACCGAGACCGGGAAATGAAGTGAAATACCTAAGGTCACTAAAGCTAATAGAAGTGTCTGAGATGGAATTTGACCTTTAGTGTTTGACTCCAAGGTCTATTCATTATATCATAGTACTACCTTCTCTTCAACTTATACTCTAACATAGCAGTGTTTCATTGTGGTCAGAGAACCAAGGAGACCTGAGTTCAAGATCCCCTTGTGACTCATACTGGTTTTGGGACTCTGGACCAGTCTCTCAACCTCTCAGAGATTCACCAGGCTACTAAGACTCCCAGTCTTATACAATGGTAGAACTAACTCATCTTTACCGCAAATATTACCATAGTAATGGTTAGCATTTATATAGTACCTCAAGGTTCAAAGAGCCTGTTACATACCTTATCTGTTCTGAGCCTCATCACAATGCTTTCAGACAAATTACTCGGCTTCTGATCTTCAGTTTAGGAATGAACTGAGAGAGAACCCAAAGACAATGTGTAACATGCCAAAGTTACTCTGCTAGTAAGTATTAAAAAAAGGATTCAAACTTAGGTCTTTGGGACTCAAAGTCCCTTTTTTTTTATTACACTTAGTTGCCTCTTCAGTTTTTACCTAAATCATATTCAATTTCCTTCATTCCTTTCCAGAATGCACTCTCTCTACCAGGCCACAGTAACTCCTTCATTCTTAAAACTCACTTTACCTCTGGACTTCTCAAAGTGGAAGTACCCACAACCCCTTTAATTGACTGGCTCCTTCCAGAAACTCCATTTTAAAGTGTGCTCCCAGAGAAGTCATGTCTTCACTCCCTTCCAGGCTGTGCTCCTGCCTCCTAGGACTTTCTCTATCATGCTCTGCACAGGGTATCTTCATTTCTCCTTCCCACTCTCTTTTCAGCTTCCTTTCATGTATCTTTTCCTATTAGAACGTAATCTCTTTGAGAACAGGGACTGTCTTTTTTCTCCCTCGCGTTTGTATTCCCAACACTTAAGTATCGTGCCTGGTGCATACTAAATGTTTAAATAATTTTTTTTATTTGACATGCCTTGATATATAGATATATATTACAGTATGTGACAAAAGTCATTATACACACGATGAAAAACAGTATCGATGTGTTCTATTATGTCTACACTAAAATATAAATCTCTTTCCCCCTTTGTTTTAACAAAAATTGTCAATTTCACAGGCAACAGTGAGCATATATTTATACACAAATATACAGATGTTTTCCATGTATTTGTGAGCAATCATGTATATTCACTTTGATAATTAATATTTCTATATTCTGAGATTGCTTTAATTCTCAACAACCTACCTAATGTCTAGTTTGGCCATTAAACTCTAACAAACATGGTATCTCATATTACTTTCTAGAAAGTTTAATTAGTCAAATTTCTAATAGTATACAACAAAATATTAATTATAAGGGTCATATCTCATAGAAGTAGGAGTTCACTAAAGAATGGATACACACAAAGAATAAAATAAACTGATAAAGATATCTAAGTGTACATTCTGCACTAAGGGAAAGTATGACCTGTGTTTTTACCATGCCATTTTTTTATGCCTTTCAGGGAGAAGTTTTGAAATTTCTCCACAGATCAAACTACTTCTTAATTTAGATGGCATTAACACTACCATTACACTTGTTGTCTGTCCCACTCACAAGGCATACTCGTTCAGCAGACATTTTTTTTAAACTACAATTATGTGTTTAGTAGTCTTATTTCATAGTTAGGTTATAGGGTCCTAGAGAGGCGCTCATGAGCTACTTTTTTCACACAGAGTCACAGTCATAGCTTGAGAGCTGGAGGAATCTCAGCTGCCCTCTAGTTCTACCACCTCATTTTATATATGAAATGTTTTTGCATCACTCACAGTGGATACAATGTAAGGCAATTAACAAATATACATTGTTTGGCTGAACTGATTACAAGTGAATCCAGTTAAACGAAGACATAAAATTTTAGGTTTTAATGCAGATGATGATTCTGAGAGCAGATGAGATTTGGGGAAAAGTCTCCACTAGAGAAAAGAAGCAGTTGTCATACAGGACATTGAAAACTAATTTGGAAAGGGAAAAAAGGTAAATCAGTCCAATAATATTCATTACTCATTATGTGCCAAGAACTAGTGATGATGATGACATGATAATTTCAATCAGACCTCTAATTTCAATGTTATAAGTAAACTCTCTTTGAGGAAACTTCCTTTGCCAAAGCAGGACAGTACATTCTATACAACTTAATGACTTAGAGCATTACCTAATAGGGCGTCACATAGTCAATATGTATCAGAGGCATTCTGTTTCCCTTTCTGTGAAACTGACCTTCTGTGCATTATGTCACATTGAGGCTACAAAGTCAAAACTGAAACAGTCCTTGATGATAACAAACTTATGTTCTGCTAGAAACTGGTGGGAAAAAGCTGTGAAAATTTGCAAAATCACAAAATTTTAGAATCTCCATATAGGAAGTGATTTCAGAGGACATTTAATACAAGCAGTATCTGAATATAAACCCCCTCTACATTCCTGAGAATCCATTGAACTGAATAACTTTCTAGCATACTTTAGATTCCTACAAAGTTAGGAAATGGATTAATGGAGAAACCAAAGGAAGCACAAAGGTGTGCAGGTGATGAAAATGTAGCAAATTATTCTCATTTCAATAATTCATAAATCATCATTTGTTATTTATTAAAATAGCCACAAAGGCTGTTATTTGAATTCCAATCTCATCTATTAACTATGACCTTCAAAGTGTTTGGTACATTAGTGACCATTTGCACTCAATTCCTGCCCTCCCCTCTAAAAACTCCCTGAGCTTTGTCCATCATCAAGCTTTCACACCATGAATATAACCACTAAAATATATAAAAATAGAATTATTCTAATAACCTTGTACATTACAGGACTAGTTAGCTAAAAAACAATAGGAATCCTAAAACACTGACTGACCTGGGACTGCAAGGGCCCTGTTGCTTTAGAATTTTCTCAAGGGCAAATCTATCCATCATTGAATTTTTGTTTTAAACAGAAATAAAACCTCTCTTTTTGAGTGGCAGCTCTGAAATATAAGTGGGAAGCTACACAATAACACAATATTTTACAAATTACTTGAATTGGTTGTGCAACGTGATCTTGGTTTAAGTGGAAAAAAGGCAGCTAACTTAAGGGTGGAAAAAACTTACATTAAGCCCCAAAGATCAGCTTGCTATTAGAGTAATCCAAAGGTCAAATTACATTTAATAACCTTTCTAATTTTATGAGGTATAAATATGATGGGAGTAGTGTCATGACATCATTTAGCCCCAGAATTGAGGGAGTTTCTTTGTCATTTAGATAATGGAGCTGCAGATGGTAATAGCAAGAGACCTATAAAACAGGGCAACAGGTTAGCTCCTTTAAGATCATAGGATTTCTTCTAGTGTGACATAAAAGGGATTATTATATTGGCTTTTGGAAGTGTCTTGACATTTCCATTAAAATCATGATTTTGACAGGTTTATACATTCAGGCCCTTTCATTTGCATGAGGTTGAAACTTGACATTAGAATTCTAAGACCAAATACGTCTCAACAGTCTTACATACTTGCATATTGATGTACACCTACCGACTAATATAGCAGTAGCAACAAAAAACTGACAACGCAGTTTGTGTGTGTATGTGTGTGTTTCTCACAAAGTTTTTAATCAGTTGCTTAATATATTATCAAGTTTCACATAAGACACAAAAAGAGGGAAAGTCACATCAGGTCAGAGTACTTGGTAAGTTGGCAGCAGTGTGGTCCCAAACTATGTGCTATATTCACATTAGAGTTACCAGTGTATTTTGCTTGACTTCCCAGGGTAAGTACACTGTTCCATGGGCTTTTAGTGCAACCAGCCTTGATTTGGCATTGACATTTATATCATTTTAATGCATTGTTAAAAACTGTAATATGTACCTGTCGACACATTTTATTTGGGCTTTCATTTTCTAGTGCTTTACATAGGTTCACAACTTTATTTAAATCCTTCTACTTGTTTTCCTTTTAAAAGCTTTTGCATAATGCCTTCTTTATCACCACTTATAATGTCAAAATGAGATAATTTTTAAGTAAGACTAGGTTTATGACATTTTTAAAAAGTTGATTTCACTCTACCCAATGGATAGATTTAAAATAGAGGGAAAATACAGCAAATGTGAAGATATTTTATCCATAAAAAACATCCAAACCTTTAAAAATGATTAGATGGTGGATATTTCATGTCCAGCAGGCACATCTACAATCCTGATATGTTCTTCCACTGTGCTTAGGGCTCTTTGTAGTCTCTGTAAAATGACTGTTATTGCATTTTAAAAAATGGATCTGTGACTTCATTATTACATGAGATTGTGAGTCTCCTGTAAAATGTGAATCCTCTTTTTGTCTGCTTGGGCACTGAATGGTTAGTCATTAGCTCAAGGTCAAGAAGCTAATAAAAGTCAAAAGGCAGGACTTGGGCCAGGGTTTTTCTAACTCTGTGCCCAGCTCTTTGTCTCTTCCCCTACCTGGAATTCTTTTACTCCTCATCACCTCATTGCTTCCCTGGCTTCCTTCCCATCTCACTTAAAGCCCTGCTTTCTTCAAGAAGCACCTCTCAGACCTCCTTAATCTTAGTGCCTTCTCTCTGTTGATTAGCACTGTTTTATCCTTTATATTGTTTGTACCCTGTGTATAATTTGCATGCTGTCTCCGCATTAGATTATGAGGTCCTTGAGAGCAAAGACTGTCTTTTGTTGTACTCTCTGACCTCGGTGTTAACAAAGTTTTTGGAAATAGTAAGCACTTACCAAGTCTTGTTGACTTGACTTGTCTCTTCCTGAACGATATATCTTAATGCTATATCACAGACAGAAGTTTTTTCTTTTTTTTTTTTTACTTTAATTTGTACAATATAGGGGAAAGATTATTGGATTTAAAGTAAGACGACCTAGCTTTAAATTCTAATTCCATTATTTACTTATCTTTGAATGATTTTGTTAAACTTTTTGGGGTTCAATTTCCTTACCTGTAAAATGAGAAAAGATCACCAAGGTCCCTTTCTACTCTAAGGTTCTATGAGTTTATGAATTCAGCCTTAGCCAAGGGCAATCTATGTTTGCTCTTTGATAAATACAAAAGTTTAAAATACAATTTGATTTCAACTCAATAAGCCTTTACTGAGCACATGTTGCATGCCAGGCACAGAACCTCACATGTAATAAGTGAAATGAGGCAGTTTTGATCCTCAGAAAGCATATATCCTACTTTGGGGATGCAAATGTACATAGCTCATGCACACTAATTCATTGTTTATAAAGCTGGGAATGGGCATAACCATTCCGAAATGCAATTTGGAATTATTTAAGTAAGAGAATAATAGGTTCAGACTTTTTGATCCAGAGATTACAGCGCTAAGTAAAAACCCTAAGGGAACCACTGACAAAGAAAAATAAAGGTTTCATATGTAGAAATATTTAGAACAGCACATTTTACGGTGGCAAAGAACTTGAAACTAAGAAGCTGTGCAACCACTGGGGGATGGCTATCAAATGGAGATAGATGAATGCAGGGGATATTACTGTGCCATAAGAAATAATGAATATGATGAACACAGAGAAGCATGAAAACACTTGCGTAACTTGATACAGAATTAAAGAAAACAACAACCAGGAAACCAATACACACAGTAAATACTATCATTTATATGGAAAGAAAAACAATCACAAAATAAATGAAAATGAATATTGTGACATCAGAAAGAACATGTGATGTGTGACCTCAGAGAAGTGATATGAGAAGAAACTTTTGCCCTTCCTTTTTAGAGGTCAGTGTTTGTTTCATCTGTCATCAGATTTTATTTTATCTGTGGACTCGCCCCCTTTTTTACTTTCTTTCAAACATTCTTTATTTTAAAAATGGTTCTGTGGGAAGTATGCTTGAGGGGAATACAACAGAAAATATAAAGACAAAGCCAAGATGGTAGATTAGAGACAGAGACATTAAAGTCCCCTCCAAACATTAAAATAAAGCCTCAAATGAAATTTTGGAGTGACAGAGCCAGTAAAAGATCATGGTGATATATGTTTCTAGCCTAAGACAACTTAGGATGTTGGCAGAAGAGACTTGTGAGGCTGGAGTGGGTGCCAGCCCAGAGCACATGGGGTGGCATCACCAGCAGTGGACCTTAGTGGTGACACTGACAAAGGTAGCAGTAGTGGCAACTTTAGGAGTTCTCAAGGGTTTGGACAACTAGTCAGAAAGAAATCATAAGTGACCCTTTGTTGGCACAGAGAGTCTAGTGCTGACTGACAAACTCTATTGACCATACTCATTTCTGTGTTATAGTTCCATGGCAGAAAAATACATGAGCATATTGTGGCTGAATATAGTAGGGTTCATTCTAGGTAAAGACTAAAGGCAGACCCAGAGAGCAGTGACATCTCCCCAGATCACACCTACCACCTCAGAAACATCTAAAAACTTCAGACCCTCAGAACTAGCTCTAAACAGTAGCTTGACAAAAATCTAAAGCTTGGGACATTGCCACCTTAGCCCAAGTGAACAGAGTCCAGCTTTAACATAAAAGTTCCAAGTTGAGGAATAGACTGGAAAAAGTGAGCAAACAAGAAAAAACAACTGTAGTACCAGCAGTAAAAATGTCTGAGAAGACTAAGAAGGCACAGAAGAAGAAAATGTGAAAACAGCTACAACTAAAGTCTCAAAGAAAAATGCTAGTTGGACACAAGTCCAACAAAAATTCCTAGAATAATTAAAAAAAAAACAGATAAGAGTGGTAAAGGAAAAAATAGGGAAAATAAATGGGAGAAATTTAAGAAAATCATGAAAAGAGAATTAATAGTTTGCTAAAAGAGAGACAAAAATTTACCAAAGAAAATAATTTAAAAAGCAGAAATGGCCAAATGAAAAGAGGTACAAAAGCTCACTAAAGAAATTAATTTCTTAAAAACTACTTTTGGACAATTAAAAGTTAGTGACTCCAGGAGACAACAAGAAACAATAAAACAAATTTAAAAAGAATGAAAAAATAGCAAATATGAAATAGCAGAAAATAGATCAAGGAGAGATAATTTAAGAATAACTGGACTACCTGAAAGTCATGATCAAAAAGAGTCTAGATACCATATTTCAAGAAAGTAAAAAGAAAACCAGAAATTGAAAGAATTCACTAATTGTCCTCTGGAAAAAAGTTCACAAAATGAAAACTCCAAGGAATAGTAAAGGTAAATTCCAGAGTTCTGAAGTCAAGCCGGAAATATTTCAACTAGCCAGAAAGAAACAATTCAAATATTTTGGAGTCACAGTCAGGATCCACAATAGTTAATAGCTTAAAGGCGTTTAAATGTTAAAGGAACAGAGGACTTGGAATATATTCCAGAAGGCAAATATAGGTTACAACCAAGAATAAGCAGCCCTGCAAAATTGAGCATAATCCTTAAGGGGAAAGAAAGGATGTTTAATGAAATAGAGGACTCATAAGCATTTTGAGAAAAACCAGTTTAATAGAAAATTTGATAAACAGAAGACTCAAGAGAAGCATAAAAATAAAAGAGAAATCCTAAGAAATTCAATATAGTTAAATTGTTTTCATTTTTATGAGAAAGTAACATGCACAATTCCTAAGAGATTTATCATTATTAGGATAGTTAGAAAGTCTACACAAAAGGCATGGATGTGAGTTAATTATATTGGGATGATGACAAAAAGATAAAGGATGACAAAAAGATATGCACTGAAAAAAGTGGGAAAAGAAAGGTATTATGGAGAAAGCTATCTCACATAGAAGAGGAATGAAGAGTTTTTACAATGGAAGAGAAAATGGAGGGGAATGACAAGCACTGTTTGAACCTCTGTCTCCTCCAAATTGTTTCAAAGAGGTAAGAATACATACACACACACACACACACACATTCAATTGGGTATAAAAATCTATCCTAACCCACAGGTTAATAGGAAGGGAAAGAAATAAAATATAACTAGTTGATAAATAGAAGAGAGCAAATCAAGGAAGGCAGTAGTCAGAAGCAAAAAAGACTTTTGAGGAAGGACAGGATTAAAAGAGAGAGAAGGAAAATAGGATGCTGAGAAATACACAGTAGTCATAACTATGAATGTGAATAGAATGAATGCACCCATAAAATGAAAGTGAATAGCAAAATGGAATAAAAACTGGAATCCAACAATATGTTATTTGTAAGAGACACATTTGAAAAAGAAAGACAGACATAGTTTAAGAAAGAGAGAGAGAGAGAGAGAGAGAGAGAGAGAGAGAGACTAGAGCACAATCTAGTCTGCTTCAGCTGAAGTTAAAAAGGCAGGGGCTGCAATCATCATCTCTGACAAACCACAAGCAAAAAAAGAATCTAACTAAAAATGATAGGGAAAATTTTGATAAAAGGTACCATGGACAGTAAGTAATATCAAACCTGTTTACAGGAAATTTCTCTGATAAAGGCCTCTTTTCTCGAATATTTAAGGAACTTAGTATAATTTATAGAAAATAAGAGTTATTCCTCAACTGATAAGTTGTCAAGGAATGTTAACAGGCAGAAAAAGATATTAAAGCTGCCTACAGTAATATAAACATTCTCTAAGTCATTACTGAGTGGAGAACTGCAAATAAGAACAACTCTTAGTTACTATTTCACACCCATCAGAAATGACAAATGCTGAAAGTGTTGAGGAAAAACAGCAACACTAATGAACTGTGGGTGGAATTCTGAACTAGTCTAACCAGTCGAAAGAATATTTTGGAACTATGCCAAAAAACTGTATATAATCTTTGATCCCAAATGCTACTACAAAGAGATCAAAGGAAAAAAAAGACCTGTATGTACAAAAATATATATAACAAGTCTTTTTGTGGTGGCAAAGAAATAGAAATTGAGGGGATGTCCATCAATTTGGGAATGGCTGAACAAGTTGTGCCATATGATTGTGATGGAATATTACTGTACTATAATAAATGAAAAGGGGGATACTCTAAATAAATTTGTGAAGACCTGAACCAGGAGATCATTGCAACGTCATAACAGCAAAACTCTAATGTTGATCAACTGTGAAAGGCTGAGCTACTCTGATTAATACAATGATCCACAACAATTGCAAAGGACTCATGATGAAAAATCCTATTCACCTCCAGAGAAAGAACTGATGAGTTCTGAATACAAATCAAAGTATAGTTTTTTCACTTCATTTTTCTCCCTTTTTTTGGTGTGATATGGCTAATATGCAAATGTTTTGTATGATTTCACATGTATAATTGATAGGATATTACTTGCCTTTTCAGTGGGTGAGGAGGGACAAAAAGGAGGGAGAGAATTTTGAACACAATTTGGAAAATCAATTAAAAATACAAACAAAATAATATTTTTAAAAAGAGAAAAAGAAGCAAATATGGGTGATATAAAAACAAAAGATATCTAGCACTCTATTTAAAAACAAATGTGCACTGATAAATAAATATAAAACAAAACACATACAAGGCAAAGATAAATGATTTCAAGAGGAGGAGGTAACTATTTGAGTTGGGGGAGACTGGAAGTCATTTTGCAGTATCAGTGAGCTGAGCCTTGAAGGGACCAAGGGATTCTAAGAACCGGAAGTGAAGAGGGAGAACATTACAATTATGAGAAATAGATCATACAAAGGAATGGAGGCAGGAAATGGAATGGAATGTACAAAGAGAAACAAGTAAACTGGTTTAGCTAGAATGTAGTTTGTAAGATGGAAGTAATATGAAATCTTTCAAGAAAGATAGATTGCAGCTAGATTGTGGAGATCTTTAGTGCAAACAAGGGGGTATATATTTCATCTTAGGAATAATGACCCCTAAAGCTTTTTTTTTTTTTTACTTGGAAGCTACCTGGTGAGATACATATTTTAAGATGCACAGTTTGGCAGCTCTATGTGACTTCACCAAATCTAATGATTAGACAAATGGCCATAATCCAACAAATGGGTTGGATTAGAGACGGATGAGACTAAAAGTGTGGAGTCTGAATAGGAACTTCTTTTCTAGTTTCTGCTTTGAGAACAAGAGATTTAGATCCTGTTGAGATTAACATGAAAGAACCTATATGACTATCAAAAACCTATAGCTTATCAGAAGAGGGCAAGATGTTGCAGACCCTTGTGGTAACTGATTTGTCAAGGTTTTTTCTGCCAGTCAGTTAATAAGCATTTATTTGGCACCTACTATATGCCAGGCACTTTGCTAAGTCCTGGGGATACAAAGAGGAAAAAGAGCTCACAGTCTAATCAGGGAGACAACATGGAAATAACTATGTACATTATACATACATACATACATAGACTCAAACACATATACATATGTATTATATTATATGTATGATTTATTTAGCATCATCAGAGAATTATATCTGTAGTTGAATATTTCAGGTCTCTGGAGCTTCCTCTATAAAATATTTTTTACCCTTAACTATTTTTGAAAAACAGATTCTACAAAATCCATCATATATATCTCTGCCCCCTGTAGTAATTCCTCACTCCATAATACATACACATACACACACATATACATAAATATACACATATATAAATATATGATATATGTAGATATGTATATAAAATTAGTAATATATATGTATGCAAGTAAACATAATAGAGATATATTTATATGTAAAATATAGTTATATGTAATATGTATATATAACCTAAAACTAGACACATATTTACATATAACATATTGTATGTCATATAATTGAAGATATATATATATAAACATAGATGTAGATGTAGATGACATAATAGAGATAGATATAGTTATATAAAATTGAAGACTCAGAGCAAAAGAACTAGCATTAGGGAAGATCACTAAGACTTCTTGAAGAAGATAGGGTTTTAGGTGAGATTTCCAGGTAGCCAGTAGGTGAAGATGAGGATGGAGAGCATTCCAGAGACAGGAGACAACTAGTGAAAATACCTAGAGTCTGGAGATGGAGTATCTTGGGTGAGTAACAGCAAGAACACCAGTATCACTGAAACAGAGTACTAATTAGACTGGAATAAGGTGTAAGTACACTGGAAAGGTAGGAGATGGCCAGGGTGAAAGAATTTTTTGCCAAAAAGAGGATTTCATATATCTTCCTGGATGGAAGAGGGGGCTATACTGGAGTTCGTTTAATATGAGAGGGAAGGGGCAGGTAATTGCTTTCTCTGCTTAAAAAAAAAGCTACAAAACAACAACAATGAAAACATATGTTACCTCTCCCATAACTTTTCAAGAACCTAGTTGAGACTGAACTTTTTCAATTCATTACTGGGCTTCCACATTCCCTATTCCCTTTTCTAAGATCAGATTTCCAGTAATATGACCTTTAATGAGTATATTTGAAAATATGGAAGAAAGCAAAAAATGCTCCATATGAAGCACCAAGTATTAATCATAATATACATACTTTTTATTTTCAGGGATACAAGATGCCACAGAGCCCAGGAAATCAAATGTAATATAAGGTCACTAAAGCAGATACAGTGAAAAGCATTGAGATATCAAAACTGAGAGAGGAGGAAGGAGATGGAAGAAATGGCAGTGTAATATTGCCTCAGGATGAGGATCTTTAGAGTAGTGACAGAGGTCCTTACACATCTGTCATACCCTGAAGCTACCACTTTATTATGGCTTCATAATGAAGCAATAATGCCCATGATGAAGACCTGAATCGTCATCGATGAAAAGTAAAATGCTGAGTACTTAAATTCTAATAGGAAAACTGGGAATATATAATAGATTTTATAGACTATATTTAGTTTTTTTTAAATAGTTAAGGGTTAAAAAATTCTTTAAGAGATAAACTCCACATAGCTGAAATATTCACTTATAAGTCTCACTCTCTGAAGATGCTACATCAATAGTTCATTACTGCATTTCCCCCCGCCCCAATCTCTACTGTACCGCCTAGATTTAATAGACAGCTTATTCTTGATAAAGTACGAAGCTTTCTGAAGATAAGCTCCCTCAAACTCCCTATTTCATTCATTCCTCTAAATTTCTTAGTAGCTTTGCATTGTCATTCTTCTTTTTTATTTCAGTCAAGGAAGAATCCTTATTAACTACTAAGACAAATCCTTTTACCTGTATGTAATATCTAATTCCTTCTAAATTCAATTACCTTGCTCAAAGTAAAGTACCTTTTTCTTGCTGATGTTCAGGTGTTTTTTGGTTGTGTCTGACTCTTCATTTTCCCACTTGGAGTTTTCTTGGCAAATATATTGCAGTGGTTTGCCGTTTCTTTCTTCATCTCATTTTTACACATGAAGAACTAAAACAACAGGGGTAAGTGACCTGCCCAGGGTCACACAGCTACTAAGTATCCATCATGGATTTGAACATAGGAAGATGAGGCTTCTTGACTCCCAGTCCAGTACTCTATCCACTGTGCCACTTAGCTACCCCTTCTTTATATATGTTTAATATCTTGCTCACTGCTGCAGATATATTCGCATATATATCATAATTAAAAAGAGTAAAAAAAATCTTTTTGACTCTGCAACTCTATCCAGTCATCATCCTATATTTCTCTTCCCACTGATCAGTCAACAAGTACTTAATAAGTACTAACAATATACACAGTAAAGCAAAAAAGAAATGTTCCTGACCTCAAGAAGTTTACATGTAAATAATGAGATACACACAATAAATGTACAGAATAGGTGGAAGGTGATCTGAAAGGGGAAAGCACTAGCAGTTACGTAGATGGCACAATGCATAGACCAGTGAGTATGTAGTCAATTAAAATCCAGTCTCAAACAATCACTACATTTGTGACCCTGGCTAAGCTACATAACCTCTATCTGTCCAAGTTTCATCTACCGTAAACTTGAGGTGATAAGAGCACCTACCTAAAAGGGTTATAGTGAGGTTCTTATGAGATATTTGTAAAGTGCTTAGCACAGTTTCTGGCATAAAATTATCCTCTCCCCCTCTCCTAACAACTGGGGTAAAGGGGGCTCACTGAAGGCCTCCTGCAGAAACTGAGATTTGACGTGAGTACTGAAGGAATCCTGGGAACCTAAAGGGTTGAAGTGAAGGGGAAAAACATCCCAAATGTGAAGGAGAAGCTGATGCAAAGGCATAGAGATAGAAGACAGAGTATCACATGTGAGGAACAAGTAGACCAGTATGACTGGATCTCAGGGCATGTGGAATGGAATAAAGGGAAAGGAGATTAAAGAATGAGGAAGGTGACAGGTTATAATTAAACTTCTAAAACAACTGTCTACATCTATTATCTCTACTTCATCACTACTAGCTTTTTATCGAACCTCTTGCAAAGGAACTTTGACAACTTTATCCCTAAATCACTAATAGTTTCTCCTAATCTTATAATTCAAGGGATGTCAATATCGACCTCTCCCCGCTCCCCTACCCCATTGTGTGATGGATACTCTTTTTTTACTTGAAATCAGAGATGCTCAAATCTTGGTTCTCTTTCTGTCTCTGAAACCCACTTCCCTCTTCCGTCATCCTTTCTCTAATGTCTTAAGTGTGAATATTCTCCAAGGATCTGTCTTTGGCTTTCTTTACTCTCTCTCTACCTTCTTGCCCTGTGGCAATATGCCACGATGAAAGTCATACTTTAAACTCTGAGGTCGTGAGTTCGATCACCACTGTGGTCTTCATCACAAATCACTTAATCTTTATGGGTATTAGTTACTCACTTGTAAAATAAAGAGGTTAGATTACAATCTCTAAGATCACTTATAATATGAAATTCTGTAATTTAAATGTAGTAATTTTTGATTCAGAAATATAAGGCTTGTATCTCACACGACTGGGCATCTCCATCAGAATGGATCTCAGGGAACTAATTTACCATGGCCAAAATCTGCTTATTATCTTTTTCTCTGAAACTACCCTTCTTTCAGGCTTTAATGTTTGTTTTTGGCATCTCCATTCACTAGGCCCGCTATCGGTACAACGTGGGGTCATCTTGACTGTTATTTCCTCTCTCATTTTTCAATAAATCATTGTCTTATTGATAAAGATCATAAGATCTTAGATGTCGGTCAACAATGTTCCAGGCATCATAATAAATCCTAAAGGTATAAAGAAAACCCTGACTTAATGAAGATTGATTAAGTGTCTACTGTGTGAGAGGCACTGTGCTAAATGCTGGTGATACAAAGAAATACAAAAGACAATCCCTATTCTCAAGAAACTCATGATCTAATGGGAGAGAAAATATGCAGATAACTATGTAGAAACAAGCTATATAAAGAACAAATTGTAAATAATCCACAGAGGGAAGGCATTAGAAATAAGTGAGATTAGGAAAGCCAAAAACAGTCCTTTAAAAGTGGAAGTCAAGTGAGAGGTCATCTACCTAAACCGCTACATTGCAGGGGAGTGGAGCCAAGATAGTGGAGTGAGAGCTCGAAACTCTCACTCACCTAAGCTCTAAAACAAAATCCTTCAGATACCTCTAAAAAGGAAATCTGACCAAATTTTAGAGTGGCAGAATCCAATAGGATACAGAGGGTGGCAGATTTTCAGCCCAGGACAGCCTGGAAGGTTGACAGGAAGGATCTACTGCACGGGACTGGAGGAGTGCATAGTGCAGAGCTCTCAGTGCACAGGTTGTATCAGGGCAGACCCGCCACAGAGAAGCTCAGGAGGAAGCCCCAGGGGGTCTGAAGCAGCAGAAGCACTGTGGATAATCAAACCTATCAGCCCAGCATGGGAGTCTAGTGGAACTGAATGAGAGAGAAGCACAGAACCTCAGGTAAATGCAGCAGCTGCTCCTGAGATTATCAGCCCACAGATTAAATGTCTGTAAGTCATCTACTTGAACTTCCAAGAGCCAAGATTGCAGAGTGATCAGTAAATGCTATCCCTCTCCACTTATTGACCTTGAAAAACCCAGAGAATATTTCCCCAGGAAAAAATTCAGGAACAGTGGGATTAGCTGAAGAAGTAAAGAATCTTTTGCCATGAGGTCAGGAAAATCTCAAAGGGGTGTCCCTCTTGCTGTGGCTGAAGAGGACCAGTGCAGGACTGGAGCTGTCCCAGACAGCCCCACCTCAGCTAAATGGGAGAGGATCCTGAGCCCCAGGTGGGGTGGAGCCCATAAGCACCAACACCAGGACCCCAGGTGCTATAAGAAATGATGAAAAGGAAGACTTCAGAGAGGCCTGGAAGGACTTACATGAACTGATGCTGAGTGAAAGGAGCAGAACCAGGAGAACTTTGTACACAGCAACAACCACAGTGTGTATGGATTGTTTCTGGGAGATGTAGCCCTTCACAGCAATTCAAAGACCTGAAAAATTCTCAATGGACTTTTGAGGCAAAGTGCCTTCCACATCCAGAGCAAGAACTATGAAATTGGATCTCAGAATGAAGCTGATTGTCTTCTCTTCTGTTTTGTTTTGTTTTCATGGTTTCTCCCATTCATTTTAATTCATCTATGCAACATGACTAAGGTGAAAATGTATTTAATAAGAATGGATATGTAGAACCAATATAAGATTGCGTGCCTTCTCTGGGACAGAGGGGCTGGGAGGGTGGGGAAGGAAGAAGAGAGAGGGAGAAAATCTAAGATATATGAGAGTGATTGGAGAAAACTAAAAACAAATTTCTTTTTAAAAAAGGAAAAACCCTTTATTTTACATATGAGGTAACTGAGGTCAAGAGAGTTTAAATGACTTTTTCAATATCACATGGATAGTGGAATACAAAGGTGGAATTTTTCCCTAAAGCCAGATTTTTTTCCTACTGGAGCACTGTGCCTGTCATCTCCCTAGGCATTTTGGGTTGTACACAACCCAAAATTTCTATTTACCTTTATTATGACCTACAGGTTTTCCTTACCTCCCACTTGGATTATCATGTCCTAATAGGTTTTCATGCTGCTGCTTTCTCTATTTTTCCAAATTTTTATTCATCCTTATCAGAATAAGCCTTCTAATGCATGTTTGGTCATGTTATTCCTCTGGTCAAAAATATTTAATGGCTTCATATTGTTTCAAATACAACGTGCAAACTCCTTTGTCAAGGATTAAAGGACTAGGCAATCTTGCAATATGGTACTTTTTAGTGAAATCAGACAGTTTTCATTATTCATGCTTTTACCATTCACATACTGCCTACTGAATTTCTAGTCATCTGAATTTCTGACCATCTCTAAAAATTTATTTAAAATATTACCTTTGCAAAGAAAAAAAAGATACCTTAAAAATTCATTTTAAAGAGCCACAGAAATCATATAAAATAGTATTCTAACTTCCTAATTATAATTTTTTATCATAGATTCACAATCTAATCAGGGAGAAAATACGAAAATAATTAAGAATAGTATAGACAAAAGTTAATCAGGGTTAGGAAGCAAATAATATTATACAGTTATACGGGACCTTGGAGGTAATATCCACCATCCTCATTTTAAAAAATGAAGTAACAGAGGCTTAGAAAGGTAAAGTAACTTCTCTGAATTCACAAAGGTAGCAAGGGATGGAAGTAGGATTCAAACCCAAATTGTTAAACTCCAAATATAACACTTTTTCCATTGTACCATATCATATGTAGTAATGTAGTACATCATATTATTCTTATAGTACAGATACATGCTTTTTGTTATTAATATTTTAGAAGTCACGGCAAAAAATGAAATTCACCCTTTAAAAAGCAAAACTATTACTAAAAAGACGTGAAAAGAAAAGAAAAGAAAGAAAAATAAAAAAGAGAAACATAAAAGAAAGAAAAGAGGAAATAAAATAAAATAAAAAAGTTAAGAGCATCTTGAAGATAGCAGTTACACAGAAGTGAGGAGGGAACCACATTTCTCAGTCACTCACACACTCTTTACATAGTCCTTAAGGAACACACAGTATGTGTCTCACATTTACTCAAATAAATTGGCTTGAAAATGTGTAAAAGTGAATATTTCATTGCTTGCCTCTGAGAATGAAATAAGTTGCACAGCATTCTAGCCCTGAGTACCATTTTAGCATTCAGCTAGTGCTTCCTTCATGGGCTGTAACTTAGCTCATTCATCAGTCTGAAATGGGCTAATTTAAAATAGACTGAGAAAGAAAAGGGGAAAAAAGCTAATTGTCTGCAAAGAGGTGTTAAGAATGAAATAAAAATATAGGAAATTAGGAGCTGAAGAGGTATCCTTTACAGCTGTTTCAGCTAACTGTCTGAGGATTTTTTACCAGCAATTTGTGAAGATGTGTGGGTATTGAATTACTATGTGCACAAAGCCAGTGTAGTGAATGATAACTTCAATACCAGCTTTGACTTGAGTGGATTAGGTGCTAAGTGGGCTTAACAAAATTACCCAGAGCATTACATCATATTCCTACCACTTTATGTGACATCAACTACTGTTCCTGTGGGAAGAAACTGACAAAAAAAAAGAGAGAGGAAAATCCTTCTTCTCATCCCCACTTTGGAAAATGAGGACTGCTTTCACTGAACTCTGAAGTACCTACTTTTAATTATCTTAGGATTTTTTTTCAGGAATGAAGGGGATTCACAGCAGGTTCTTGCAGAAGACCTTGTAGATCTTTCTCCTCCATAAACGTTTGGCATAAATGAGTGATAATGTCAATATTTATCTATTATATTTATTTTTATTATATTTTATAATAAACACAACAAGCCTGTAAAGCATAAGAAAATGACTTGCTGGGCATTGGATGATAAAATAGTGGTCTCCAGGCACTTGAAAATACCTGTGATCAGTGACAATTCTATTGTTAAATAGATTAGACTACAATAATAACTCAATTTGTATAACACATTAAAGTTTACAAAACAAAATTACTTTCCTTGTAGCCATTATGATGTAACTACTGAATTATTACCAACATTTTTGTTTCCACTCAAGACCTGTGAATTTATTAATTTGTAGAATTTTCTTTTCCAGTGATGCAGATCAAGAACTGGTCTGTAGTTTCTAATCTTTGAGCACTGACTCAGGCATTGAGAAGTTATATGACTGGACCATGGTCATAAAGTTGGTATGTGTCAGCAAGAAGACTTGAACTTAGGTCTTCTCAGGCTCTAAGGATAGTGTTCTATCTATTCTATGTTATATTTCCACTCTTCCTAATGTTTAAAGATGAAAGAGAGACTAGCTGAATTTCCCCATGACAATAGGTGACAAAAGAAAGTGCAGAATTGACTTAAATCTCATTCTAAATCTCATTCTTAGAATTAACAGGGCTTGTTGCCCAAGGTAGTAGTGACGGAATTAGTATTAGCTAGCAGACTTCTCCCCTAAGAGAAAGACAGAGGTATTTTCCACAGCAAGAGTTAAGTACAGTTGGTGTATCTGAATTTATTGGGACTAAAACTTATAGTGTTTATTATCTTTTTCTTTATATCCTCACATTCTTAGTCCCTTTTTGCTGAATCCTTGACCAAGTGGCCTTTGAATTTTAGATTCTGAAACACTATCTTATTTGCAGTACTCAATCATACCAACAACCTTCTAAAATATAGGAAGTGATCCCAGAGACTTTATCAATTTCACCTAAGGCATGCTAACTCTAGACCTTGCTTCCACCATAGCTACACATGAATACCTCCAACAGATGCTATAAAACATCTATGGAACCTAGTCTTTTCCTAATCTAAGAGCCAGCAGAAGATAAATTGACTCCAAAGAAGAAGAGGCAGCTCCTAGATAAGAGATTCTTTTCCACACTATTACATGACAACTTCACTACAAGTTAAAAAAAAAGCAACAAGTATTTCTCAAAATGTAAATAACATAATATATTGTCATAGTAGCTTCTGATTCATTGAATATATTAACGACCACTTAAGAAATGCCTAGTATCATGTAATTGATACATACTTCTTGGATTTCTCTAACTTTATCACTATATTCCACTAATTGCCCATTTGCACTATTAAATCAAAATATTGCAAGTTAATATAACACCTCCCTGCTCCAAACTCCTGCCTGTACATCCATGGAAATTGAGTGTTGAAACAAAGAATTATGTACCTTTTATGAAACCAATGGTTGACAATGGGATACAAGAGTGTCATGACTGATTTTCTGAGACTTCTTATTTCTGTTTAGAATGGAGAGATGCATAAGACAAGGGAAAATGTTAATATTTTTCTTGTCCAAGTTATTTCATAGTAACATAATGTCAGAGTTGAAGGAAATCCAAGAAACCATCTATTCTAATCTCCTCATTTTACAGATGAGTAACCTGAGGCCCACTACTGACTTGCTCAGGATAACACAATGAGAATGGCAGGGTTGGGACTTCAGCTCAAATCTCTTGACTCCTACTTCATTTCTCTTCTCCCCACAGCATTCTGTCTTTTGGATGGTTCTGTGTCATTATCTGATTTCTATTTCCAAGAACTGCACTACTCTAAGAAAAGGTTTCTTAAGATGTATATAGAGGATAATTCATTGATCCTAGTTAGTTACTGGCCTAATAGCTGTAAATACCTGATAAAATACTCTATTCCAATTTTTAATACTTATCTAAATATCTGCATTGTTGTTTTGGGGAAGCCTAGAAAACAACAAGGAATTATTATATAACCTTACTTCATTATGAGAAGTTTGGGTGCATCCATCAGTGAAATGGGTTTTACTTCTTTCAAAGGAAAAGTTAGTGCTTTCCAAAGAGTTAGTTAAAAAGATGAGAAATGCTTTATCTAGTTTTTTGGTGCAATTAAACAGTTGGAAGAAATTTATCCTATTAACTTAGTTGTGTTATTTTGGAAGTAGTTCTTCCATTTGAAACCACGCTGTGTTTTCTCCTACTTCATAAATCAGCATCTTTATACTATAATTGCTGCTTTTCCTATTTGTATTTTTTTTTCTGTATCGAAAAGGCAATACTGAGACAAAATGTCACAACTAATGGAAGAAGAAATGATTATTAGTAAGAATTCTGCAATGCCGAATCAGTAACATGCCCAGAAATAGCTTCATGTTGATGGGGAATCTTTCTGCTGCCAGTGGTTTAACCATTACTGACAGAAATCCCCTAGGGCCATGCAAGTGATGAACAGTACAAGGAGCGGGCACAGCATAGCTATGGACAAATGCACAAGCCCTTGTCAAATGAAAAAACTGCCCAAATGCATCCATGTGTAGGAGCCCAAAGCTGTACCCCCCAGCCCACCCAACCTGATCACTTTAGAGATCACACATCAATGTCTCTGATGCTTTTGTTGCCAGAAGAAGGCATCAAGCTCCTTGACGGATTCCGACCATGGGAATGACACCAAAGAGAACCCTTTGGGTTTGACTACATCACTGCTTAACCGATCTGCCTCTGTCATCCCTCAAAATAAATGATCCTGTCTGAAAAGAGGCAAGCTAATCCTGTAGTTCTATGAAAACCTAAGGAAGGAAGAAGTGAATACTCATCTAAAATGAACTATACTATAAAAATCTTTTCTATTTGCCAGTGAGGCTGGGGCTATACTTTGGCATCTGCCTCTACTTAATTCTTATCCACTGGAGGTGAAAGGAAAAGTCATCATGAAATCAACACCAAATGATGACTCTTATACCTACTGGAGTATTTTTTATACTTTTATACTGTTTGAAACATTGCTGATTATATTCATAAAGGCAGGGGACATTCCCATTGAGTATATGAATACACTAAGAATTTATGTTTTCAACAGTGCAAGCAACACTGAGGATTCAAACTCTTTCTACTCATTGTAATTCTCCTTTAAAAAATTCTCCTTTAAGTACAACTGGGGAAAAAGTGGAAAATGAATAAAGTCCAAGGAATTCTCAATAACTAAATAGAATGGAGAAAACTGGTGTTAAAGTTTCCCCAAAATGATGATTCAATTTGTTAGAAATTAAAGAAAAGGAAGAAGGTAAATATCTTTTCATAGCCATTTGATGAAAGTTACACGACTGCTATTTAACCTACAGCATAACTTGACAGAATTCTCTGAAATCATTTTAAGTGCTTTCAAATTTAATTGTAAAGTTTTATGTCTTATCTTGTAAACACAATGATGCACAGAGCAAAGAGCCTTAATCCTAACACTGAAAGATCTGGGGTCCAGTTACCCTTCTGATAGTTAATGTCATTTAACCTGTCATTTAGGACCAGGGAGTTTATCTGGTCCTTAGTTACCACATCTGTATTGGATTGAGTTGGATTCCATGAATACTAAAATCTTTATCCCTACATCTATGATACTATAATATCTTCTCTCAAACTGGAAATTTCTATTTCATAAATTTATCTTTGACCAACTTCTCTAAATATCATATAATTCTGAATGTTCAAGTGAGGGAGGTAAATATTATGGTCATGAAATTGAGCAATGTTATGAGTTCAATTCCAGCAACACTGATTTGTTTGGATTTATGAAAGGACATTTGAATACGTTTCCTTCTGGAAAATCAAAACATCTTGCACAATCATGCCATTGGCCACAAAAAAAAAAAAGGTGAATGGTCTTGGTGTACCACCTTTCCAATGGCTTTGGGGTGGGGAGATTCAAGGTGGAGGAAAGAAATAAAACTGCACAGCACACAAACAGGTCATAGTGGGTCAGGAAAAGAATTCCATAGATGAAGGACAAGCTTGTAATTGTTACTCTGCTAAGGAATATACGTGCCCCAAGGCAAGTATCTACAGGTGTGTTTGCCTGCAGGAAGCAGGTGGAAAGACAACCAAATTATGTCAGTTCTACTAAAATTAAGATGAATTTATGAGTGTCTTGTCAGCCCTAGAAATGGGATAGCCTTATTCTATTTGGATCAGACAGATATCCTGTTTATTTTTAATAGGTAGAAAGGAACACAAATAAATACATTTTCTTCTTAACCAGTTTTTGCATTTAACCAGGGCAATGGATTGAATTACTGTCAGACTGAAGAAGAAAATATACTCTTTACAATCAGACCAGTGGAAGGAGCTTTTTTTTATTATAGCAAATATTCAACAAATTGACCTTACCCAAGTAAAACTGGCAACAGGAGAGAAGAAAGTGAATATTTTCTGAAAGATCAACTATATTCAAATTATTTTCAAATTGACTCTACCTTCTAGAGACTTCAGCACAATCAAGAATATAAAAATTGTTTGATTTAAGTGGAGGGAGAAAAATGAAGGCAGATTCAATGGTCAAATGCAGAAATATTGAATACAATATTGACATGAAAATGGGAATTGAGAATTTCAAAACCCAGGAAGTAGAGGTAGATTTTGAAATACATTTTTACATATGGATAAATCTGAGTTCAAATTCTTCTTAATAAAAGAAACTGAAATAAATTTTGTGAAACTCATTTGCTATCAAGATAAATCACCTCATGTTTGTATCATGCTGTAGATACTTTGGGATTAGACTTTACCAATCAGTCAAGCATCTATTAAGCACTGGTATTGTGCTAAGTATTAAGATACCAAAGATAGTAAATAAAAACATATCTACAG
>CM053769.1:372880024-372897489 GCA_028658325.1 Potorous gilbertii
CTCTTTCCAATCATAGCACTAATAGCGGAGATGGGGAAAAAATAATCATTAGCATCCTTCATATAATACTGTGACATATTGAATGACAGTTATTGCCATCATTCAGACATATCAAATCTGTTACCCTTTATGCAAGTCTGTCCATCAGCAACTGCAGTGCTTCCCTAATGTTGGCATGACAAGGCAGAGAACGTCATTCCTTCCTTTTATAACAAGTAAATTATTCTAAAATGCAATCTTTTAGTTAAGTGTATCAAGAGTAATTATATTAATGATATTTTGGCAAAGTGCGAAGATGCAAGTTTCCTTTATTTTGATATTTTTCTTGTCACCTAATAAAACAATTTACACTTAAAAAATTCGCATCCTGTGTCATATTGTGTTCATCATAAAACCAATGCTTAAAACCTGGCAGGCTGTCAATGAGCACTATGGACGTGACTATTTTTAAATCTTTCACCTAGCACATATATCAAGTTTGATAGTTAACATTTTGAATCAGAAGTAAAGCATGACAAACTCATTATATTTCCAGAACAAAAGAGAACAAGAAACAACTGTTTTGTTTAAAAACACGAGAAAGAAAAAAATCACACTATTAACTTGCAAATAAAAGAATTCTCCATATTCACATTTTCCATTTTAGCAAGTTTAATGGAAATGTGTAATGGCTTAGGTAAAATTAATGAGGCATGATTAGTAGTCCGGCACTTTCTCTTAGACAGTGATTATCAAACTGTTGTCAAACATTTGGTTTATTTGATGTTATAACAATGAAATGGCCCTCTTCATTTTGACTTTTCTTCTTCCATAAACTGTTAACACATTAGATGGTGCTCATTCCCATCCTACTCCAAGATGAAATTTATTTTATATGTTCTTTATACTTCCTTTGTATATAAAATGGGGACCTGCCCATGAAACATGCTTAGAGCATTCCTGGATCTGCTTGACCACATGTGAATCCTTGTTAAAGAGTTTCTTGTTGGCCTAGATTAGCCATCATAATCAATGAGTTAGTCAAAAACATTTATTAAATGTCTACTATGTGGTAGTAACTAAGCTAAGCACTAGGGATACAAAACAAGGCAAAAGATAGTTTCTGTCCTCAAGGAGCTCACATTCTGAACGGTGAAGACAAGCAAACATATATGTAAAGCAAGTTATATACAGGATAAATAGGCAATAATTAACAGAGGGAATGCACTGGGATTAAGAAGTGATGGGGGAGATACCCTGTAGAAGATGGCTAGTGTCACTGGATCAAAGAGTGTGTAGTATGGAATAAAGTATAAGAAGACTGGAGAGATGAAAGAGGACTACATTATGAATTTGAATGCCAGATGGAAGACTTTATATTTGATCTAGGGGGAAATGGGCAGCCACTGGAGTTTATTGAGTAGAAGGTGAAATACTCAGACCTGTACTTTAGGAAAATCACTTAGGTAGTAGAATGGATAATAGAGAGAGCTGAGGCAGGTAGACCCATTAGCTGGTACTGAAACAGTGCAGGTCTAAGGTGATGAGGTCCTGCCTCAAAGTGGTGGAAATTTAGAAAGGCAAATGTACTTTAGACATCTTGCAAAGGTAAAATATGCATTAATAAATGTTTGTTAGTTAACTAAATATACTGAATAAGAGGCAACTAAGTGACATAGTGGATAGAGCACAGGCTGTGAAGTCAGAAAGACTTTAATTTAAACCCCACTCTAAAAGCATTGTAATGAATATTGTAATAATATAATACCTTTCTGTTTTTTACCTCCTTATAGTATATTCCCAGGGAACAGCAAGATTCTCTAGGTCAAAGTACATAGATGTTTCAGTGAATTTTTAAATGGAATCCTATATTGATTTCCAGAATTTTTGAACCAGTCCACAGCTCTGTCAACAGCATATTTAGAATGCATATGTTTCTGTAGCAACCTCTTAAATTCATTATCTCCATTTTTAATTATTTTTGCCAATTTGCTAGGGATGAGATGAAACTAGATCTATCTATCTATCTATCTATCCATCTATCCATCTATCTATCTATCTATCTATCTATCTATCTCCTTTACTGTTAGTGATTTGGAACACTATTACCTCTGTTAACATATTTTAAAGTACCTATTATGAACACATTTATTGGGGAGACTATAATCCAAATCATTAAGCCAACTAACGAGTTGGGTAGAGAGGGCTGGTTAGCTCAATCCTCTCCCCAGGTTCTCCAGGGGTACTGAGGGACAGTGGATTGTTTTTTCAATGCCATTGACTAAAGATCTAATTCTGGTATGTTGCTCCCTCTCAAATTAGTCAGGATGGGAAAAAGAGATCAATTGTCCCCCATAGTCTTATGTTTTAATGTTTAGTTGTGGCTCAACATTCAATAGGAAAACCTTTACTCAGAACACAATAAATTGACAGGAAGCAGTCCTGTCATATGCATACATGCATATGCAACAAAGTTAGCATAAGTCTTCGTTACTCATGCCTGGAAACTGACTCACCAAACATCTACATGTTTCCAAGATTGAACCTTCATTAGCTATCTCCTCCCCTCCCCAGTCCTCTACACACACAACTGTAGGTATGAGGACAAAAACAAATAGCCCCATATCCTCAAAAAGCTTGTAGTCAACTCAAAGAATATAATAATTGCATATATATCATACATAAATATATGGTATACTAAATAACTTTATTTCAGAGAAATAATTGATATCTGGGAAGAGGAGATGGGGGCAAGGAAGATAAGACACCAAGAAAAAGCTCTTATAAACTGATGACTGAGTTGTATTTTGAAGAAGTGGTAGGGATCACAAAAGTAGATGAATTTTGAAGGGGAGCCTGGAATGCACTGCAGTGCTTAACCAAAACCATGGGTATGTATATAACATCAGAATTTCAATCTTTAACTGCAGTCCAGGAGGAGACATCTATTCTGATGACTATTTATAAAGCTGGAGATATTTGGAGTAACCCTAGAGTTGTAGCTGGCATTTAAGGAGGCAGAGGATGAAGTACCTTTGTAACTATAAAAAGGCAAATAAACAAACAAAACCCTCTATGCACTCTTTAAGCTGAAGTTATGAGTCTAAGAATGAAAGAAAGTATGGCCGAATGTTTCCCATTTGGCAATCTGTGAATGAAACATTAGAGAAATTGAACACAGGAAAAATTTATGAAGCTTATTAGGGACACCATGTAAGCTTCCCTTAAAAAATAACCTTTAAAATGGGAATTGAAGAAAAGAGAGACAGTTGTAGGGGCTTGTGTACTGATTAATTGGCTGTGGCCATTTCATAACAGCATGGTCCACTAGCCTTTACCAATAGAGGAATTAATTGTCTGGTACTTCTTCAAGGATCTCACTCCATGGAGTCCCAGAAATCTCTGAGATATGCAAAATGCTAGGACACAGCTGTGCAGAGCATTGACTGCTGAAAACAATTGCTCTCTCAGAAAAAGAGCAATGATACTGGACTGTGCTCTTCAGCATAAATCTGAATTGTGGAAAAAGGAATTTTAGTGGAACATCTTAATACTCCAAAAAAGTAACAAATGCATAGAATTTCTAGAATTTTACAGGTCAGGAAACCATAGCTTTAGAATTGGAAATTACTCTAAAAGTTATCTAGTACAGCTCCTTCATTTTACAACTGAGGGGAAAAACAAGACCACATAGGTTAGGTCACATGACTGAGGTCACACAGGAAGAAAAGTAATGGAATCAATATTCTTTCCCTCCTTATCACAACCTCTTGGTTTCTCCTTAAGTATCGGGTAATTTATACTTTCTACAAGAAACCTTTCCAAAGTCCTCCTTCATCTTAGTATGTTCCCTCTTAGATTACCTCCAACTTGACTTTATTTATAGGTAGGTCCCAATTAATGTCAATAATGAATTGTGGGAAGTGCAGGCATTATTTGAATTCACACCAGAATCAATTACCACATTTTACATATATTTATACTTCGAATAGTGTGAATTAGAATTTATGCAACCACTTCATGAAATTTGTTGTTAGTACTAATGGGTCCTAACAGTCTCTTTTTTGTTCATTATTACCCGTGTGGTGTCTTCCCCTTTAGAGTGTGAGTTCCTTGATAGCAGGGACTGTTACCTTTTTTTGTAACCCAAGTGTTTAGCACAGTGCTTGTCAGTGGGCACTTGATAAGTGTTTGTTAATGAATTAAGTCAAAGGATTAGCACCTACTTCCCAGTGTTGTTGCAAGGATAAATTGAGATTTAAAAAAAAAAAATTAGTATTTTACTTTTTTCAATTAAATGTAAAAACAAAATTTTACATTTATTTTGAATTGGTTTGCAAACTCTCTCTTTCCTCCTATCTCCCCCTGGCCCATGCCTTGAATCAGAAAGAACAGCAAGAGATTTGATATAGATTATATATTGTGGTGTCATGCAAAATATATTTCCATGGGAAAGAAAATATAGAACAAAAAATAAAAACACAAGAAAACAAAGCTAAAAAAATAGAGCATGCTTCGTTCTAAGGTGGATAGCATTTTTCATCATGTACTTCAAAATTGTCTTATATATTTTGTATTACTTAGGGTAGCTAAGTCATGCACAACTGGTCATCGTACTATATTGCTGTTACTGTATACAATGGTCTCCTGGTTCTGCTAACTTCACTTTGAATCAATTTATGTAAATCTTTCCAGGTTTTTCTGTAAGCATTGTGCTCATCATTTCTTATAGCACAATAGTATTTCATCACAATTAATAAACTACATCATGTTCAGCCATTCACAACTGACAGATGTCCCTTCACTTTTCAATTATTTGTCACAACAAAATGAGTTGCTATATTCCCCCCCCCCTTTTTTTATCTTTTTGGGATAGAGACCTTATAGTGGTGCTGCTGGGTCAAAGATTATGCACAATTTTACAGCCCTTTGGGCAGAGTTGTAAACTGCTTTCCACGATGGTTGAATCAGTTCACAACTCCACCAAGAGTGCATTCACATCCTTATTTCCCCATATTCCCTCCAACATTTATCATTTCCCTTTTCTGTCGCACTAACCAGTGTGATAGGTATGATGTGGTACTTCAGAGTTGTTTTAATTTGTGTTCCTTATAGTGATTTACATCATTTTTTTTATATGGCTTTGGATAGCTTTGACTTATGACAACTGCTCATTTATATCCTTTGACCATTTGTCAACTGAGAAATGACTTGTATTCTTAAAAGATTGACATTGTTGGACTGTGCTCCACTCCCACCACAGTGAGATGGAACTTTTCTGCCAGCCTTCTAAGTTGTCGGGTTAGAAAATTATTTTACGCTGTCCTTTTGTTGCCTTGTTTTGAGGCATTAATTCAGCATTGATGAGAGGGGGATTTTAAAGATATTTCTGATTATTTCTCAAGCTTCTCTCACAATACCTGGCACATAACAAATACATATAATACAATAATAAAATAATAATGTCATAGATTTAAATCTGAAATTGATACTAACAGTCATTAGTAAAGTCCTATTATTTTACAGAATAGAAAACTGAGAAATAGAGTTAAATATTAGAAGAAAGATCTAAACTCTGATCTTCTTGACTCCAAGTACAGAGCTTCTCTTCTTTGTCACCTAGCTGACCACAACCATTATAGTCATTTATTTTAACCTATTCTATTAAAGGAAGATCTTTTCCCCTTTCTTCATTTTCTAAAAATCTGAATTTAACTTTGTACAGGTCATTAGACTGTAGTGCTTTATTTTCCCCCCTCTTCCATCACATACCCTGCTACTATTCACCATATGGCACATTATAGCTGTCCAGCGAAGCACATCTGTCTTTCTCTGGGATATGATAAACAGATTTAAATCCCTGAAAATCTGGCTTTTCTCAGGCTTTTAACAGAAAGTATCACAAGATTGAAATGTGCCATTGCCTGGATATATCTGGTAAAACTTCATTTGAAGATGTTCAGGCACATTGTCTCCACAATCTACATTTATATAGTTTGCATTTCAAAGGAAAAATAGTGAAGTCAAAAAATGACCCCAAAATACTGAAAAAAATAATACTTTAAAAATGAGATGAACTGAAATTACAAAAGAGGTCCAAGAAGTCAATGAGGAGAAGAATGCCTCACAAGGAACAAAGACAAAATACTGGGCATCTGAGAAACCATACCCCCAAGATTTGGGGAGTTATCTATATTTATACCTCTTGGTTAAAGTACATTTTCTTTCTTTTTTTTTTACAAACAGCAATAATATTAAACAAATTAAGCAGAAGAAAGAAAGGCAGTAGTTCACTTCTGTGTCATGAAGTGAATCATACATGAAGCCAGGGACCGCTTTGTAGGAATCTTGAGTTCCTATAAGATAAAAATTGCTATCTTCATTGTTTCCTCCAGAAGGGATCTTTTAGTCTGTCTATAAATTCAGATTTTTAGAAAATGAAGAAAGGGGAAAAGATCTTCCTTTAATAGAATAGGTTAAAATAAATGACTATAATGGTTGTGGTCAGCTAGGTGACAAAGAAGAGAATCGCATGCCCACCTTGTCTTTTTGTTTTTTATTAGATGGGAAGGGAGAAGAAACACAAAGGCTAACTATAAATGAGAAGCCCTGTCTCAGACATCAATCATCCTAAGAAATGAATGATGGAAAGGGCTGGACCATGATGGTGGGATAAGAGTAGGGACCTGTTTGAGCTCTCTCCCCAAACCCCTTACAAAATCTGTAAAAATGAATCTAAACAAATTCTAGAACAACAGAAGCCACAAAATGACACAGCGAAGCAAATTTCCAGTCCAAGAAAATCTGGAAAGTTGATAGGAAGGGTCTATTCCACCAAGCTGTAAGAGGAGCATAATTTGAGTGTGGGCTGTGCTGGCAGCATGGACTGAGCTGGAGCAAGCCTTAGGGAAGTGAATCACTGGTGGCTGCAGCTTCCAGACTTCTCAACACACAAATTCCAAAGACAAATTTGGAGGTTAGTGGGAAGGATCTCTCACCTGGCTGAGAGGGAAGCGTAGACTAGTCAGCCCCAGCCCCAGTTGTGGCTGCTTCTGGAGTCCTCCACTTAAGAAAGAGCACAAAAGTGAAGTGATTGATTGGGAAAATGAGCAAATGAGAAAAAATGTCACACTACAGATAATTCCTTGGTGAGAAAGTATTTTCATATATCATTGGTGACAAGGAAGATCAAAAAGTACAACCAGAAGAAGACAACACAATCAAAGCTGCTGAATCAAAAGCCTCCAAGAAAAAAAATTAATTTGTCTCAGGCCATGGAAGAGCTCAAAAAGGGTTTTGAAAATTATGTAAGAGAAGTATAGGGAAAATTGGGAAGAGAAATGAGAGTGATGCAAAGAAATCATGAAAAATGAATCAACAGCTTGCTAAAGGAGACCCAAAAAATACTGAAGAAAATAGTACTTTTAAAATGAGATGAACTGAAATTGAAAAAAGAGGTCCAAGAAGTCAATGAAGAGAAGAATGCCTCACACAGTAGAATGGGACAAATGGAAAAAAAGAGGTACAAAAGTTTAATGAAGAAAATAATTCTTTAAAAATTAGAATTGAGCAAATGGGAACTAAAGACTTTATGAGAAATCAAGAAATTATAAAACAAAAACAAAACAATGAAGAAATAGAAGACAATGTGAAATATCTCATTGTAAAAACAGCTCACCTGGACAATGGATCCAGAAGAGATAATTTAAAAATTACTAGACTACCTGAAAGCCATGATCAAAAAAAGAGCCTAGACATCATCTTTCAAGAAATTATCAAGAAAAACTTCCCTGATATTCTAGAATCAGAGGGAAAAATAGAAATGGAAAGAATCCACAAATAACCTCCTGAAAGAAATCCCAAAACGAAAACTCCTAGGAATATTGTAGCCAAATTCCAGAGTTCCTGGAGATTATATTACAAGCAGTCAGAAAGAAACAACCCCAGTTTTGTGGAAATAGAATTAAGATAACACATGATTTAGCAACTTCTACACTAAGGGATCAAAGAACTTGGAGTATGATATTCCAGAGGTCAAAGGAGATAGGATTAAAACCAAGAGTCACCTACTCAGCAAAACGGAGTATACTCCTTCAGGAGGTATACTCCTTGAGGGGATAAAATGATATTTCAATGAAATAGAGGACTTCTAAGTATTCTTGTTGAAAAGACCAGAGATGAATGGAAAATTTGACTTTCAAATACAAGAATCAAGAGAAGAATGAAAAGGTAAACAGGAAAGAGAACTCATAAGGAATTTTAAATTAAAGTTGAACTGTTTTCATTCCTATATCAAAAAATGATATTTGTAACTCATGAGACCTTTCTCAATACTGGCATAGTTGGAGGGAGTATATATGAGTGTATGTGTGTATGTGTGTGTGTATGTGTATATATGTTTGTATGTATATGTATATATAGTAAGCACATATGTTTGTGTGTATATATATAATATACATATATGAGAGACAGAAAGAGAGAGAGAGAGAGAGAGAGATACAGGCTGAGTTGAATATGAAGGGATAATGTCTAAAAACATTAAACCTTAAGAGGAAAGCATTGGGAGAAAGAGAAAGGGAGGGGTAGAATGTACTAAATCATCTCACCTAAAAGAATCAAGAAAGAGGTTTTACAATGAAGATGAAGAAGGGGAAAGTCAGAGGGAATAAGTGAGCCTTACTTTCAATGGACTTAGCTTCAGGATGGAATAACATACACATTCAATTGGGTATGGAACCTTATCTTACCCTTATAGGAAAGCAGAGGGGAAGGGGATAAGAGAGGAGGGAATAGGAGGAATGGCATATTAGAGGAATGGGTAATTGGAAGCAAACACTTTGGTAGAGGGACAGGTCAAAGGAGAGAATAGAATAAAGAGAGAGTATGACAGGACAGAAGGAAATATAATTAGTCTTTTAAAATATGATTGTTATGGAAGTGTTTTGCATGACTATATATGTATAAGCTACATTGAATTGCTTGCCTTCTCAATGAGGGTGGTTGGTGAGGGGGAAAGGGAGAGCATGTAAAACTCAAATCTTTAAAAATTAATGTTAAAATTATTTTTATGTGCAACTAGGAAATAAGATGTATAGGCAATGGAGTATAAAAATCCATCTTGCCCTACAGGAAAATAGAAGGGAAAGGGATGGGGGGGGATAAAAAGGAGGACAGATAGGAGGAAAGGGTAATCAGAATACATAGTGTCCTGGGGTGAGGGGAGGGGGGAAATGGGGAGAAAATTTGAAATTCAAAATTTTGTGGAAGGGAATGTTGAAAACTGAGAATAAATAAATCTAGTAATAATAGAAAAGTAATGGATGATGGCTAGTCATCAGTGGAGAGGTGATTCTCATTTCTAAAACCCTTAATATTTGCAAAAATGGCAGGATTTGGCAAGAAAGGAAAGGGAGACCATCCAATTAAAATTATCTTCCGAGGGCTGATCATCACTAAAACACTTCTTCAGAAATTAGAAGTCGAATGATACAATTGGAAAACACTGAAAAAAAATAATTCACAAGATGTGAAGTTTAGATTTGGTTCAAGCACTTGTCATGTGACTTTAGGTTTGACATTTTTTCTCCCCAGGAGGAATATTATTAAATAATAATAATTTATTATTAATATTATTATATTATTAATATTCTCATTTACTAAATAAGAGGTTTGAACTAAGTCTGTATTAAGATTGTATATAATAACAGCATTCTTCCAGTTAGTTTCAGAAGTTAATACAAAAATGGATTCTACAGTTCTTTTCTGAGCCGCTGGTGACTTCCTGTCACTTAGAAATGGCTTTATAATCTGGACTAATAATTCTTGACATACCTTTGCAGGTAATAACATGACAGGACAAAGAAGTTAGAGCTAAAAGGAGATTAAAAGGTCAATTAGCCCAATATATTCATTGAAAATGTGGAAACCAAGTTTCTTTGATATCCCTGTCAAGAAATCAACGGACATAATCCAGCTACTCAAAAAAGATAATATTGACTCTCAAAGAACAGGTGGGTTTTCTTCTCTTTATTGTGTCACCCTATAATGTATCTTTTACAATGGCAAATACTTTCAAAAGTAAATTTTTCTAGAACTCCCAACAAGCAACAGTTATCACAATTATGTCACAGTACCAGTCCATCGACAAGCATTAATTGCATGCTTATCATTACATTAGGTACTGCATCTGATACAGGCATTTTCCCTGCCCTTTAGGAATTTGACTATTGAGAAGATAAAATTCTTTAATGTGAAACAACTGATGAGCAAGATAAAGCAGCCTATAATGTAACTAGTTGCCAGATTTCTATAGTGCTAGACATGAACAGAGATAGAAGAGATAAATTATCAAAATAGTGTCACGTCCTACATTTCCTTTTTGTTTATTCAAATCTCTTCTTTGTCTTTGGGAGGTGACTCTTTGGGTTCAGTTACAATTATAGCGATAAAATGAAATAGAAGACAGAATCAATTTTAGCAAAACCTTGGTTAAATGCATTATTTGTACAAAGGAGCAAATATATATATAGATATATATGTATATGTATATACATGTGTATATTTGCTGACTTTCTGGTCCACAAAAAATATTTTTTTTGTTTCAAAACTACTAAGAAATATTTAGAAAATGATTTTTTTTACTTCACTGAATAGAGTGGACATATTTTTAATCTTTAAGCATTATAAATATCTCAAGGCATCAAGATCATAACTATTAATATCCACGATCATTGTGTAGGTCTTGAGATGTGAATGCAGAAGGTACAGAAGAATGACCTGAATTTGTACTAAATCCAGGACCTACTGGGAGTAATGAACTCTTTTCCTCATCTGGCTTTATTAATATTTTCCTTGTTCTCCTAAAAATGTGCTACAAATCAAACCACAAACAAGAACCTGGCCAATGGAGGATACTGCCTACTTTGGTTCTGGCTAATTTGTGCATTTTAAATTAAACATATATCATTTTTCCTGTATTCTTGAATTTCATGTGAGAAATTGCTATTGGATTCAGGGATAATACAGGCACTGTAACTAAGAGATGTATTAGCCTCTGTAATGGGACCTCAGAGATAATGTAGAATGTGGTAGAATTCTTCCACATTTAGGAAGACTGGTTCTGCCCCTGATACATACATGGGAAGTATTGATTGCAGGCAAATGTCAAAAATTATAAATTGAAAAGAAGGTGCCAATCTACACTGATAGAGGAAATTCTTTGGGAACTTTTTATATCAATCAAATCAAACAATGGTTTAAAAAAAAGTATAGGATAAAAAAGGGACACCTTCAGGACTATTAATAATATATCAAAAATATTAAAAAATAAATATCTTTTAAAATCAAGGTAACAATGTTAAAATGGAATAGATGGTAAGATTCTCATAAAGTTTTGTTATAGGACTATTAATTCATATCTAGAAGTAGCATGGAAAAATGGATAGAGGTCCAGTCTTGAAGTTAAGATGAACTAGGTAAAAATCTTGCTTCTGATATCAGCTGTGTGACACTGGGAAAGTCATTTTAACTCTCTTAGGAAACTCCCTGAAAGCATAAATCACAGAAGAGTTGCAGCTTTTCATTAGTTGTAGGAATTTTCTCATCAGGTTTCCACTACACTAAATGAAATCACAGTCCAGACTTATGCCTCATCCCCCTAAAATGCTTAGTATCTCAATAACTAGTTAAAAAAACGAATCTATTTGACATTCAGTCCCCCAAAATAAAATTTATAGACTGCTAAAATCAAGTATATAACCTGAAAATGGGAGTCATTACATGTTGAGCTCTGCTATTAACTTTTAGAGAAAATATTAAACTGTTTCACAGTGGGAGAGGGGAAAAAACTGGTTCTGGTATCAGAGAACTAGATTCCAAATGCTGTCTCCAATAATTGCTACCTGTGTGACCTTGGACAAGCATATAGGTTTCTTGTGACTCAGTTTCCTCACTTTCAAGATGAGGGGTTAGGCCTAGATGGCTTCTCGGACCCCATCCTACCTGATTTATGATCTACTATAGTATAGTATAGAATAATAGCTCCCACAGGAACTGTGGAACATGATCTAGTGGGGAGAGAGCTGACAATCTACGACAAGAAAGACCTGAGTTCAAGACCCATCTCTGACTCAAAGTGGCTACATGACCCTGAGAAAGTGGTTAACCTCTCAGTATTCTAGGTAACTTTGTAAGACTAAAAGTTTTCAAAAAAGGTGTTGACTTGCATTCATAAAGGAAGTATCTTCACCCTGAAGTTCCTTAATGATGAGCTCATAAGTCCAGTCTCAGACTCTATCCCTATGCATTTAGAAATATGCCCCGTTTAGAAATATACCCACCTCCCACCCACATATACATATATAAAAAAATATATATACATCCATATATAAAGAGAAAGATACATATTTATATATAATACATGATTTTAACCTCCTCATAGTCAAAAATATATGCAAAAATATTTTAAGTTAACTAAATTTTAACCTAACCAAAAAATTTATGTGCCTTAATCTTTAAATTTTATAACTATGGTTGCAAAACTTGATGCAACATAAAATGTGCATAAACCAAATAAACTGATGTGAGCATGTTATCTTTTAAAAATATTCAGGTGTGGTATAATATTTATTAACATTTTAAAGCATTTATTAACATCGTAACATTTACAGCTAGTAATCCAACCTTCCTCTCTTCTCATTGCAAGGGCAAAGAAAGCAAGGCCCTGGCAGGTTAATTTGTCCAAGGTCATATGGTTATTCAGTAGTGGAGGTAAGTAATATTCTCTAATTCTAAATCCAATATTGGCCCCACTGTGCTACACTTTGTCTCTGTCTGCAAATCTTTCTCTCCAGATAAATGTTCACATATAAATCTCTTTTTGTTAATCCTCGTAAATGAAAATAATGAAAGGTAGAGTTTTTCAGTAGAGGAGAAACTTCTGCATGGTGATGAGATCAAAAGATTCTAAATCACTGCCCCTGGTGTCTGGGTAACAGCAGATGATGATATCTGTTGATCCCTTATTTATTTGCATGATTTACAAGTAGATATCTGGGAGACTTAAACTTTAAGCTCTCTTACCATCATGTACTAATTGATTCCATGTGTGTTCTGTGTGTGTTCACATAGGTTGTAAATGCAGAGGGATAATTATGCCAATAATAATCTATGAGAATAGATACAGTCTTTAATGTTTCAAATGAGTAATTGTGAGAAGTTGACTTACTCAGTGCTTTCCTGATGTCTTTTTATGTATAAATAAATCAAGCTCGGTTACTATTCTTACTCATATTTATACTGTAAAGGCAACCTCTAATGTGCTTAGCAGTTTGGCAGCTACTAAAAGAAGACATATTAAGGATAAACTTGTGTCTCTACACATCTTGAATTGTTTAATATAGAAGCTCATTTTCAGGGTATTTTAGGGAAACATAGAAAGTAAGATTTAAAAAAAAAACAGCTCAGAGGCAATCTCATCCAAATCCCTCCTATTATGGAGGAGGAAACTGAGTCCCAAATATCTTGCCCAAGATCACTGAACTAATTGCAGTTGGTAATTCATCCTGAGCTTCTCTCTTTGTCCTTCAATCTTGTTTCTTTGATTTTTATTTTTACTTCCTTATTTCTTGTAAGTTTCAAATAAAACCATAAAATTGACCAAACAAAACATAACAAAAACAAACCCTAATATATCCGTGCTCAACAGGACAATACAAGAAATTCTGACCTTATTGATGAGGCTTGAAATTATTTAATCATTTCTTTTCCCTGGGAGGGTGGTATTATTTGGAGCTTGTCACCCTGTTAAAGTTCAGCATTCTGATTTCCAACTTTCTCCCAGGAAAAAAAGGGAGGGAAAAGAAGATAATAGTGTCACTTATGGCAAGACAGCAGCATGTTCACGTGGACAAAACTACAGCCTTCCATCATCATAATCATGAATTATTGGGAAAGTTCTCTTGTGTTTTTGTTTTTTTTTTTTGTATTCTAAGTCTTCTGAGGAATGCTTAAAGTCCCTTCCTAATTATTCTAATTCACTTAATATAAGAATGGAATAAATGTTAGAATTTCTACTTTCCTTTATATAGATTTACTTCTCTTATCAGCCAATAAAAGCATCACTGAGACTTGGTGTGTATCTCCCATTATTACATTACAGTAACTGACAATAATCTCAGTAATAATTATCCAGTTTCAAGATGGAGAAGTACTTTTGACCTGTATTTGTTCCCTTTGGTCTATCCAAGTCTGATTCAACATTGATTTCTTTCCCGGGAAAGTTGCTATAATCATGTTAGGGTTGATTTATCACAGTATGTTCACTGGCTAGTAATTTCTCAACTTGAACTTGCATTTCTCATTTATTTTTTCTTTGACTAAGATACATCTTTAAATGGTCTGTGTTTTATTTATTTGTTTACTTGCTCATTTTCTGGGTGCTACTGTCATTTGCCATTTCACATATCACTCAGTAAGTGGTGAAAATTAACTTGTAACCTTCTAAAGCTGCTAGTCAGTAGCCACTCTACATGAGCTATTACTAAACAATCCTGGGCTTCATCTTTTGCAAATTATTTTTTCCCATATTAACTTTGAAAACTATCTTATCTAATTTAGCTTCTAAAAGAGTCTTAAGGAAATATACCCATCTCTTCTCATTAGAGAAGAGGGGACTATGGATATAGGATATGGTATACACTGTCAAATGACATCACTGTGTCTGATGGCTTTGCTTACTTTTTAAAATTTCTTACAAGCAAGTGTTCAGTGTTATGGGTGCAAATTGATTACAATGTAAAAATAAAAGATGACAATTTCAAAAATGACAATAATTTTCTGTTATGATTAAAACAAGAAAATTATTTAATGTATGTCCCTCTCTTATGCCAAAATAGAAATAAGATCAAGATAAGATCGAAATTACTTTATAGTTCTAAATTCTGTCTATAACCAAATCCTAGTACTTGTGTTCAGTACCAAGCATATCTCCATTAATAATACAATGGGAGTGAGGGAAAGGAATATTGGTGGCAGGATATAAAGGAAAGATCAAAGAGTAAGAGTTACTAAAGTCTATGAGTTTCATGTTTTCTCTGCAGGGTCTGTCTTGTGAATTACATGATCTCACCAAATATCTCATTTACTTGATAAAACAAAGAGTATGGTAGGAAAAAATATCTCCCAGAGTTTTTTGCCTTTTCCTAAGACCCCTTAAAAGGCATTGAACTTGTCCTCAAAATATAACTGCTTTAGGGGACTAAGGTTAAAGTCACTGTTTCTTTGGATGGACCTGCTAGGAGACCTCTGGCCATACAGATGTGGCTGATTGATTATTTAGGGGAAATACGGACACTCAAAAAGACCCTCTCACTTCCATACTAAAATGTATCTGGTTAACAGGGTATCATGACATATATCTCTTTAAGATCAGAACTTACTTCAAAAAAGTCTAAGGTTATCAAGAAACTGCATCAGCAGTGTGCTAAACCCCTGAGTCTATCAAATCCTGAGGACAGTTCCGAAACAGTTTCAGGGGAAACTAGTCTAATCTGAAAAGGACTGAGTCTTAGAGAAATCTTGCTTAGCTCCTGTGACCAGGAGCAGTAGTAGATAATATTACTCCTAGCTCAGGGAGGTTGAACCAGATAATCTTTAAGACCCCTTCCAATTCTGAATCCTAGGATTCCATAGTCATCACTTTAAAAAAAATAGATAGCTTAGACTCAGAAATTCTGAATAAGGTTTTCCAGCTTAAACAGAATTGAGTCAAACTTAAGTCTTCAAAGTATAAATGAAATACTCTTGCTGTTATCTCTGTAATATAATCATATTGTCTTAGATTTGTAATGAAACTCCGTTTACTTAGTAGCATGATTCTCCTGCCTGGGTCTTAGTCAAAATAATTTTCTGGTTAACTTCAAGTGTTTGTTAATTACTATATTTTATGTCTTTTAGTTCCTGGTTTATAAACTCTTTATGCATCCTTGGGCTATTCTATATCTTTTGTAGTTTGAAATAAAGACTGTCCTCTACCCAAAATGTGTTTATTATACTACCTGCATACATAGCCCCTTTCTCTACATGTATGGAAGCTTTTCCATGTGCATATTTTTAGATTCCCAAATAAACTCTGGAAGTGGGGAATGGGCACAAAGAGAAAATGACCCATTATGGGCTGCCCCCCTGACAACAGTTCATATAATTGGGCTTAGAACTTCATTAGTAAGAGTAGTTGGCTAGGGGAGATCCTCTTCCACCTACCACTATTCCTTCCAGCAACAGTGGGTCCATAAATAGCCACACTCACTTTCTCCAAAAAATTTAATGAGGAAGAAAATCTGGAGTTAAGATAAGGGATCAATGAGGATGAAAAGAGTTTAACAGATTTTTAAAAATATATATATATACATAATATAGAAGCAAGGCTATAAAACATAAATGATACAGATGTGTGGCACAGTATTCTAAGATAAAGAACTTAAAGGTCAGAATGAGATGAGTTTGGAGAGAAAATCAGTGTAACCACAGTAAAAATAAGGATAGATATGTTCAGTGAAAAGAAAATGATCAAAGAATGAGACATTCCCAGCATGCATCAGATTTTCAAGATTAATACTGGAGAGAATACAGGTATTTGTTATTATTCTTTTGTTTTGTTTTTTAACTCTGCCAAAGGCCTGGTTGGAAAGAATAGAGAAAAAAAAGACTGGTAAGGGACTGATATGCAATATAAATAAAAACATAGCAGGGGAGCACCAGCTGCATTGAGGATATCATGTCACATACTCCAGATGAACTACATCTTCATATATGGAAATAATTGAATGATGTAATTCCTTGATCAGAAAGTACATGGTGAATGAGACCATTACCCACAGAACTAACAGAGGACAAGAGTTATCCAATTTTCTAAAATAAAAAGAGAGTAAAAATCTATAAAAATTCCAAGTTATAGGCCAGGAAATGTTACTTTGATCTCAGATCAAAATCTAGAATAGATTATTCAATATATGATTAGTGTCCATCTAGGAAAGGAAAAGAAATCACGAAGAGACAACATGACTTCATCAAAAACAAGTAATGCCAGACTAATTGTCTTTTCTTTTTTGGAGAGGGAAATGCTATAGTTAGCTAATATATAATATGATATAGTAAGACATCTAATAAAGTTGCTCATTCTCTTCCCGTGGAAAGGATGAAAAGACCAGATGATAATAGAATTAGGCTGATCACATACCGGCTGAACGGCTGTTTTCAGAGTAGCCATCCTTGATTCCATGTCAATTCAGAAGGAAGTATTACAGGACGACCCCAGGAACTAGGGCTTAAACCTGTGCTGTCATTACTGTTCTTTTTTGTAACTTGGAAAAAGGCATAGATAAAGTGTTTCTTTAAATTTATAAATGCCACAAAGCTGGGAGGGATTGCTAAAACAAGAGGTGTCAAACTCATAGCCTGTGACCACCAAAAAACTGCTGAGTGGTCCC
>CM053769.1:372897989-372918011 GCA_028658325.1 Potorous gilbertii
GTTTTTGAGGTCATATTTGAACTCAGGTATTGCTGACTTTAAGCCTTGGACTCTATCCACTGTGTCACCTAGCTACTCTCTTCCTCTGTTTAAATATGTGATTATTGGGGGTGGAGTCAAAATGGTGGAGTAAAAGCTAGGATTCACCTGAGCTCTGCCATAAACTCCTGCTGATATCGCTAAAAAATGAATCTGAACAAACTTTAGAGTGTTAGAATCCACCAGGAGAAAGAGTATGGCAGATTTCCAACCTGGGACAATTCAGAAGTTTGATGGGAAGAATCTGTTACATGGCAATGGGGGAGCACAGAGCACACAGGGTGCACCAGTACAGACTCTGCTAAAGCCATAGTGGAGGAGGAGCAACCCTTGCAGACTGAATCAGAAGCAGCAGTACTGATTCCCAAGCCTCCCAGCACTGGAAGTGAATCCAGCAGGATGGAGCGAGAGAGAAGTACAGGGCCCACTACAGCCACTCCTGTTTGAAAGTCACCTATTTGAACTTCAGAGAGCCAAAATGGCAGAGTAAACTGTAAGTACTCTTACCCCTTGTTGACCTCAAAAAATTCAGAGAATATTGCCTCCGGCAGAAAGAGAACAGCAATCTTTCAGCTCCAGAAGCTAGAAAGATCAAAGAGAAGAGTTCTTCTTGCTGTGGTTGAAGGGGATTAATGCAGGACTGGAAGCATCACAGCAAGTACCACATCAGTGGGACCAGTAGAAGAGTCTGAGCCCAGGGTGGGTAGAGATGGTAAGCACCAACACCAGGACCCCAGGCATGCCTTGGCATAGCCAAGGGTATTAGGCAGACACTAGTAAATATGGGGTTCACCAGGCACTGAGCCTGCCTGTGCTCTCTCTCAGCCCTAGTGGAGGAGACCTCTTGTGGACAGACCAACCCTCCCCCATGTCAAGAGCTTCAATATAACCCTGAGGAAACTCATAAAGATTTCACCTGGCTTCAGCCTTGGCATACAATAATCAGCTCAGCATCAGGTAAGCTGCTGCATTATATAGTTTCTAGCTGAAAGAACCTGATGCCACAATATACAAAGCCAGAAACCCCAGCATAAGAAATGTGGAACAGAGCCCCCTGTACAAAAGAAGCAGAGATCCACTTTAAAAGTCAGGTAAAAGGCAAACACCATAAGTCAGGAGGACCTGAGTTCAAATCTCACCTCAGACACTTGACATTCACTAGCTGTGTGACCTTGGGGCAAGTCACATAACCCCAATTGCCTCATCCTGGGTCATCTCCAGTCATCCTGATGAATATCTGGTCACTGGATTCAGATGGCTCTGGAGGAGAAGTGAAGCTGGTGACCTGCACAGCCCTCCCACATCCAAAACAAAGTCAAGTTCAAGTCACGTCCTTATTTCTCTGATGGCATGGACTTCTTTGGTAATGAAGGATGAACACACACCTGAAACCTTAAAAGGGATATGAATTGGTCTCAAGCCCCAAAAGCATTCTCAGAAGAGTTCTAGATAGATTTTAAAAGCAAAATTAGAGAGGTAGAAGAAAAATTGACCAATTATTTTAAAAATACAATGAAAAAAATGATAAAAGAGTTCACTGAAGAGATGCTCCTTAAAAAATAAAATTGATCAAATGGATAAGGAGGTACAAACTTAACTAGGAAAATTGGACAAATAGAAAAGGAGATGAAAAAGTTAACTGAAAAAAATCTATTAAAAATTAGAATTGGACAAGTAGAAGCTAATGACTCTATGAGGCATCATGAATCAGTCAAACCAAATCTAAAGAATGAAAAAAATAGAAGAAAATGTACAATATCCCGCTGGAAATAGATCCAGGAGAGAAAAATCTAAGAATTATTGATCTACCAGAAATCCATGATGAAAAAAAGTGATATCTTCCAAGAAATATCAAGGAAAACTGCCCTGAGGTCCCAGATCCAGAGGCCAAAATATTCCTTGAAAGAATACACCGAACACTTCTGAAAAGAGATCCCAAATTGTAAATGCTTAAGAATAACCCTGCCAAGTTCCAGAACTATTGGGTCAAGGAGAAAATACTGTAAGAATCCAGAAATAAAAAATTCAAATATTAAGAAACTACAGTCAGGATCACACAGGACCTTGCAGCTTCTACATTAAAAGATTGGAAGGAACTGGAATATGATATTTTGTAAGGCAAAGGAGTCTGGACTACAACCAATGATCAATGACACAGAAAAATTTTGAGCATAATCTTTCAGGCAAGGAGATGGATATTCAAAGAAATAAGGAATTCCCAGACCTTCCTGATGGAAAAGCCAGAGCTCAATAGAAAATTTGATCTTCAGATATAATACTCAAGAGAGGTATAAAAAGATAAACAGGGGAAAAATTTCTGCTCACTATAGACCAAGTGTTTACATCCCTATATAGAAGGATAATACTTGTTAATCTTGAGAATTGTATATTAATTATGACATTTTAAAGGGATATACATAGACAGAAGGAGTGGGTATAAACTGACTGATGTGAAGATAAAAAACATAATTAATGGGTATGAAGGAATTGTAATGAAGGAAGAGGAAAGGAGAAGGCAGAAAAGGGTAAATTACATCACATAAAGAGGCAAAAATACATATTACAGTAGAGGGAAAGAAATGAGAGAGATGAGTATTGTTTGAGCTTTACTTTCATTGGATTTGGTTCAAGGAGGGAACAAAATATTCAGTTAAGTATAGAAATCCAACTTGCCTTATAGTCAGGAGGGGAAAGGGAAGAGAAAAGGGAGGGGGTGGTTAGAAGGGAGGAAAGAAGAAGTAAGGGGAAAGAGAGAGAAGGCTTATAAAAGGGAAGAGAGACTGAGGGAGGCAGTGGTCTAAAGTAAAACTTTTGAGGAGGAGAAGGGAGAAGGGAGAAAAAAAGCATAATCAGGAGAGAAGATTGTAAACATAACTTTGAATGTGAATAGGATGAACTCTCCCATAAAATGGAGTCAAATAGCAGACTGGGTTAAAAAGAATAATCCTACAATATGTTGTTTACAAGAAACTCTTTTGATACAGGAGGATATACACAGGGCAAAGGTAAAAGGATAGAGTAGAATGTATTATGCTTCAGTGAACATAATAAAGGCAGGGGTAGCAATCCTAATCTCAGAGCAAAAGCAAAAATGAATCTAATCAAAAGAGATAAGGAAGGAAACTATATAATGCTAAAGAGATACCATTGAAAATGAAATAATATCACTACTAAACATATATGTACCAAGTGATTTAGCATCCAAATTCTTACAGGAGAAGCTAAAGGAGTTATAGGAAGAAATAGATAGTGAAACTATACTAGAGGGAGACCTCAACCTCCCCCTGTCTGAGTTTGATGTATCTAACATCAAAATAAACAAGAAGGCGGTTGAGGAGGCAAATTGAATTCTGGAAAAGGTAGAAATGATAGACTTCTGGAGAAAATCGAATGGAGATAGAAAGGAATATCCCTTTTTTCTCAGTGGTACATGGAGCATACACAAAAACTGATCATGCAATAGTGCATAAAATCCTCACAATACAGTGCAGAAAGTCAGGGACAGTCAATGAAAATTATATGCAACAAAATGCCCTGGAAAGACCAACTAAATCTAATCCTAAAGAATGAGTGGGTCAAACAACAAATCATAGAAGCAATCAATAATATCATTCAAGAGAATGACAACAATGAGATAACCTACAAAACTTGTGGGATACAGTAAAATCAGTTCTTGGGGGGAATTTTATAACATTGAATCTTTACAAGAACAAAATAGAGAAAGAGGAGATCAGTGAATTTGACTTGCAACTGAAAAAGCTAGGAAAGAAACAAATTGAAAATCCCCAATTAAATATCAAATTACAAATACTGAAAACCAGAGGAGAGATTAATAAAACTGAAATTAAGAAAACTATTGAACTAATAAATAAAAGAGCTGATTTTATGAAAAAAACAATAAAATTGATAAACCTTTGGTCAATTTGATTTAAAAAAAAAAGAGAAAACCAAATTATCAGCATCAAAAATGAAAAGGATGAAATTACCTGCAGTGAAGAGGAATTAAAACAATAATTAAAAATTACTTTGCCCAACAGTGTGCCCATAAATTGGACAAGCTTAGAGAAACAGATGAATATTTACAAAAATATAAACTTCCCAGTTTAACAGAAGATGAAATAAAATACTTAAAGAACCCCATCTCACAAAAAAGAAATTAAGCCATCAATGAACTCCCTAGGAAAACATCTCCAGGGCCAGATGGATTTACAAGTAATTCTATCAAACATTTAAAGAACAGTTCATTCCAATACTATATAGACTATTTTGGAAAACTGGCGTAGTCCTACCAAATTCTTTTGATGATACTAATATGGTGCTGATACCTAAACTTGGAAGAGGCAAAACAGAAAGAAATTATAGACCAATTTCCCTAATGAATATAGTTGCAAAAATTTTAAATAAGATATTAGCAAAAAGATTACAGCAAATTATCAAGAGAATAATACACTTTGATCAGGTAGGATTTATACCAAGAATGCAGGGTTGATTCAACATTAGGAAAAATATCAGCATAATTGATCATATCAACAAGTAAACTAGCAGAAACCATATGATTATCTCAAAAGATGCAGAAAAAGCTTTTGACCAAATACAACACCCATTTCTATTGAAAATACTGGAGAGCACAGAAATAAATGGAGGCTTTCTTAGTATAATAAATAGTATCCACCTAAAACCATCAGCAAGCATAATATTTAATGGGGATAAGCTAGATGTATTTCCAATAAGATTTGGGGTGAAACAAGTATGACCATTTTCAACACTGTTAATCAATATGATGCTAGAAATGTTAGCTTTAGCAGTAAGAGAAGAAAAAGCAGTGGAAGGAATTAGAACAGGCAAAGTTACCAGTCTTTGTGGATGATATGATTTTAGTTAGAGAATCCTACAGAATCAAGTAAAAAAAATGATTTGAAATAATCGACAACTTTGGCAAGGTTGCAGGTTACAAAATAAACACACATAAATCATCTGCATTTCGATACATTACTAATGTAGCCCACCAGCAAGAGAAAGAGAAATCCCATTTAAAATTACTGTAGACAGTATAAAATACTGGGGAGTCAAGGTGCCAAAACCAACCCAGAGACAATATGAGCACAATTATGAAACACTTTTCATGCAAATAAAGTTAGAGGTAAATAATTAGAAAAAAACATCAACTGTTCTTGGGTAGGACAAGCTAATATAATAAAAATGACAATTCTACCTAAATTAATTTACTTATTCAGTGCCATTCCAATCAAAGTACCATAAAATTATTTTATAGAGCTCAAAAAAAATCAAATTTTATCTGGTAGAACTAAAGGTTCAGAATATCAAGGAAATTAATGAAAAGAAATGCTAGGGAAGGTGACCTATCCATGCCAGATCTTAAATTGTATTATAAAACCACAATCATTAAAGCCACTTGGTACTAAGTAATAGAGATGTAGGTCAATGGAATAGGTTAGGTACACAAGACACAGTAGTCAGTGATTCTAGCAGTCTACTGTTTGACAAACTCAAGGACCCCAGTTTTGGGATAAGAACTCTGACAAAAATTGCTAGGGAAACTGGAAAGTGTGGCAGAAACTTGGGATAGACCAATGCCTGACACTGTATATCAGAATAAAGTTTAAATGTGCACATGATCTAGATGTAAAGGATGATACTATAAACAAATCAGAGGAACAAGGAATAGTTTATTTGTCAGATTTATGGAGAATGATGGAATTTATGACCTAGTAAGAGATAGAGAACATTATGAAATGTAAAAAGTATAATTTTGATTATGTTAAATTGAAAAGTTTTTCCACAAAGTGAATTCAACCAAGATTTGCAGGGAAGCAGAAAATTGGAAAAGATTACAAGTGTGTGTGTGATAAAGGCCTCATTTCTGAAATATATAGAAAACAAAGTCAAATTTACAAGAATGCAAGTCATTCCCCACTTGATAAGGTACCCAAAAGTGCAAAAATATTTATAGCAGCTCTTTTTGTGGTGGTCCCAAACTAGAGATCGAGGGGATATCCACTAATTGAGGAATAGATGAACAAGTTTTGGTATATCAATGTAATGGAATACTATTTTGCTATTAGAAATGATGAACAGGAGGACTTCAGTAAAACCTGGGAAGATTTATATGAACTGATGCTGAGTGAAATTAGCAGAACTAGGAGATTATTATACACAGTGAGAGTCAAAGTGTGTGAGGACTGTATCTGATAAACTTGGCCCTTCACAGCAATGCAAGAAAGAAAAATATTTCCAAAAGACTCATGATGCAAAACCCTATCCACAAACTATTGAGGCAGAGTGCAGAATGAAGTAGACTATTTTATCTATTGTTATAATTTGTTTTGCTTTTTCTCATGGTTTCTCTCATTCATTTTAATTCTTCTATGCAACATGTCTAATGAGAAAATGTGTTTAATAAGAATGTAAATGTTGAACCCATATAGTATGCATGCCATCTGGGGATGGAGTTGTGAAGGAGGGGGAGAAAATTTAAAACTTATGGAAGTGATTATTGAAAACTGAAAACAAATAAATTATTTAAAAAAAGAAAGAATTTAAGGAAAACAATATGCCATTATTACTGATATAAACTAATAATTTATTTACTCATCTTTTTTTTTGGTAGAAAGTGAGTTCTAATAGTTGACTAATAGTTTAGTCGTAATGGGTGAGCTACTGGATCTTGGATTCAAATTACTCCTCAATATAACCTTGGGAAACTCATCTTAACCTCTTTATGTTGTGGTGAATATCAAAGTTTAAGTTACGGTGGAGATCAAAGATAATGTACCTAAAGTACTTCTGCATGATTTCTTCCCTTCCTCTTGATACCCATTAATATAATTCCTCAATAATAGACATTTTGTTACTTTTTCTGTTCATCTTCATCCAAATGTTCTCTGTAATACTTTACATTTCTGCTTCTTTGTTTTCATAGTACGAAATACCACACACATCCCATTTGTCTATTCTGTTCCTTTTAAATATTACGTAACTTTTCCAAGGTCATATTACAGTCATGAGTTCTTTCCACTATGTCTTAGTGATGCCTATGAATGTTCCTTGCTTTAAGATACCTACTTAACCTTGTGAAATGCTATTCATTATGTCTGTGTGTGTAGATATATGTATGCATATGTCCACATATATATCTATATATGTACGTATCCATACATACATGATAACGTAATTTATATAATATGTTGTATAAATAAATGTAATATAATATATGGCGGTTGTGTTCTTCGTTCTTGAAGAAGACCAAAATGACACCACCATGATAAAGTGAAGTTTCAATGTGTCCAACTGTGGATGATCAGACTAATACGAGCTCAGAATGCTCTACCACAGGTTGGGCATGGATAGTTTGCATGAATATTTGGGGTGGGTACTCTAAATTTGCACATCCTACATTACTTTGTGCTGCCTCAATTCTGCTTTGCTCACAGAGCACAGCACCCTTTCTGATGTGGGAATGCCATGCTGATCAGTCCTGCGCCAGTATCTCCCATGTTATACAGTCAAATCCAAAGTTCTTGAGAGAGACCTTGAGAGTGTCCTTGTATCACTTCTTCTGACCATGATACGATTACCTGCCCCATGTGAGCCCTCCATAAAGTAGTCTTTTTGGCAAGCATACATTTTGCATTTGAGCAGCATGGCCAGCACGCCAGAGTTGTGCTCTCTGAAACATTGTTTGAATGCTTGATAATTCATCTCAAGCAAGGATTTCAATGTCTGGTACCTGCCAGGTTATCCTCAGAATCTTTCTATGACAGTTCAAATGGAAATGATTCAGTTTCCTGGCATGGCACTGGTAGGTTGTCCATGTTTCACAGGCATACAACAATGAAGTCAGTACAATGGCTCTGTAGACCTTCAGTTTGGTAGTCAGTCTAATACCTCTTCTCTCCCAAACTTTTTTTTTTGGAATCTCCCAAACACAGAGCTAGCTCTGGCAATGCATGCATCAACCTCATTGTAAATGTGTACATCCCCAGAACAATAGCACAGGTATGCCACAAATATAATTGCTGTCTGCTGTGATAGCAAGAAAAACACGATCTTTTGCTGTTTTTGTTTTAGTATGATCAAGTGACTCTGATTGAATTTTGTCTTTATCAATTAAGAGTCTTTACAAGGAGTAAAATATAGAAACAAGAAACAGTATTTGTATTGTTAATCATTTTGATGAGATTAAAGATTTTCCCCACCCATTGACGGGCCTGCCCATTAAGGGGAGTTTGATTAAGGGAAGATTTGTGGGAAGGCTCAAGCCTTTTGTTAATAAAGCACTGGTTTTCAAGGGTTGTGATGCCCTCTGACTCTAAAAAATTGTTTCGGGTCTTACTTTGGGGCTTACTGACTGGAAGTATTTGTTTGACTAGACGAGGACCCTGGGAAGCTGTTTAAGGAGCCCCCGTGGCTCTGAAAACCCAGATGTCAGTGCTTCCCTCTCTGATAACTATGATCAGACAGATGGAACTGTCTGTTGAATTCAGGCAGAGGAAGCCATGTCTGTTGATCTTTGATTTCTCTGTATTTTCTTTGATATTCAGGATTCTGACTACCCTTACCTAGGTGAATGATGTATGTGCTTGGTTAAAGGAATAATACATGTGCTTGATTAAAATGGTTGTAAACCCCTCAAAAGATGGCTTTCCTTTTATGAATGTAGATTTAAGAACCTGTAAGAACTGATCCCCCTGTGTATGTTGTGGTACTTACTGATACACCAGCTCTGTAGGATTTATCTTCTGTGATTCACTCAGTATTTTAGGTGTATTTCTTTTTCTTTAGCAAACGGTTTGTTTTCATTCTTTGTACTTATATTCCAAATTAATACGCATAACAGGAGATAATTAAAAGGCAGGTGACTGATTAAAGGACTGGTCTTATTCTTGATCTTTAATATGTGATTTGACTGATGGTATAAATAACATGATTTTAACTTTATAAATGAACCATAATTTGGAGGCATTTTACATGGTACATTGTATGTCATAATCAGAATCCCCAGAAAAGGTCTCAACAGGTTAGAAAAGAGGAACAAGTCTAACAAGGTGAAATTTCATAGGAATTCACATAAAATTCAAATTAGGTACAAAAATGAGTTTCACAATTAGAGAGTAGGAGGCCATAGCTAGATGTGTTTGTATAAAACAGGCTTTGTAACTTTTGTGGACTTAAAGTCAAAATGAATCAATAAGACTTTTCCACTTTTTAGATGTTTTATAATTTGAATATAGTAGAATCTTATCTTAACACATGAAATCAGAAAATCTGAGTTTAAAACTTCTCTTTGCCATGAATTAGCTCTGTAACCTCAGGCAAGTTACTTAACTTCTCTGGGCCTCAGTTTCCATATTCTTAAAATGATATAATTGGACTAGAATTAGATGAATTCCAACGTTCCACCTTTATCTTTGAATCCTTGACTTCAAAATATATAATATATATATATATATATATATATATATATATATATATATATAATACATGCTCTTCCGTATTAGAAATATAACTTGATTCAGGTCCTCTGAAACCTAGCTATATACTGTGAAAGTTTAATCTGATTCCACTAAAGTCAGAATATAAATAAGAAGGACATAAATAACCTCCCGTGTTAACAGTGTTGCAAAGTGATCACTGTGAATGTTTATATTTCAGATGCCCTACCTGTAAGAATTAGAAGTCATATCCACTCCAGTCAATGTGACTGCCAGTCTAGATAGCTTGAGGGATGTATCGAATTCCAGAAATTAAGTTTAGCCTCTGCATCATGGTAGCATGCATTATGATTTTTTAGTTTTAGTTTTAAAATTTATTTTAAACTTAAACTTAAATACAAAATAAAAGAAAAACATCATTGCCATGTATACAGTAGAACATAAGAGATGAATCAATATAAAATAATAAATTTCCATTTCAAGAAAACCTAGGTAACACCACACATTATTTTAAAAGCTGTCCATCATTTCTTTACTTCTTTGTATGTTTTCTTTAATACTCTGCTATGCACTTTTTAACTTTTTTTTCCTTTTTTCCTTTCTTCTCCCCTGAAAGGCTACAATTAATCATAATTTATATGTATGTGTATATGATGCATACACACACACACACACACATATATATATAATATATAAATGCAGATACACAGATATCCATAAACATATACATGCACATGATAACACATATATATAAGACCATATTAAGGTTTTTTTCCACTTGTCATCTGTTTTTCTATCAGTGGTTAGTACCTTCCTTCAAAAATCCAAGTCTCTCATCTTCTAAATCCATCAGCTCATCATTTGCACCACAACAATATTCACACCAATGACATTCTGTTTGGAAGATTGTCTATGAGCATTTTCCCCCAAAATTATTTTTCTACATTCCCTCTATTGTTATTCAGATAAATTTTATTTATACAGGGAAATTTTAATCTAAAATAGTCAAAATTATGCATTTTATACTTCAACATTGCTCTCACCTTCTAATATGGTTTAAAGATTGATAACACTGAATCTATTTCCTTTACATCTTCCCCCCAGTTCTCCCTGAAATTCCTGACCCTATGCTCTTCCAAATAAACCCATTATCAGTTTCCATTTTATGGGTAAATTCATCCCATTGACTTTCTAAACTATAATTACTTGTATATCTTCCTCTTCCAATCTTCCTCACTATCCCTCATATGTTATCCTATCCTAATGCCATTCACTGAATGGGCATTACCTCACTCTAAGCAAGTACCTGAAAAGGCCTTAGCCTAAAAAGGTCAAGGTCTCCCATTGCATCCTGGGCAGTCTCCAATCATCCTGATGAATATCTGGCAACTGGATTCAGATGGCTCAGGAGGGGAAAGTGAGGTTAGTGTCCTTGCACAGCCCTCCCTCACTCAAAACAAAGTCAAGTGCAAGTCATGTCATCATTTCTCTGATGTCATGGTCTTCTTCAAAAACAAAAGACAAAGACAATAACAACAACAACCTATCCCTCCACACTCTTCTACTTTACTTCTACCTGCTACCTTGCCCTCTTATTCCTTAACTGACCCCCCTCCAAGAATCTCTCCCTTATCTTCTCTTCCTCCCTATCCTCTGTCCTCTTATTTCTTTCTGAATTTAGAAGACTTTTATAACCTTCTAGGTATATATGCATTGTTCCCTTTTTAACCCATTCCCAATGAGACTAGGGAATGAATTAGAACTAGGGAACTAGAAATAGAACTAGAACTACCCTCCCTCCTCCCCTATTTAATTCTTCTGTATCAGCTCTTCCTTTGACAACCCATTTATATGAGATAACTACATTTTCCCTTTTCCTACATCATTTTGCTTTTTAGCATCACATCATACTCAGTTCTACCCACTCTTTCTTTTCAATTGTACAATTGCTAATTAAAATCTTAGACATATGACTTACATTTCCATGTACAAAAAGAAAACAATTTGTACTTTTTGGGTCCCTGCCAATTAGTCATTGATGTTTACTTTATAAATCTTTTACATCAAATTTTCTACTTTGTTCTGATCTTTAAAAAGAAAATCCCAAAAGTCTGTCAATTCATTGAATGTCCTTTTTTATTATTCAGAAATATACTTAACTTTGCTGGGTCTTTTCAGTCATAGCACAAGTTATTTTGCTCTTCTATATACAGTCTTCCAAGACCTGTAGTTTTTTAGTGCAACCACTGCTAGGTCTCATGTAATTCTATTTGTGGCTCTACCATATTTGAATTTTTTTTCTTTTCTTGCTTTCTCCTTAACCTGGGATTTTTGGTATTTGTTATTTGGCTAGGTTTTCCTCCAAGAATATCTTTCACGTGGTAATTGGTGGATTGTTTCTGATTCTAGTTTCTACTTTCCTCTCTTCTAACACTTCAAGACAATTTTCTTTAATTACTTATTGTATTATTGTATCAAGATTCCTTTTTCGATTGTAGCTTTCAGATAAGACAATTATTTGTATGTTTTCTCTTCTTCATCTGTTCTCTAGGTCCGTTGTTTTCTTATGTTCCACATTCTCTTTTATTTTTTTCATTCTTTACATTTTATTTTATCATTTTTTTGTCTCTTATAACTTTGCTGGTTTCCCCTAGCCCAATTCTAATTTTCAAAGAGTTGTTTCCTTCCTTTAGATTCTGGATCTCATTTTCCAGTTAGTTAATTTTTTTCTTATAATCTTCTTATACTTCTTGGACTATTCTTTCTTTTTTAATTTTTTTGCCTCAATCTCTTATTTCATATTTGAAGTCTTTTTTTTTAAAGTTCTTTTATGAGTTTATTTTGGGCAGGTGACCATTTCATGTTACTATTTGGGATAGGAAAGGTCTTTTTTTCTTTAGTTCCTTCTCTCAAGATGAACCTTGCTCTCTTCTCTATCCCCATAGTAATTGTCAATGGTTGGTCTCTTTCTCCTTTGCCTGGTCATTTAAAAAAATAGCAACTTATGATTATAATCTCCTCTAACTCGTGTGAGAGGGATGGTGCCTCTGGTGTCACCTCCTTCTTACTGTTATATTTTTGAGCTTTGTTCTCGGTCCAACCTCTGCAATTTCCCCCCTCCAAGCCAGAGTTAGGGTCCCTTGACACAATACGCTAGAAATGCTCTTGCTCCCTGAGAACCTTCCAGCAGCTATGACCTTCAATTCTCCCCTCTGAAGCCAAGTTCAAGAACCCAGCCCTTCTGTAAGTGCCCACAACACTTACTTCCTAGCATCCCTGCTCCACTGCTTCTGCACGCACTGGGTCCATGCTAGGTTTTTTTCATTCAGGACTAAGTCTCAGCAGTACAGTTAGGTTTGGTGTGCCTTGTCAGCAGAGACTTCTTCAATCTTCCCCTGCTCAGATACTCAACTCCCTACGCTGCTGGGAAGGTGAAAATTTCTGTGGCTGAAGTTGAGACTACCTCCCAATCCAAGTGCACACAAGGATCCCCACTTACTGTTTCAATGGAGCTAGCTTGGAAGTGTTTACATTTCACACAGGTCAAATCTTGGTCTTAGCATCTTTCTTCAGATCTTTTCAGGTGGTCCCAGCAAGACAACAGTTCTACTCCAACTCTTGTTTATTTTAGCTGCTCTAATTTGACCCTGAAGCACTATTTTGTCTTGTTTGCAGAAGAAATCTGGAGAGCTTAGAATTTTCTGACCTTCCTAGCATGCATTGTTAAGTCATTGCTAAAAGACTTTCTAGTTTAATAACTTCAAAGTGTGATTGTAAATCACATGAACCAACTGTTAATAAATCATGATGTTCTGATGTCTTAGATAAACAGATCACAGAATAAGTAGAATTATTCAGAGTAGCCAGAGCCACAGATTCATGGCCCTTTCTTGAAGCATCACAGATGATGTGATAGAAAGAAAGTCAGATTTATAGTCAGAGGAACTGGGTTCAAATTTTGACTTTGCCATATACTACCCAACTGCCCTTGGGAAAATTATTTAAACTCTTAGTGACTAAGAGTCCTCAACTATAAAATAAGAAGATTGGATTAAATAACCTCTATAGTCAATTTCAGCTCAGAAATTTATAATCTAGAATACTGTAGTCCTATTTGTGTGGTGATTCAAATGACTATGAAACAATCTAATTCATGCCAATGATGCCCCAAGTGAATTGTGTGCATATTATGCCCAAAATATGTTTTGAGTTGAATATGGATAAAGTCCAAGTCAGACAGAAGTTATTTAAATAAACCAAATTAAGTCAACAATCTATAATGAACAACTACTAAATGCCATCTAATTATTTTCTCTTTGCATCCATTTCATTAACTGAAAATAAGGCACAGGGAAAAAACTGATAGCGTGCAGAGCTAAACAAAAGATATCTTCTTTAGGGAACATTCAGGATCTAAGATTCATTCACAACTCTTTAAGAAGAGGGACTCTTTCACTTTTATCTTTCTCCCTTCAGTGTCTCCCCTACCCTCCACTTTTTTTGGCGGGGGGAGTGCCTTTGGACCTGTGATTTCATTAGAATAGTCAATAAGTATTTATTAAGCTCTTATTACATGTCAGACACTGTGACAAGCTCTAGCTGCACAAATATGAAAAAAAAGGCAGTCCCTGCCCTCAAGGAGTTTACAGTCTAATATAGAAATTCAAAACACAAAAAGAAAGCTGAAAAGTCAGGAATGGTCAGGAATGAAAGGAGGAGGGCATGGTAGAGGAATGAGTAAGATAATTGTAAAGTAACAGTCCATTGAGAAATAAGGAGATAATCTGCACTGAGTTTTCTCCTTAAATGGAGGACCGCAGTTAATGACCTCACCTTCCATTCAGCATAGGAGAGGATAGGGATGAGGTGGAGTACCAGGGCTGAGAACAGTGAGATTTTCCCAATAATGAGCTTCCTGGGGCATAGTGGAAAAGTCAGAGAAATCCCAAGGTAATGCATTCAGGTGAGAAATGAGGAGATGTCTGAGCCAAGGTCTCTCCTTAAATAGAGAATGGGGAGCTCTCTATGAATTATTTCCTCTACTACCCTTTTCCTGTACCTTTTGTATAATTTATAGCTTTAGAGAGCTACTTAAAGCAGTGGTGGCAAATAAATAGAACAGGGTCACTAAATAAGTCAAGGATCCCAGTAAACTGTATATTGACTTGTTTTTAAATGTCAAATTATCTATGTTTATTTTATTCTTTTTATTTTCTTAAAGATTTCCCAATTACATTTTAATCTGGTTCTGGTACACTTGAGAGTGTTAAAATGGCCATATGGCAGCGGCATGTTTGATATCTCTAGTTTAGAGCACTGAGAGGTTAAGTCACTTTTCCAGACTCACACAGTCAGAATGTGTTAGAAAAGGGACTTGAACCCAGGGTTTTAATCACTACTCTATGCTATTTCAATGTTTCTTTAATTGGATTCTAAGAACTTATAATTCTAAACCATTTTCTGCATTTTCTCATTGGATGATTTTTTAAAGAAAGAATTAAGTTTATGATGGTAAAGGGTTTTGTGCCTCTTGGATAAAAAGGCAGTACACGAGCTAATCATTAGTATAAGGAGATTCATTCCCCCACGCTAAAAGTGGTCGAATTTCATTGAGAGTGAAGTGATTTCTATACATGCTGTATAAAGCTTTCCATAATCATAATATTTGGAACTTCGGTGGAGATTTCCCCCTTAAAAGTACTTTAACAAACATTAGCTATAATTGTAAAGAGCTTTAGGATCCTTTGGGATGAAAAGTATTATATAAATGTGCCATGTAACTATGCCTATTACTTCTGTACATTGCTGCATAAATTATAAGAGAATGAGAGAATGAATTTCAGTCCCATGCACTTGAATGTTAATTGGGAAGAAAAATCTCATTTTACTCGTTTGGTGATGACAATTTTATCAAAGCCTATTTGCTTTAGCAGGCATTCACTCTTTGTTAATCTTGACAGATTATAACCTCAGGTGTGCTTGGTGTCTGGGAGTCTTTGTGTATATCTTGACACAAGGTTTAGTGTCAATTCCCATGCTCATTCTGCTGTGAAGACATCTTACAGTATCTTCAACCTCACGATATATCATTCTCCCACATGTACCTAGACTCTGCTGAAGCAGAGAATCTAATCCAAGTGCTTATTATTTCACTGTGGAGGTGTAATGCTTTGCTAGTTCTTGCTGTGGTTTATATATTTATCACAATAAAGAAACTGAAGGTGTTTGCTAAGAAAAAAATGAAAATTCCCTGCAGTTTCTTTAAGAAAAAACTCTTTATATTTATTAAAGCTTTTTTCTTAGGTAAAATCACTGAATTACTTTTATTTATCTTAGCAATTTCATTTCTGATATATAGAACATATTTATTTATATTTGCTAATAAGCATATTTCTTATTTTATCAGAGCTGTAATCTCATAGATGTATATAGTCTATCCATTGTTACAAATCACATCCCATACAATTCTTCGTATTTGGGGTGGATATTATTTATGTTCTTCTCAGTTTCTGATACAAAGACAAAAATAAAAATCAGATCTACCCTTGAAAGAACTTTTATATTCTACTGAGGGCACATATCATATACACAGCTAAGAATACACCAAGAATATTTATACATATATACTGTACCAGAAGCCTTCCTCTAGGTCTTTTTATGTGTTATAATAATGGAGGAATTTGGCTACACTGAATAACAGATAATTTTACTTGTTTCATGAGCTGCTATTCTCTAATAATTCTTTACCTAGTGGTCAGTTCACTGTTGCTAAAGAAAACAAAATAAAAACACGTAAATAACTAACATTTAAACAAAAAGCTAGACAAATCAGGTTTAGGATAGCTTAAAATCACCAATAATTTAAAATTTTAAGATAACTATTATAGGTTCAGAGAAGCTAAATCATAGAGTTGATGCTTTATACTATAGAAAAAAAGCATTAAAATCAATATTGAACATGTATATACCATATTCTTGAAGGAAAAGGTAGATAAATTAGAGAAGGAAGCAATTAGTAAAACTATAGCAGTGTGATATTGAACTTATCATTTTAATGTGTTGCTTTTCTAGTATTTTCTTTTTATTTGCATGCCCAATTTGTTGATCCAATTTTCTTTATTTTTTATGTAAACATTCATAGATACAAATTTTCCTCTAATTCATTTATTTATGTCAGTTAAAACACCAAAATAGAAATAGTGAAGATCTAAGGAAAGATTAATAAAACTGAAAGTAAAAAAAATTGAAATGATAAACAAAAATAGGAGCTGGTTTTATGAAAAATAAATTATAAAATAGATAGACGATTACCTAATTTGATTTTTAAAAAAAGAAAACCTAATTGCTAGTATCAGAAATAAAAAGTAACTGTACAACCAATGAGAATGAAATTAAATAAATTATTTGGAACTACTTTGCCTAACTTCATGCCAGTAAGAATGAGAATCTAATGAATATTTACAAATGAATATTTACAAAAATATAAATTGTCCAAATTACTAAAAGAGGAAATATACCTTAACAACCTTTTCTTTGAAAAAGAAATTGAACAAATGATAAATTAGTACCCTAAGGGGAAAAAAAACTCATAACAGATGGGTTTACAAATGTATCCCAACAAACATTTAAAGAAAAATTCCAAAATTATATAAAGTATTTCAAAAATGCATAAAGGAATCCTTTCAATTTTCTTCTGCCATACAAATGTGCTTTTGATACCTGCACCAAAGAGAGCAAATACAGAGAAAGCAAACTATAGACAAATTTCCCTAAAGGTGATCGATGCAAAAATTTTAAATTAAATACTAGCAAGAAAATTACAATAATTAATCACAAAGATCAGTTGCTATGACCCGGTGGGATTTATCTCAGGAAAGCAGGGCTGCTTAATATTAGAAAACAATAAGCGTAATTGACCATCTCAGTCACAAAACAATAAAATGCAGATGATCTTATCAATAGATACAGAAAGCTTTTCCTTTTCTTAAAATAAGTGGTAACTATCTAAAACAAAGAAAAAATTTTTTGAAATACTGCTATTCTAGAAGCACTCAGTAAGATCAAGGGCAAAGCAAGGATGTGCAATAAAATAACGATTATTTGATATCTTAGTAGAATGTTAGCCATGACAGAAAGAGAAGAAAAAATGAGCAAGCACAGGCAATAAGGGAGTAAAACTACCACTTTTTGCATACGGTAGGATGGGATACTTCCAGATCCCTAAAAAAAAAGTCTAAAAATTAGCAACTAGCAAAATTGCAAGATACAAAATAACTCTTCACAAATCATAAACATTTGTGTTGACAAAATGACAAAATAGAATAAGATGGAAAGAGAAATTCAATTTAAAATAAGGAATGATAGCATAAAGTAATTAAGAGTCTACATGCTAATATACACAGAAGAACTATATGAATACAATTACAAAAGAGTCTTCACACAAATAAAAATCCATCTAAAGAACTGAAGAAATATTAATTGCTCATGGGTAGGCCAAGCCAATGTAACAAATACGAGAATGCTACCCAACTTAACTGAGTTATTCTGTGCCATACCGGTGAAACTACCAATGACTTTATAGAGTAAGAAAAAGATAATTTTAAAAATCTTTCTCTAGGAAACAAAGGTCAAGACAATCAAGAGAATCAATGAAAAAATGTGAAGGAAGTGAGCCTACAGGATCAGTTATCAAACTATATTACAAAGCGGTAATAATCTTACATGAAACAAATAAAGCTAAAATTAGGGCCCAAGCTATCTTTCCAAGCTTATCTCCTCCTAAGCTTCAGGACAGAAAGATAATTTACATATTGGATAGAGACTCTACCTCTTAGCCAGGGAGACCTGAAGTCAAATCTTACCTCTGTTATGCATACTAGTCATGAGACACTAGGTAAGCCACCAGTCATTGTGTCAGGCAACTAATACTCCAGACTATAGAAGGTACCATCAAGAAGGAGCTTACTACATAGTTTCCTATGATTAAATCATAGGTATTGGCCTAAAACACATATATAAACATATCCAACACTCACACAAAAACATACTATGTATCACTTTGGTGGCTTTGTGGAGAGGATTGACTAATTGGGAAGAGATTTGGGTCAGGGAGCCTAAAGAGAAAACTCATAAATTAGTATAGGTAGGAGGTGAAAAGGACATGAATTTGGGTGGTATCTGTGGTGGTAGAGAAAAGGGGGCACAGATGGCAGATATTGTGGAGATAGAAATTATAAAATTTGGCACTTCGTTACCCATTGTGGGGTTAGTAACAGTGAGAACTTATGAAGCTGGATGACTAGAAGAAAATTTGTATTCTCAATAATAATAATAGAAAAGAATAAGAGAGGGTTGTTATTTCTCCTTCATTCTTGAAGAGGACCATGACATTAGGGAGGTGATGTCATAACATGTAAGTGAATTGAATTTAAGTGAAATAGGGCTGTATCAACAGGTCTCAGTTTGACTGAGGTAGCACCCATTCAGGGATTAAGGACAGGTAAGAAATGAGGCAGAGGATGACCTCTTCGTCAAAACAAACAAACACACAAATAAACAAACAAACAAAATCCCAACAATTCTGGAGGGGAAGACTCTCAGGATTTCTGGGCAAAACAGAGACAATTGCTATTTAGGTGCACTCAGCCAATCATGGCCTGAATAGTGATTAAGTTGGGTATGGCCTGGAGGAAAGAAGGGAGGAAGGAAGGAAGGAAGGAAGGAAGGAAGGAAGGAAGGAAGGAAGGAAAGAAGAACTTTGTTGCCAAACTCACTAGTTCCATTTGGGTCCCCAGTGGGAAAGTATCTATTTCTACTCAAAAAAAGATAATGAATTTCCTTTTAAACATTTTAGGTGGAGCCAAGATGGCAGAGTAGAAAGACTCACATATGCTAGCTCCGAACCCACAGCCCATGGATTTCTTCTAAAAAGAACTCCCAACAAATTCTGGAACAGTGGAAGCTGCGCAGCAACACAGGGAAGGAGATTTACATTCCAGAGAGCCCTGAAAAACTGATCCCAAAGGTCCATTGCACACCAGAGGGGAGTGGAGCCAAGACCTGCCCAGGCTGTGAGGCACTGAGAGGAGTGAGTAGATCTGAGCAGGCTTCAGGGATGGAATCTCCAGTGACCACGAAGGTCCCTCCACTCATAGAGACATAGGTCAGTGAGAGAGACGTCTGGATGGGCTGAGAGGGGAGCAGGGTGTCTCCATAACTCGGGCCCCCTCGGGAGGCAGCAGCAGAGGCAGCTGTTGGCCAGAGGCTCCAGGAGCAGGCAGGAGCTCAGCAGCAGCTCCATTAGAGAAGGTCTCTGCATAAACCCCCTGAGGGAACTAAGCCTGGGAGGTGGCCCTGCCCACATCTAAGCACAAGAAATTAAGCTTCCATTGAATAGCAGCCAGGCCTGCTGCTGAAAGCCCTGAGGCTGGGGAGCAGCATTTGAATCTCAGACCCCAAGCACTAGCTGGGTGGATCTAGGCGGGGGTGGAGAGGACTCTCAGAAGTCAAGTAATTGGCTGGGGAAATGCCC
>CM053769.1:372918511-372974704 GCA_028658325.1 Potorous gilbertii
GGAAAGTGGGGGAGAAGGAGATAAGCAGGGTCGGGGAGGATGATGGAAGGGAGGGCAATGGCAGGAGGGAGCAATTTGAAGTCAACACTCTTGGGGAGGGACAGGATCAAAAGAGAGAATAGCAACAATGGGGGGCAGGATAGGATGGAGGGAAATATAGTTAATCTTACACAACACGACTATTATGGAAGTCACTTGCAAAACTACATAGATATGGCCTATATTGAATTGCCTGCCTTCCCAGAGGGAATGGGTGGGGAGGGAGTGATGTGGAGAAGTTGGAACTCAAAGTGTTTTAGAACAACTGTCGAGTATTGTTCTTGCTACTAGGAAATAAGAAATACAGGTAATGGGGAATAGAAGGTTACCTGGCCCTACAGGACAAAAGAGAAGATGAGGACAAGAGAAGGGAGAGATGATAGAAGAGAGGGCAGATTGGTGATAGGGGAAATTAGAATGCTCAGTGTACTGGGGTGGGGGAGGGGACAAATGGGGAGAAAGTTTTGCAACCCAAAATCTTGTGAAAATGAATGTAAAACGTTAAATAAATAAATTTATATTTAAAAAAACATTTTAAGTCTGTAACAGATCCAATTCATAATGTCTAAAAGAGTTGTGATATGAAACTGGAATTCAGAAGCAAAATTGTTGCTAGATATATAAATCTGGCAGTCATCTGAATAAGGGTGATAAATGAACCCATGGAACTAATCATGTTACCAAGTGAGAGAAGGTGAAGTAAGAAAACAGGGCCAGGGATTGAACTTTGGAGCACAATCCTAGCAAGTCCACATGACATGGATCGTGATAAATCAAAGGCAGTGGAAAAGAAACAGTCAGATGGCTAGTACGAAGACCAGAAGAGAGCTGTGTCATGACATCTAAGAGAGGAAAGAGTATACAATATGAGAGTAAAGCTGAGTCAAAAGTTGAAAACTGAACAAGAATGAGGAATGAAAAGAGGGTATATATGGCAAGGAAGTGATCATTTGTACCTTTGGAGAGTTGACAAGTTGAGTAAGGAGTTTGAAGTTCTGACTTCAAAGGTTTCAGAAGAGAATGGAGGCATTAAATGTAGGTGGCTTTTGAAAGAAATTTCAGTGAGAAATGAAAAAAAACAAAGAGGACAATAACTAGATGGGATGATAAGGATAGGAGAACCTCAAGAATGTTTACTGGTAGTAGAAAAGTAACTGATTGATAGGGAAATTTTAATTGGAAAAGTAGTGGGGTATACATATAGAGAAGGTATACTTGGGGAAGAAAAGGGCAACCTTTTCAGAAACTAAAATAAAGGAGGAAATTGTAGAGAATATTGCCCAGGAGTTGTAAGATGAAAAGGAGGGGAAAAGAGGAAATTCAAGGTAACATCAGCTGAGATAGAAATGTAGAGTGGAATTAGTTCACTAAGGGGATTAGGAAGTGAGGAAAGCAATGAAGACAAGAGACTATTCTTCCTTTTAAAGAATTTCATGGAATATTGAGAAGTTAAGGGACTTGTCTAAGGTTGCATAGCCAACATGTGTCCTTGGTGGAGACTTAACATGGATAAGATGTATATATGTTATATGAGCACCCATATAGCTAAATTCAGAGAGGCTCACAGTTGCTATAGGGAAATGACTAAAGGGAGCAATTCTTGAGGATTATCTTCTAAGTCATAGAAGAATTGCAATCAGTACTAGTGGAAAGATTATACACAACACAGAAATCACACATCCTTTAAATGAGAAATATTTGTGCTAATAGATCAATATTTCATTGGATCTCAAGCAGCTCACTTTGTGAAATTATTTTGCATTATGCCCTATAAATTCCTCATAGACGACTAAACCCAGAACACTTGGAGGTGGTCCTCTTTCTTCCTTTTCATCCGTTCATATTCCAAATAATGAGAAGATCTAGGTGAAGATCTATTCCCGTTTGAGAGTTTCTTGTGAATGATTTGTGGAAGAACATTGACATAAGCCTTTAGCTGAGATAAGCCATTTATTGACATGATATGTTCATCCCTCATTGCTGAAGAAGACCATGCCATCAGAGAAATAATGACATGACTTGCCTTTGACTTTGTTTGGAGTGAGGGAGGGCTGTGCAGGTCACCAGCCTCATTTCTCCTCCAGAGTCATCTGAATCTAGTGACCAGATATTCATCAGGATGACTGGAGATGACACGGGATGAGGCAATTGGGGTTAAGTCACTTGCCCAAGATCACACAGCTAGTCTGTGTCAAATGTCTGAAGTGAGATTTGAACTCAGGTCCTCCTGACTCCTTCACTGGTGCTCTATCCACTGTACCACCTAGCTGCTCTATTAAGCCATTTATACTCAATTAAGTAAGAAGGATATGAGAGAAAGATTTGGGGAAAACTTCATAAGATCACAGACAACCTGAATCAGGGCTCATGTGGATAGAATGCCACCAAGAATAGTAGAAAAATTGAGAAATTGAAAACCAGCTTTTATTACTTCATAATTTCCTCTAGGGCAAAACCTCACTATTTCCTACTGGTTTACACATGGTCAAGTGTGCTTTGCTTCATAATACTGTTAAAACAGCTTTTGTCTTAGAGGCAAAACAAAACATGTCAGAATTCCTTTAAATGTGTGAATCCCTAGAGGAAATCTATCATCAATATGGTGCCAGTTTCCCTTTCCTGAAACTCAAAGCTACATGTACTCTGAATGTGCTAATGAATTCAACTCTACCACCTTTTAGGCTAGTCTGAGGGCCTATCTGAGCAGAGGTAGCTACATATTTGTGATGGTCAATGAAAAATCTGTTACTTCCTACATAACATCTCTGCCAGCATTTTTATGGTATCTGATAATCTTACCACAAAATATGTTCCTGTGTGATAAGACAATATCTTTTTAAAGACTTTTTAAAAGAAAATATAGTATCTTGATGTTACAACCATTAATGTATTAATTCATAATCAATTTAGAGATTAAATGTTTGAAACTGCAAATCAGGATGATGAAGGAATGAGAATGGATATTTTGATGAAGACAGGGAGTATACAGAGGACTGGAGCATGGAACACTGCAAAAGGAGGGAGAGTCTACTGAGACAATGAATTAGGGGTACCTGGTATGTGAGGAGGGTGTGAAAGATGTTGAAACTAAGAAGGGAAGCATAATATAGTATATATAACACTGGAAACTTCAGTATTTTGTTTTTTCCTCTTAATTAGTAGAATGACCACAGTCAAATTTCTTCTCTCTCCACCTTTTCTTATTATCGCAGTTGTTGTTTTATAATTGTATTTATTTTTGATATATTTGCATTTACTTATATGTATAAGTGGTGTTCTCCCTTCTCATCACCAATCCTGCTCAAGAATGTAAGCTCCTTGAGAGAAATCACTATTTTGTTTTTTGACGTTGTATCCCTAGAAGCACATCCTGAGTGCTTGATGAATTGTTAAATTAAATTACAGTATCACTCTCCATAAATGTAGGGATTGAATACAAACAATTATGCCATGAGAAAGAGAGTTGCTTCTGGAAGCAGAGGACCTGGGTTCAATTCTGACTGTCACTTACTACTATGTGTTAAATTAGTGGGCCTAGAAAACCTCTATGTTTGCTCTCAGCTCTAAATCTATGGGTTTTTTTTTTGGGGGGGGGGGTTGGTATCTAAGCAATTTATCCCTAAGATTCCTTACAACTGTGGCATCCTATATTTCTACTTACAAGGACAAAAATTTCTTATTTCATAATGTGGTTAAAGTTGTATGTGACTGAAGCCTATTGGGCCCTTCAGCAATTAGGTAGTGAATTCATTAGCTAATTCGTGTAAGTAGGAAAAAATAAAAAGGTATCTTCTATTGACCCATTCACTTCTTCAAGGAGATCCATTGAGACTGGTTAGAATAGACTCTGAAATTCACTAGTCATTCAACTTGACTCTGTCACTAAATGTTTGGCCTCTAAATCCCACAGGGCTCTTAATATTATAAAACTTCCCAGTGATTGAACATATGACTTGTATGCCTTTCAGATTCACATGTTTGAGAAAATTAGTGACTTATGAAATAACTAATATTAAGATAACTTCAACTCAGTACTGAAAAACAACAAAGGCAATTAGTGGCAATAATTTACTTCTGAGCAAGATTCTCATAATTTGCTGGGTTATGACCTATAATTAATGTATTTTATATATTTCTTCTGCTAAGATAATTAATATAATGCAAAATATAAGTTGCTTTAGGGATATAGCTTTCTTAAATACAATTAAAATTAAGCAATAATCTCATGCAGATAGACTATCGAACATTTCAAAGCAATGGATCTTCATATCAGTGCTATGTGATTAAAAATATATTAAAAATAAAATGGCATTTTAAATGCCACTACCATTGTTTTCCAGAAGGACAATGTGCTAAAATAGAAAAATACATCAGATTGCTAGAAAGAAATGGGGGGAAAAACATCTGCTAAAGTTGTTAACAGAGGATGGTAGGATTTCAAATTTGTAAAATATATAAATAAAAAACATTTTTCAAATTTGTAAAATAAATATATAAATATAAAAATACATAATAATATATAATAAATAAATAAATAAAAAAACATGCCTCCACATTAACAACAACTCAGGAATACAATAACAAACAAACAAAGCAACAACCAATATTGTAGGAAATAAATTCTTTCCTGCATTTAACCAGCCCTCTCTGGTTGTTTGTGATCCCATATCCTATTTAGAAGTGCTTTGGGAACTTGGATGAATTTACAGAGAAAAAGACTTCAAGTAGCAAATAGTTTGTTATTTGCAAAAGTCATGAAAATAATTTCATTTAGAACCTAAGGGCTTTGTTCAGGAATTGTCCTGTCACTTATAAATTTGCCTGCTCTGGCTCTGACATAGCTTCAAGCAGCCCCTTATAAGCGACTGCAGCCAAGTTGAAGCTGGCATATGTCAAAGTGATGGGTATGAAGAGACTCCGTGTCTTAAATAACATCATTACTTTGTAAGGACTAACCTTATAGAGAAGGTTTCTACAATCTAAGTCTTACCAGCAAATCTCTCCCAAATCCCTTCATGATGTTCTCAAGTAATGCTTGATTGTGGTGGAGGCACAATTGATGAAGGGAACCTGAGCACAAAACACAGAAATTTGGGTAGGAGAAATATGGGAGTGAATCTCTAAGGGAAAGAGAAATAACTGGATTTTTAAAGCATGTGACAGCAAGGTAAAATAGAGAAGATGAAAAAAGTAGATACATATGTGTATACACATGTGTATACATGCACATATGTACATAAGCACACACATTTTGTATATTGTTATTCATTTGTTTCAGTTGTGTCCTATTATTTGTGAAACCCATTTGAGGTTTTGAAGTGTTTTCTTTTTTTCAATTCCTTCCCCAGTTCATTTTATAGAAAAGAAAATTGAGGCAAACAGGTTCAAGTGATTTGTCCAGGGTCACTCAACTAGTAAATGTCTGAGGCCAAGTTTGAATTTAGGTCTTGCTGATTCCAAATCAGGTGCTCTATCTAGTGTGCCACCTAGCTTCCCCATATATTATGTGTGTATATGTACACATATACACAACCAAGTTAGAACAGAAAAAATGAAAAATATATACATATATGTATATTTACCTATATCTAATATCTATATTTATGTCTATATAACTTTATCTACATAAAGAGGTATATGAGAAGCCCATTTCTTTTCATATGATACTCCAAGGACTTGTTACTAGAATATAAATTGAACAGGTAAGCCGTTCAATGAGCATGAAATATTTACATCCATATTTCTTTCACTTTCCCAAATGAAGTTTTTCATATAACCTATGCAAAAGGGATTCTTTTAGTTAAGTGTTACAAATATGATGTAAATTTTCTATTTTTGTAGTCCTGTGAATGAAAAATACCCTGAAAAACAGATGAAGTAATGACCAAATTATGTCCATCCCTCAAAGCATGTAGTATTTATCCCTTTAAAAATGATATTTTCAGATATAGCTTTGAAGAGTTGAGAGCAATCTATTGAAAATACTTTCCAACTGCAGTAACTAATTTTCCCTCTTGTGTTCAGGAGATAACTAGGTAGAAGAAAAACTTTGAAAAAACTGAAAGAGGGAAGGACTCTGGATCATACTCTGAAAGCTTCCTGTAATTGTCAGTTGGGGCAAGTAGGTGTTACAATGGATAGAGTGCTGGACCTGGAGTTGGGAAAACTCATGTTCATGAGTTCAAATCTGGCCTCGGACATTTATTAGCTGTGTGATTCTAGGCAAGTCAGTTAACCATGTTTTCCTCAGTTCTATAAAACAAGAGAGAGAAGGAAATAAATCACTCAAGTATCTTTGCCAAGAAAATCCCAAATAGGGTCACAAAATCATATACAACTGAAAAATGACTGAACAGCTAAAAGAAACAGGGAAAATAGCAAAGAAACTGAAGTGTAAAACAAGGCTGTGAAAAGAAAGAGTAAGAAGGGCAAGAGAGGGAAAAAGACAGATAGAGGGAGAGAATAGGCAAACTGATGACAGTATAAAAAGCATGTTAGTGAAGGAAGCTTACTGCTGAGTTTGTGTATGTCTTGCTGATTGAGTTTGGATTTTTCTCTAAGATGAACCTTGACTTATGGATGTGAAGTACATGATTATTAAGCCACAGAATGTAGGCTGGTACCCGTCAGTGGCAAGCAGGATTGAGTAAGTGCTGTTGAAACCAACAGAATAATTCTAATCTTATGAGGACAGTGATTGAAGAGATTTACCAGTTACTATAGCTAATTGTCACATTTTTCAAGCCCCCAAATATTTATCAAATGAGGAACATGGGGTGGGTGAGGCTGGAGGAGATACAAGTGGCCAGAAGCTTGGAGAGTGATTATGATATTTGTGAGTATGAGTTAACATTAACAGAATGGTAGGAAGAAGAGCTGGCATAGACAATAGGACCATTGCCATATACTAGCTTGGAAAGGATAGAAAATATGAAGAGAAATATCCTAGCACACATAGCAACTTCCTACAAGATGGCACTAGAAGGGCAACATGACTATAAAAAATTCTTCCCATTTAAAAACATTCCAATAACTCTTTAACATAGCTTTCAATTCCTGTTAGAAAAGGATTCACCTTTGATAGGATAAAACTTTAAATTTTTGGGTTCTCTTTGGTCTAGACTTTAATGTATGTTTTCTTCAGTGTAGAACAACTCTAAGAGTTCTAATGAATTTCCTGTGGTCACACAGTATGTGTCAGAGACAATTCTAGAACCCGAGGTCTTTCTGCTTTTACTATTGTTAGTAATTTAAGCCTTAATGTGAAGGAAGAATATGATAACAGGTTATCACCAAATTGATAAGGAAGCTCTCCAAGGTTTTGGACAATTGAATAGAAGTAAGACTCAGGAAGGGAGGGAAATAGTACAGAAACAGATCCATGATTTCTAAAGACACTTGCAAATTTATTTTTTTCTGAGAGTTTTCATCACAAAAGTAGTACCTATTTTTAGATTCCTAGGTATGGAGGAAAGAAATGCAGTACAACTGGACAGACAACTTAAATTCCTTTCAGATGAGATCTCTTTCACTCTGAACTAAAGATGCATGTTAAATACCTTTCCAAAAAAAAAAAGTCAAACATTTTAGTAATGAAAGTTCTAGTTTGTTTAAATAGTGACTTTACTTGCTTTTGTTTGAACTAGTCAAGGCAATGAATCTTGCTTAGAGGTGAGTTATAGTCAGGAACATGATCCGAAGGTAAACTGGAGAAACTGAGAATGCAACCAGTGTCAGATAACTTTTAGTAAACTCACAACTAAATTGAATGCCTAATGACTATTGAAGATTTTCAAAGAAGCAAAGACCTATGCCACTTAAATCTTGCTAATGTCAATGCACGGTGTGAAAAAAGACCTAGTTTAAGTATTTATTGTCGCTATTTCTAGTCATCAGGTATATTTACAACCTATGGGATAGCGAGATTTTTATTCATTTTTTTTCTTTTTACAATTCGAGCAGAGTTAACCAGGATATACGGCAATTACTATATGTAGAAAAGATTTCAACCTTGTGATGACCTCATTGGAGAAGGCTTGTCTAATAAGCAAAAATCTATAACTCTGCATAAAAATCTGCTATGATTTTATATATCTTTATTAATCTATCCTCATTCGATTTTCAGCACAACTCTAGAGTTTTCATAATCTCCATTATACAGATGTGGAAGCTAAGGCTAAGAGAAATTGAATGCCTTGTGTAGGGTCATCACAAGTATATGAGAAGGATTCAAATAAAGGTTACTTTCCATTTTAATGCCTGGTTGCCTAAGCATCTCAGTGTTTTATAGATAGAGAGACGGAATGATAGATGATAGATATAGATAGATATACACGTCTGTATGTATTTATGCAACATATGTATATATATGTATATATACACATATATGTACAAATAATTTTAATACATTTTATATTGGGCTAAATGTGGAAGGTAGAGATTCCATAGAGAGACCTGTAGAAATGAATGGAGAAGGAAGTACAAAAGTGGAGAATGGTTGGTATTCCAGTTTTTTTTAGGGGAAGGGAGAAAGGATAAGCACTTATATAGTGTTTATTATGTGCTTAAAAGTGTGCTAAACATTTTTTTACAAATATTATATATATATAGAAAAAAGAGTGTCTAGAACAGAGCCTTCCAGTACACTCACAATTTGGGGATGGGAAGTAGATGATGAGTCAGCAAAAGTTATTGAGGAGGAAGGGTCAGACAAATGAAAGAAGAAGCAGTAGAGAGCAAGGTTTGAAAATCTTGGGGAAGTATGAGTATATAGCAAGAGGGAATGGTCCAAAGGGTCAAATGAAGCTGAGAGGTAAAAGGGGATGGGGACCGAGAAGAGGCCATTAGATCTGGCAATTAGGAGATCATTAATAATGTTGAAAGGTGAGTAATATTATTATTCCTTTTTTTTTTTAACCATTGAAGGAACCAAATCAGACACGACTCATCCAGAGTCACACAGCTGGTAAGCGTATGAAACTGAATTTGAACTTAGGTCATCAGGGTTAAATTAAATTAAATGTGCTACCAGTTGCCTTCATTTAGAACACAGAGTAGATTGATGGATAGTAACATATAACAGGATAGCAAAGATTTATTGGAGACAGATTATGCAATCCCAAATTCCAGGCTAAGGAGTTTTTTTTTAGTTTGGACAATGAGGAATCATAGAAGTTTTTTGACCAGGGATGGAAAATGTTTCTATCTCTGCATTAGGAAAATCACTGTGGTGTAGCAATAAAAGGAATGCCAGATTTAAAGTCAAAAGATAGGACTGAATCTTAGCTCTGCTACTTCCAAATTGTATAGCCTTGATCAAATCACTTTCATTTCTTACTGTGCTAAGATGATCTCTTAGGTATCTCCCTCTAAATCCTTTTCTTTTTTTATCCTATAAAATCACTTTGATAGTTTAGTGAAAGAAGGATCCAAGAGGGGAACGTCTGGAAGCTGGGCTACTAGTTAGGAGGCAAATACAATGTAGTGTATGTACTTAAAACCACCCCCTACAAAGAGAAGACTGAGAAGGAACATGATCACCCTCTTCAAGCATTTGAAGGGCTAACACTTCAAAGAAAAGATTCAACTAATTCTGCTTTACCCCAGAGGGGTTCTGAGCATTATGTAAGAGAATGTGTGAGAGAGGACTTTGTTAAAAAGAAAGCTTTGGCGTGAAAGGTAGGATGATGATAAGTGCTAAATGAGTGATCAGAGTGCAAGTGCTAAGGGTAGAGATATAGGCTTTAAGACATCCTTGAAAGACTGTTAAGAAGCAAAAAATAAAAGTAAAACATTAAAGACTGGCTGGAAGAGAGATCATGATATAATGGAAAGAACACAAAAACAGGAGATAGAAGATCTGGGTTTGAATTCTACTCAGTACCTGTAAGATCTTGGGAAAACTACTTTATAACTTCCCTGAGACTCAGTTTCCTCACCTATAAAGTGAAGATGTTGAATTAGGATGTTTCTAGCATCCTCTTAAGTTAGGAAATAAGATAACGTGGTAATTGCAGAGGGAAAGATTTTGTCTCAGAAGGGTGCATTGCTCACAGTTTCAAGCATGTTGAGTTTACAGTCAGAGAAAGTAGATTCAAAATTCTGCTCTGCTTCTACTTAATAGCTATTTTATATGGCTGAATCATTTCACTATGGTGGGATTCAGCTTCCTCATCTGCAAAATGAGTATGTTGATTTAGATGATCTCTAAGGTCCCTTCTACATCTCAATTTTGAGATGCTGTGATCTTTCTTCCTTAGAATGAATAGAAAAGGAACTCAGGAAAAGTGTCAGTGACAGAGTCAGAAGAATACAAAAGAGTGTCAAAAAGACAAAAGGGCAGGACATATTAATGTATGAGAGGCATGGTCAACAGTGTTAATATCACAACATCTTAAAAATACAGCACTTTGATGTCATTGCTATAAAGAATTCCAGGTAAGAAAATTCCTTATGTCACAGCAAGGTTGTTTGTGCTCCGAAGCTTATGGTTATTAGAAAGTTATTGGCTGTCACAGAGAGGGTAAGTCACTTGCCCAAAATTACAAAATCTCTCTCTCTCTCTCTCTCTCTCTCTCTCTCTCTCTCTCTCTCTCTCTCTCTCTCTCTCTCTTTCTCTCTCTCTCTCTCTCTTTGTCTCTTCCTATCTGTACGAATGTTGAACTTGGACACACATCTTTTTGACTCCAAGCTTGGCTCTCTCCACATTATGTTACATGGGTTTCGATCTGTGATTTTATCAGAATGGTGAATTCCCAATGTGAGAATTTTCTTCACAAATGAAGATTACACAATATCCTGCAAAAATTATTTTCCTAAAGAGTTGAGAAATGATTCACTAGCCCTTCCAGGAAACATTATTACTAGAATAGTATTTATGTTGTAAAATGCATCAGATTTACAATTATATCCTTTCTACACTATATAAGCTATTATTTCCTTGTAATAAAATTCACAGGGCGGAGGGGTGATGGATTTATTCTAAATTGTTTTCATCATACATTGTTTTCTGAAAATATGATAGGTAGGCCTTGATACTTGACTAAATGATAAGGTTTTCTATAAACAACACATAGCAATGAAAAGATTTGTTTTAACTCACAGGCATTAGATACCCTGCCATTTGTATTTTCACTAAAGCAAAATTAAACAAATGTTTTCAGATTGATAGAAAATTTACTCTCCCCTCCTTCTTTTGCTTTTGTTTCTTTTCTGATAGGCATAAGACCTCTTCTGTCAACTCAAAAACTCTTACTGTCACTAGGCAGAAAGAAAGCACCTCACTATATATGAAGACTGTCATATGTCAATAGATTTGGCTGTCAACCACTGAAAAGCACTGTCACTCAGTGTCAGAGTACTAACAACAAAGCAATTATCAAAAAAAATTCAAAAGGCCTAAGTTATGTAGATAAACCTGAATCAGAAAAAGATTTAGAAAGTACTTATGAAGGCTAATGAAATACATCTTCACCCTAAAAAAATATTCTGTCAAATCATCTGGAATTTAAAAAAAATTAAAAATATCTTTATCAACTAAATGTATTTATGATTTTTTTTGATTGGCTAGTAGGTGGCACAGCGGGTTCTGTGGTAGAGGTGGAATCAGGAAGCCATGAGTTCAAATTTCGTCTCAGACACAAACTAGCTGTATTATCCATGTCAAATTACTTAACCTTTCTGTGCCTCAACTTCCTCATCTACAAAAGTGAGATATTGCTAGCATCTAAATCCCTGAGCTGTTGTGAGGATAAAAAGAGTTAATATTGGTAAGGTACTTTGCAAACTTTAAAGTGATTTACAAATTCTGGTGATGATTGTTACTTGTTTAAGTATTAGGTTTAGTGTACTTTAAAGTTAGTTTAGAGTACAGGCCTGATTAGGAATACCAACTCTGTTGTTTGGTAATATGACCGGATGAATCGTACCCCCTCGTTTCCTCTTTTGTAAAAAAGACTTAGGCCAGGGAATCTATAATTTCTTCTACCTCCATATCCCACAATCATGTAGTAGTATCTGTCTCTCTATCCATCTATCTATTCATCTATCTTTCTAGCTATGAACACATTTGCTATTACTTGTTCTACTTCATCTCTAGGAAAATAATTTCTCAACTATGGATTACAATTCATCCAGTCTTTTTGACTCCATTTTTGAAAGACAAGTAATACAAGTCACACATAAGTTAATTATAAATGGATGGGATGTAGTTGGAAGTCAAACAACGAAGTTGAATAATCAATGTTTTGCAAAGCAAAGGTGAGCGTGTGATATCAGGTGAAGTGTAACCAAAGGTTTCAGTGTACGGGTCATAATTCACAAATGTAGAGCTGGAAGGGCCTTCCTTACATACCATAGGATGTTCTTCACATTATCATAGGTATCCTTAATTTAGAGCTAGAAGGGAATTTGGAAGCCACCTTGTCCAATCTCCTCATTTTAGAGATGAAGAAAGATTATGTGATTTGTTACACACAGAGTAAGTAGCCACTGAATTTTGTGCCCACATTCACTAATTCCAAATTCAAGAATTTTGTTGAAATTACATCACACTGCGAAGAGGTCCCCTAATACACCAGACTGGGGTGCAGGTTGGGGTGCAGAAAAAGCAAATTGTGTAATGAAATAAATTCTGTTTCAATATATTACATTTAAAATGTATTTAAATAATTTGCACATTGTTCTACTTTTTCAGTCAGAGAAGAGGGGAAAAGAGCACTCAGCTAGGTATGGGGAGATCTGCTTTACGTCCTAGATCTGCCAGCTTCTAGCTGTGAGGCAGTGGGCAAGTCACTTTTCTCACCCCCCACAGATTTTTCATCTGAAAGATGAGTTAGACTAAATTAACATTGGTTTCAGCTCCAATATACAATGAATATGCTTCTTAGGCAAAAAGAACATTTGAAGTTTTAAATATTATGTGCATAAATTGAGGATGAATGAAGCATAGCACAGAAATGGAACATGGTAATAAAGACCTGCAAAGAGGTGGCAAAAGTTGTTCATCTATAATTATTTACTTAATCATTCTGACTTCCTTACTTCCTACACAGGAATATTTAGTATTGATATAGTTGATGACACATTCAAATGAAAGTATTTGATGAAACTATTCAAATAAAAGGAAAACTCCCTATATTGTGGATAATTTGAAGTTTGCACAGCCACTAATTAGGTAGATGGGTTGTCTAGTTTTGATTGAAAGTCTGGAGCACTGCTTACTGTACCATTTCATTCTTAAAGTACAGATCTCTTACAGAAATATCAAATCCATTTCTATGTCCTCTGGCCACAGAGATCTGGACAAAGATAGAACTAATTAGGAGTATATCAAAAGATTAGCTTACATACATACTATCTGGAAATCTATTTCATGTTTTTACCTGTAATCTATCATGCTTATATGAGACTCTCTGAAGTACAAAATACAGAAATGAGGTTTGTTTGTCTGTGTTTTGGAAGAACAGAAAATTTTCATTTTTTTTGAAAGTGAGAGGCAGATTTTAGAAACTTCTTACAAGCAATTAGTGAGTTTGCCTACTATAAACCTGAAAAAAAAAAGTAAGTTGAAGAGTATACAATTATCTTCTACCTTTCTCTGTTATTTTATTTGATATTCAGAGTAGCGTGTCCTATATACTAAAGAGTGAAATAGTGTAGGAAGAAAGAATAAAAACCTTTCATGTAGGAATCCAGTACACTGATTTTTTTTTCATTTCTTTCCTGTTTTCATCACATTTTCCCTGGAGGTTACTAATAGATTTGGTAACCTTGCTTTGAAAGTAAATGGGTATTCTGTCTTACTATATGACAAACAGTAAAATAGGACATAGATGATATAAATTATGTGGCCAAAGACCAGACGCATGCAAGAAAAGCTTTCATAAGAAGAAATTTCAAAGGAGCTGTATTCCTGCTACGCAAAATATACATATTTTTCCAAAGTAATATTAGATCTTTGGTAAAGAAATGTGAGTACTGATTTGTAGATGGAACTCTTCTAAATATTTCCTTTCTAAAGGTAGAGTGAAGCCAGGAGTAGGTAGAGTGGAAAACACTTATCCTCAGAAGAGTTGCTTTAGTGGGAAAATAAAATAAGCAAACCACTGGTCAAAAGATATGAGTTCTATTTTTAACTCATCTGCAGAATTAGGAGGTTGGACTATATCCACTTCAGCATCTCTTCCAACTGTAATATTTTGTTGTGTTGATGTGTTTGTCCTTCGTTTTTTAAGAGGACCATGACATCAAGATGGTAACATGACTTGCAGTTGACTTTAATTTGAGCGAGGGAGAGCTGTGCAAGGTCACAAACCTCACTTTCCTTTCCTGAGACATCTGGGTCCAGTGACCTGAAATTCATCAGAACAGCTGGAGAGGGCTGCAATGTGAGACCATGGTCCTTTCAGGCTAAGGTCCTATAGAATTCTCATTTTGGGTGAGATGCAATGTGAGACCATGGTCCTTTCAGGCTAAGGTCCTATAGAATTCTCATTTTGGGTGAGATGCACCCATTCAATGAATAAACTTCCTTAAGTAATTGCTCAAGGGATGGCCCCTTTAATAAAAAAAAAATCAAACTAGGAGAAGACCCTCTAATATTTTATTTTTCTAATTGATATGATGAACTTCTTGAATGGTTTAAACTTTACATTCAGATTTTTTCTCCATTGTCCTAGTAGTAATTAAAATTTTCAAAAGCTTACTTTGAATTTTGAATTAATGCACATGCAGATATAGATGCACATGTCTATATGTATAAATTATAGAATTGTTCTTATTAAACTGGAGGCAGCTAAGTGGTTCAGTGGATAGAACACTGGGTCTAGAGTCAGAAAGACCTGAGTTCAAGTCTGGCTAAGGACATTTAATAACCATGTGACCCTAGGCAAGCCACTTAACCTCTGTTTGATTTAATACACTAGAGAAGGAAATGGCAAACCACTCCAGTATCTTGGCCAAGAAAACCCATGGGCAGCATTGGTGTACTATGATTCACGATGTCATGAAGAGTCAGATGCAACTGAACAACTACAATGATAATTTATGAAATGGAGAACATTACTCAGTGGACAGAGAGCTTGCCTTAGAGTCAGAAAAACCTTCATTCAGGTACTGACTCTACTGCTACAAGCTCTGTGACTCTAGGCAAGTCACTTAATTTCTTGTTGACCTAGGCAATTCTCTCAGGTTACAAATTGCAGAGCAGGTACCAGTTTGAATTGGCAGAAAGTTCTTTATAAATAATTCCATAAGGTGATGAAATCATAGGCTAGGTAGGTTAAAAAGGAAAGAAAAAAAATTTAGGCAGCCTTACTTAATGAGAATGCTATCAAAGAATGTGGTAGGTAGGGGCTTTCATCTGGTTATTGCAACAGGCCTTTTTAAAAATTCAGGGTATATGATAACATCTGATGACATACCTACAACAACATTTTCTGATGCAGAAAATGGGTGAACTCATAGTCTATGGCCAAACATTTACATTTGTTTTAGGCACTTTTATCATTTCCAATTGTGCAATCTATTCATCTTTTATTGAAGCTGGAGGGAAAATTAAAAATTGGAACCATTTCCAAACATGGTAAAGGTTAGCTCGTAGGCACTGTTATTGAGACTGTGCCAGTATTGATACTGTTATGTTTGAAAGGGGAGAAAAACAATGCAATAAAATACATTGTTACCTGGTATTCAATTTTTAAAATGTCTGTAGCATCTTAAATTTTCCCATAGAATCTGATTGTTATGGGAAAAGAGCCAAGTCTTAAAAGTGTATGTGAGGACAAGCACAGCTTAAAGCTTTCTTAATCTGCTTGAGTGGCTAGTGCTAGAGTGATGTGATTCTCTAATATTTAAGAGCACTAAAGTAAGAGAAATGTGAGCCAGCTCAAATATACATGTACCCTGTCAACTTGAATTCTGTGGCAATAAATGCCAGTGATCGGTATTTGGGTTGGCATGAATTCAGTTTTAATACTCCACCCCTTTTTAGAAAGTCTTTAATTTCAGTTGATAAATATTAGCAATTTCTTACTGGTTTGAATTTTTGCCACTAATTCTAGTTTCCATAAGAAGCTATGGTCCTTTAAAAATGATATCCATCATCATCAAAATGCAAGTATTTGATCCAAATTTTCAAATGGCGATATGCTGAGGGGCTTTCCAAATCCAGTCAGACAGGCTTGGGCCCTCAGGGCTCAGAGCTTGTAACTCAAAATTTAAAAGTTTGGCATACCATATCAGACAGCGGTGCTGAATAGGAATGAAAATAAATATGGACTAAATATGTAGAGATGATATCAATTGTGTGGGCATAGCAGAAAAGACACAAGCCACTCATTAGGGAATATTGCTAAAAATTAGAAATAAAACCTCAGACCACAGTAAATATATGGAAAAACTCATATTTCAATAACTGTAGGATTTATAAACAATCATTTAAAATTCCTTTCAAAATTATTCTGATGGAAAAATTATTAAAATGGTCAAAACACTGGAATGCTTCTGGCTTGGCAAATTTTGAAAGAACACTGATTTAATTAGGACCCTCCAAAACAAATGGATTATCTCATTTACATGTGGCTCTTTTTTGAGGTAAAAGGCAGTAGAAGGTAGAGGACAGAACTCTAGTCACAAAGATAGAATGTCATGGTTTTAAGTTTCCCCTCTGATACGTACTGACTTAAGACCGTGGCAAATTACCTAACCTCTTAATGCTTGAGGTCACTGTAGGACTTTAACTTTCAGAGAAGATGAAGATCTGATTTACTAGGGAGTTTCTTCTCCTAGGAATTCTTTACATAAATGAAATTTCAGGTTCAGCTTTAACCAGGAAAGAGGTAATTGGTAGCTAAATGTAGCTCTCCTTCTCTATCCCAGGAGAGCAACTTGGGGTTTCAACTACATCCTCTTATTATACACCCTGCGCTTCCAAAGCCTAGACTTGAAAGGATATGAGAAGTTCAGAAATGTTTGTATGTAATCCATTTGCATGGGTTTCTTGGAGTCTTTGCCAACTTGGGTCTCACCCAACTTGGAAACTCTCCCAGATGGCTGCACTTAAAAAGTTATGTCATCCTCCAAGTTGTTGTTGACAAATGTTTCTGCAGATGCTAATAGACTTAAATGGCATTTCTGATTTAGCCCAAGTATGGAAATAGAACATTTACAATTACATATTAGGAATTCTTCTCAGCGGAGGAGGGTCTGCGAAAGAGGCAAATGCATTAACTTTTTATAAAGCAATTAATGCTGGTGAAAAATATGCCAAAATGTCACTTTCCCAAGGTGTCTTGCCAGAGCTTAGAAATTTGGCTTGACTACATTATGGCAAATCTTTGCTGCTATGCAAAGTGGAACTGAGATGAGAAGCAGCCAGGGAGTTAGTTGGTTGAATTTGGTCATCAAATGGAAAAACCTCTGTTCATCAAATTGAACTATGTTTAATTGATTTCCCCTCAGAGGCATATAGACTTAGGTTCAATTTGTGGGAACATGAAGTCATGAGCCAGAAATACTAATGATTTCCAACGTCTCCTCAGACCACTCAACTACTTCTAGAGAGAGAACAAGCATAAGACTCTCCATATGCTAGAGGCACCGTATTAACCAATCCACACAGTAGATGGTTATCATTAGCATTCTGGAGTATCAATCCTGTTCACTAACATGAAGCTGGAGGCAGGATTCTACCATTCCCTAAATCAGGCCCTCTGCCAACCTCTACGTCAGTCAGAAAGACACTAGAAAGAAGCATGAGGAGGGTGGCAATGGTTAAATTATTATGTAAGGGCAAAGGAAATACAGTCTCCCAAAGGACAAATTGTGAAAAATATTAAATTTAACTGTAAATGCATTTATTAATTATATATTAATTTCTTTGTATAATGACCAACTGAGCTCCTGTTCTTATATGCTTCTAACGGTTGTCACCAGCAGCCTTAATGTTATCCCAGTATTTGGGATGAATTTTGGTCGAAAAAGTATGCTGTGAGGTCCCCATAATCTATAGTTCAGAAAATTTAGTGTTGATTCTCCCTCCCTGTAAGCTCTACTCTAAACTTGCTTCCTGGTCTCACATTATAAACCTTGTCTTATTTGTAATGACAAAACTTAACTCTGACCCTTCTAATTCTTTGCCATGCCTTAAGTCCCTCTCTGGATACCCTAGTTTCTGCCTTAGTCTTGTTTAGAGGTATCCCCAAAGACTGAAACATTATTCCTGATGGCTTTACAATACTTTTTTTTCCTCCCATCTGCCACTTGATTCTATGCCCTACATATGACAGGGACACTGTGTCTCCTCTACTTTTACCCTCTGCCTTGGAGCTCCTTTAGGTCACTACCAATTGTCACACACTGCTGTTGCTACTATCCGCAGCTTTCCCTCCTGGGAACTTTATTACTCACCCACACTTGCAGTCTAATATCTGAGTTGCAATCATTCTGGGCCCATCTAACCACCTGCTAGAACACATGTGATACGAAGATTAATATTAATGGGACAGAAAAATCCTGAAGTGTCCATGTTGTTTAATACTTGACAGAAAATTATTTTTGTTTCTTTATGAAATTTGTGCAATTGCTGCTTCAAATACTTTTTTTGGTGGTGATGATGTTGATGATGAGGGCTGGTGTTTTTAATGTGCTTTAATACTGGAAAAGGATTTTATCTAAATTGTCATTTAGAAGTGAAGAAAGGAAAAATAAAATAAAAACCATCCCATTACAAATGCCTATCCTATGAGTTGACAGAATGCCTTCTCCCTCCACTTTTGGAATTATTCCTATTTGTTTTGGAGGAGGAGGTTGACAAAATCATTGGAAAAGGTATTGTCTCTTTTGAATAGTAATTAAAAAAAGACAGTTCATGACTTTAGGTTAAATCATTTCTTCCACTCTATGGTAATTAGAATGAATTTCACTATTGAGCACAGTTAGTAGCACAATAAAATGGTCATGGGGAAACAAAGATACTCACATTGGCAAATAAGAGAAGCCCTCCACCCACCAGTTGTATGACTCAGTGAAAAAGTGGTCGTAGGATGGATAGCTTTTTATCAGTTTTGGAAAGACAAAGAAATAAAAAACAATTATGGTCTATAAAAGTAAAAGGAAAGAGATAATGCCCACTTAATTTTTTAAATATTTTATTAAATTTTATTTTACATGGCAGAGAATGTTGCCAGAGGGTTTTTTTTAACATACATGGTAAATCTCTCCCTCTAGTTATTTATTGGCAAATGATGGAATTCAGAAACAATTTATCACCTGCTGAGGCCACTCATATATAAAACTAAGCCTGCTGTTACCCACTATGCTTTAAATCAAGACCACATATCTAATTCACTCACTCTTTCTTTCATACATAGAAGAAAATAAAGGCCAACATAATAAATGTCTACTCTGAGACAGGGACAATTCCATAGTAAACACAAACTTTTTTTTTTAGATTTCCCCAATTCTTCCTTTTAGAAGAATGATTCAAAGTCTATGATGGAATTCTAAATCTGCTAACAGGAAAGAAACTCACTTAATTTGCTCTTTAATCAACTAATAACCTTGTACTTTTATGATTATGTAGTGGACATACACACAGTTTGTTACATAGTGTGCTCTAGTTATTGTCAGGTTTGTTTCTGTCTCTCACTGTCTCTCTGGCTCTGTCCCTTTCTCTCTCTCTGTTTCTGTCTCTCTATTTCTTTGTCTCTCTGCCTCTATCTCTTTGTCTCTCTCTGTGTCTCTGTCTCTGTATTTCTGTCTCTCACAAGCACATATACACACAACACACACACACATACACACATACAAGCATTGAGAAACAATGCAGACTCTCACGTTTTTGCAATGCCTGGTCAAGCAAAGCTGACAAGAATTATTAATTGAGGACATTCGTGCAAGAGTACCATACTCTTTTCTGTCCTTGGGAATGAGTGCTCTGAAGGTGAACATATGAACAGCTCCTTGTACACCTTTAGGTGTTACAGTTAAGCAATTTTAGTTCAACATACCTGAAACAGGAATCTTTAAACTTAAACCCTGCCGTACTGGTAAGCTGGAAATTTTGGCTCCATTTAGGATGGTCATATATTCTATGGGATCTTAATTTTACAAGAGGAAAGCAAGTCTCATTTCATATGCATGCTCAGACCATGACAAGGGTGGGTTCAATGTTATCTTGAGTCCCTGTGGCTATCAGCCATTAGTTCCAGTGGAGAAAGATAATGGCTCTGAAGTAAAGCAATTTATCTTAGCACTGCTAGGAAAGAATCCCATATTGAACGACTACACATCAAACTTACTGACCAAAGGCACCAATGCAGATGAACAAGAAAAAAAATGTAAAAACTTAATCAATTTTTGTGCATGATCTATCCAGCATTGTTGATCCTTCTAAGAAACGGATCACATACAGTCATAGAATTATGTAGGATTCATGGGAAGAAATGATTCAAGTGAGTCCTTTCATCCTGTCTGAACATGCCACCCTACAGCTCTCACTCACCAAGTTTTGGGTTCTTTTTGTAATAGTGAAGATGCATTTAGGTAGAATAAAATCACTTTAATTCCACTCAACTAGATCTAACAAACATTTAATTAAACATCTACTATATGCAACGTACTGTGAGAGATCCTAAAGGAAAAACAAAATAGGCCCTCTAGGAGCTTATATTCTCTTGGGGAGAGGGTGATGTGAGCTTATTTAACAATCTTTTTTCATGTGTTATTCAAAAAGTAAAGTACATTTTCAGAATTGCCCTCTGTAGTCAAGGGAGTAGTCTAGCACCAGGAAGATTGGGTTCAACTAAATAGTCCTGAGTGGGTATCAGATCAAAAGTATAGTCTCATCAACCTCATTGTTATGACTAGCTGAGCTCCAGATGACATTCATCGATAGATGAGCTCAATGTCCAACATTATGCTTAGGCAAAGAACCACTTCACCAAACTGATTCTCTGTTATCTGAGACAGTAAAGAGATTTATTGCTGCCAATACTTATATCCAGCAAGTACAACTCATCCATGCTATTTACAGACCAGTAAGTACACAGGGTAAACCAGTCACAAAGTTGGTTTTCAAAGTGGAAAAGAGTATTTCTGTAGATCAATAATTTATTCCATATGCACATATATATGTTTATATCTACATACGCCATACATGTGCATGTGTACACATGTATGTGCGTATATATGTATATGTGTGTATGTACAGATACAGATATAGATACGCATTTGTGTATTCAAAACCCTACATTTGATAATGCTCCATCTACCTTTCTCAACTATCCCCTTCCCTGGTTTTCTATAGCATTAGAGAATAGGGGTATTTGTTTGTTTTTATAAAGAAAAAAAAAACTACTCAAGAGGCCTTCAGAAAACCAAATATTAAAGAAAAATTGACTTACTTTACGCCTACTTGATAAAATTTCAATCTTGAGCAAGTGGGCTTCTGATTATTTTCATGGTTAGGTTAACTTAAGCTGATGTGGTTGAATGGTAGCATACCTTCCCATGAGTACTTTGATTCCAGAGCTCTTCATAATTGCTAATGAATAATCCCCTTTGGCTGTATTTACAGAAGTTTGGAGTAAGTGATTTTAGCAGTCCAGGATGAATGTCTGATTATAGAACTGGCCCAAGGGAAAGAAAGGAACGCATTTACCCCAATTAGAGTTCCACTGGTAATTTTTGATTTTTATATTGAAACTTCATTAATTTCCTTTTTCAGGGAATTCTTAAAGCCTATACAAGAATTCATCTTATTATTATTTCTTATGCATACCTGAAAAATTTATATCTGATTCAGTTCCCTTAACCAGCTCAAATATTAAAAATTGACCTATGGAACTTCTAATTATCTAGTTTAACAACTTGATAATATGTTAGATAGAAGCCTAAAGATTTATAAAACATCCTTAATTTTGTTATTTATATGAAATAATTTTTCACTTTATATAATTTGTGTTTTCCCTAAGATATCTGATTAATTCATTTAGGTACCTCCAAAGTTCTTATTAAAGTATATGTGCATATGTACATATGTGTGTGCATGTATGTATATATATACATACATGATGATGAATACATTTATTTTGTGAATGTTACATATATATGTGTCTCTATAGAGACATACATATGTGAAGAGGAAGAGAGGGGAGAGAAAGAAAGAGAAATGAAGAGGAAGAGGGAGGGAGGGAAGAATTGAGGAGAAAGAGGGTCAAAAAAAGGAAGAAGAGGGAAGAAAAGGAGAGGGAAGGGGACAAGAAAGCAGGAGATAGAGGAGAGAAGAGGTACAGAGGAGAAGTAGATATAGGGAGGGGGAAGGAAATGGGGAGAGAAGAAGGGAAAAAGACAGACTGATTTTGATTTATTGGTTTATGAGCTTTAATGACCACCTGTTACCATAGAATATTTTATTTGGGGAAGTAGTGTTATTGATGCATGATACTGTGCGCTTTGGGTCCTGCATAGTCACAATCTCTAAATATATGTGCATAGTTAATTCCTACAGGGAAGTATATCAAAGAAAACAGTAATACTTTAAAACTAAAGCAAACTCATCTTCTTGGTATAAGTTGGAGGTGAGTATTTGTTTTTTAGTTAAAAGGTCAAATAATTCACTAAGGCTACAGGACTGTTGTAGACAATGGAAAGTATATTCTCAATGAAAAAGTAATTTGTCCTCATAATGCATTTACACAGAAGCAAATACACAAAAAGCTTAATTTTTTCATATTACCAAAATATTTTCTTAGGATTTCTGAAGATACAAAATAAATTTAATGTTATGTATGCATATGTATACAAACATGCACACACACTTGCATACACATAAACACACACATTTGTATTACTGGCTGATCTCAGCAGCAGTGTCTGTAAGCTTTCACGAATCATCCAAAGGAACATTTTTCATCTGTTCATTGATTTGAATCATGCGTGAAAGTGTTGATTCACAATAGAACTCTTTTATTTCATAAGATACGTATTGAACAGTGGTGCAGTTTGGGCATTTTAAAAAATATATATAATTGCATTACAACTTCAAGAATGATCATAAAAAAATGAAACAAAACACCAGCATTTCATAAAATGTCAGAAAAATCAGAAACATCTCCTTCAATTGTAAGTCTATATATTCCATAGTTTATCCAAATTCCTTATGAATTTTGCTTGTTTATACGAACACTTTGAGGGATTACAAAAATACATGAAGTTTGGCAGCAAGTTTCTCACTTCCCCTTCAGAGATGGAGTCAAAACAGAGTTACATTCCCATTAGGTGACTTCCATTGCTTTGGGGTCTGTAGCCATCATTAAAGTCAGGACTTGTAAAGTTGAGGTTTTGAGTCCTTGACTTTCTAATTCTATCTCTATCCCCATTTTCTCTCATCTTCCAGTCTCTTCAACTTCAGTGCCACTATATATTCCTTCAGGAAGATTGCCAAGTGCAGTTACTAGATAAGACCATTCCTTTGTGCTAATGGTATAAAATATATATTCTATTCCACATTACATATGCTCTCAATAAACATTGTCACTTCTTTATCCATTACATATTTTTCAAAGTGTTTTATGATAGTTTCCCTCCTACTTCATTAGGGTTTTACCCTTGGTATTCTACAGTATGACTTTTACAGATGAAGTCAATATGGCATTGACCTATTTGGAATTCAAGAGTTAATCCAGCTATAACTAGAATAGGGTAACTAGCACTCTGCCCTAGGCAACCCATGAAAGTTAGAAGCAACTAGCAGCACTTGCAGTTTAGTAGCAGTACAAAAATGATAGAACTTAGCACCTTATAAGAAAGAATATTTTTTTTAAAGGGAAGCTATGAGGTAACATATTAGGGTGACCTCCTCTACAACTTGCCCTGCTCTGCAACAATGATTTGTGTTCTAGGCCCTCTGTCTCCCCTCAATTGAATAGTGTCTTGATATCTTTCTTAGTAGTCACCAAGGCCAGATTTCTATGCCACTTTCTCCAGCTATTGTTTGCAGTGCCTGCGCCAGGAGGACAAATTCCTAGTTGTAGCTGAGAATTAGTATACTTGAAAATGGAATTCATTGAGCCTGATGTTTTCCCCTACCTCAGTGCCTTTTACTCTCTAAGAATAACCATTTAGGACAGTGAAGTTATATTTTATTGAATGTGTCCTTGGCACCTGGAAGAGTAAATGAGCCTCCCTGAAAGTCTTCTGGGAGTGATTCAGGCTGTGGGGACAATTCCTAGAACCCACTGGGCTAGATTGTTACTGCTCAACTGAGACTTGTGGACATGGATCCAAGAAGCTGTATTCCTGTATAGCTGAAAGAACAGTAATCTATAATAGGATTCTGTTTCTTGAATAGTAGCCATTTAGGCACCCCCAAATGTCACATAAGTCCACAGGCTTTATAGCATATGCAAAAATCAAGGCTTTATGAAAAAATCAAGTTTGTTCTTTTACAATAATAGGATGTATTCAATCTAGCATCCTCTAGTCAGCTAAATGATACTTTTCTAAGACAAAGACAGAGATGGATGTCACAAGGATGTATTTTAATGCTTAATACTCTTCTATTTGTAATACCTAATATTAGTCTAATGAACACTAGTCTATTACCTGGTGATAGTCATTAATCTCACAAAAGCACTGCAGGTGACAGGAGCAGATTGCTTCCTATGCTATTTAATTCAACAAAATCATTTTGATTTAAACAGAAAAAGGTGGGTGTTGAATCACTCTGATTTCCATTTTCAATCAATAACTAGCCATTGCTGTCTTTTACATTAACCTACTGTGGGAAAAGCTGCCATGTGTGATCTGGGGAATGTTGCTAAGAGGCAGAGTGGTTCTCTTTGGATCTGGGTTAGGCTTCCTTTGGCAGTGATGCTCCATGATTGCTGTGCTTGAACTGCTTTGAGCACTTGAATTCTCCTGAATGCTATGAATTTTTCTACTGTGAGACCAGTCCATAGACCTCTCCTACAACCATAGCAGTCATCATGGAGACCCTCTTAGTTTCATTGCTAGTCAGCAATTTCTTCTGTGTTCACTCTTTTCACGGCAAGTTCTTTTCTCTAGTAATAATAAAATAATAACTAGCAAGGTTGTTTATAAAATAATGTGAGTGTGTGTGTGTGTGTGTGTGTGTGTGTGTGTGCGTATGTTAGTATTTGTCCCTTGCTAGTGGTTATTTTAATAGAAAAATTTGCTATCTCAACTGTGCCTGGCTGCTCTCCAAGAATTAAATACAGCATTTTGTTATAGTAATATTCCTCCTGAGCCCTTCAGCTAGAACACAAACTATTTATGGTGAGTTATGTTTAAAGGTGTATTTTATTTTTAAGTTTCATCTGTGGCAAAGAGAATATTCCAAACTACCTCTCTCACTTGCTCTTCGGGATCGCAAGTCATTTCCTTCAATAGCTTCCTTCCCAGTCCCAGCATATTTCATTCTGGGGTGTTTACCATTTGAATAATCACTTGTCTGAGTTCAGTTTGGAAATGGTTTTATGTCAGCCTACTGGGCCAAGGGAAAATGTTTACCCATCTGAGACTGTCTGCGCTATCTGGACAGAAAAAAATAATTTTATAATGCACTCCTTCTCTAAATGGACACTGACCTTTCTGAATTCTTCCATGTTTCAAATCAGATTTTAGACATACTCTTTAACCATTAAAGAAAAGTTACTCCTATCTAATTTGTTGTGGCTTTTCTTATTCTTGAAGAGGTCAGGTATTCCTAAAACTCTGACAGCAGTTCTGTTGTTTATTCTTTTTCTATTTTTTGTCCTATATTGCTTTAATTATTTTTTCATGGTATCACATCTTTCTACTCTTCTGATTTCGTTTTTTGTTTTAAAAATTGATTTATTAGACTTTCAACAAGATAGTTATAAACTTGGGACTGGCAACTAACTCTCCAAACATCTGGTCTAATATCCTTTCTCTGATATCATACAGTCATTCTTGGGGTCAGAATTTTCCTATTTTTGAATAAAATGGGGATTAAATACAACCTTTGTTTTCAAATGGAAGATTTACATCACAGTATTACAATTACAAAGAAGGTCAAAAATGTTACTCTCCTCAAGGAGCTCACAATCTAATGGGGAAAACAATGCATAAAACGAAGCTGAATGGGGTGGGACAGGGAAGGTGACTATGACGAACTTCTGTATGTAGCTGAGGTGGAACTTGTAAGATGACTTCCCTAGGCATCATCCTTAAATGAAGGATCTAGTAAGAGCTCTGCAATGTCCACTCTCCCATCAAAGGCAAGGAACAGCCCCAGGGGCACAGGGACTGAAGCAGTGGTACTGTCAGAGTTAGTGTGATCTTGAAGAAAGATGAAATTCTGGAGACCTTGATTAGGTCCAAGAGAACAGTTGGGGGATTGCGGGGGTGGGGTCGGGGAATGATGAGCAAAGATTTATTAATTGGTTAGCTAACTAATTAACTAGTATTTTTAGTGTCCCATTTATTGAAACTTATTTATTTGTAATAGATATACAAAAGAAATAAATTGAAAATAAATTTACCAAAGCAAGTAACCCCAAATAAATTTTCAATAACAAGATTAAATACTAAACACGGACTAAAATCAATTTTATTAAAGTTTGAACAATCTTTGGAAACCTTAAAAAAATGACCAAAAATCTCCATTTAATATGACTACAATTAAGCCCTGGATAAGCGGGGTGGGGGGGGGTCTGTCTGTTTTCATTTGTTCAAGTCTTCTCTCTCTATCCCCATGCTTACTTCTGTAGGGCTTTTTGCAGATCAGTGAATGCACAAGTGTTTTCTTAACCTATTTATTTTCTACTCACTGAAAAAGGTCATCCAGAACAAAGCCTCCTGTACTTCATTCCTTCCTGGATGACTCTGGACCTTTTCCTATCACACTACAGAAAACACCACCCTGGAAATTCAAATCACCCCTGAGTTTCCCACATTAAAAGTAGCTTCTTTCCCTATGGTCTCTGTGTTTCCTCTCAGAAAATCCATTTTAAGGAATATATACAGATCAACTGTATCTACATACCTCTCCAGCCTGTGATCTTAACACTCTGAACTTTTTTTAATCATGCTTGGGATACAGTTATCCATATACCCTTTCCAAACTCTGTTTTAGCTTCTTTTTACTTGAAGTCTGCCCTTATTAAAATGTCATTTCCTTGAGGGCAGGAACTATCTTCCAGTTTATTTTTATGTTGCTAGCACTTAGCTCATAGAACTGTCTTTAATAAATGGTTGTTGACTCCAAACTAAGTCAGCCTCATGATAGGATATGTAAATTTCATCTGCTTTATTGAATAAATATATATAGAGAGATATATCAAGAAAATAATTTTATTTTTTTCAGATTGTATTACTTAATTGCTGATTTTCAGAATCATAGAAATCTGTTATCATACTGTTATGCAACAGTCTACCCTCAGGGAAGCCAGAGGTGGTAGATAGATAGACAGACAGGCAGGAAGGCAGGTAGACAGATAGATAGATAGATAGATAGATAACTTTAGACTATAGATATACATGTGTATGTGTGTTTAATTGTGGTACAATCCACATGACAAAATAAGAATGCAAATGTTGCCATTACATCAGTATTCACCATAATTAAACTAATACATTTCAGGCTTTCTAACTGAATCAATACAGTACCAAAATTTGGTGTGTTATTGTTGTGTTTTTGATTACCATCTAGAGTGACTTTCAATTTTTATATGAATGGAATTTATGCAAGAGAGTTTAATTTACTGGTTATTTCTGAACATGTTAAAAAAACAAGTGTAGTTCTTTCTCAGACTTATGCAGTGCAGATATTACTCCACATTCCTTTGGTTCATCAGGCCATACTCTCTAGATTAAAATGAGTTCTACAAGGTTCATAAGGAGATCTCTACATTGAGCTTTTAATGGGCATGTTATTATAAAATGGTAATTTGTGAAAGGTTTTGGTTTCAAAGACAGTATTATCACCTCCCAAAAACAAACTTCATTGGTTTTGAGATTAGTTCATGACCAACAAGCCAGTATATCATGAAAATAACTCTTCCAATGAGGGAACTCTTAAAGTGTGTTAGAATTCATCGGCAATACTGTTCTTTGAAAGATTTTTTAGTTTCATTCATGTTTGGTTAATTCCTTCTTCTTTCTCTGGAGTTCATCATACTTTTCATCTCTTTAATCAACCATTTTCTTTACCTCTTTCTATTCTATTTTCCTTTTTTTTCCTTTTTATTTACTCTGTCACCCATCTAACCTTTCCATATGTATTACTATAGGTATCTTTCCTCACCCTCTTTTGAAGGCTGCTCATAAACATTTCTGCAGTCTTGATCTCAAGCACTGTCAATGATGTCATGTCTCTGTTTGACCATCCCAGTCACTTAGTGTGATATACTAGTGGAGAGAGATCTTTTAAGTCTATGTATAAAAGAGACTAACTAAACTTATTTCATTAATACTATGCCTTTTCCTTTTACAGGAATGCATTCATTGTGTAGATTATCCTGGTTTACAAGATTATCTAAGGTCCCCTCCCCATCTAAACATGATTATTTAAAGAGGAATTTCATCTATTTTTATATGTAACAACATTTTTTATGTGTATCCTACATGTAATAATTGACAATATGAATTGTATGCCCAGTACCTGACGTTTAGGAGGTGCTTAATAAGTGTTTATTGGATTGAATGGGTTGTAGATGAGAAAATTGAGGCTGACCAATGTTATATATATTTTACCCAATGTTAAAAATCTACTTAGTGGTATAATGGGACTAGAATGCCGCTCTGCTGAGGTCAAGATCCAAACTTGTTCCAGTTCAACATGTTGCAAAGGCTTCCCTCTTGCCTCTGTCTACTTTTCCATAAAATGAAGATGAAACATCTCTTCACTTCAAACATCATAAGACTAAGGATAGTTATAAAAAGCCTGCATGAGACTCATGCCATATGGCAGTTAGCCACTACTCCTACTATGGCTGGCACTACTACTTCTGCCATTTCAATAGAGAACCACTAATCTTCAATTAAAATGAGAAAGATTATACACATTGTATTTTGGGGTTAAATAAAAATAAATAAAAAAAATCCGTGGCTTTTAATTTAATACCAAACCTTAATAGGAAAGAAAAACAGTAATAAATATATATGCTTGTATACATAATATATATATATATATATATATACACATATACTTTGCATTTTAATATATTAATGACTAGAATCAATATAGTGCTTTATAATGAGTTTTTTATATATAAATATCTCTCATTTGAGTCCTACAACACTCCTGTGAAGCAAGTATTTCAAATATTTTTATCCACGTATTACATGTTAGAAAACTGAGGCTGAGAAAGGTTAATTTACTTTGCTGCTATTTATAGAGCTTAGATTTTAACCCAGATATTCCTGAGTACAAGTCTAACACTTTAATCACTATCCCATTTACTTAAAGAAGTATGTGTGTTTATGAAAGAGAAATTAATGTAAAGGCACATATGTGTGGATATATATATAAATCTATCCTCCTATACATGTGTCTGTGCACGTGTGCACACATATACCAGAATAGACTATAGAACTGGAAAGAAACTAAGAGCTCACCTAGTCCCACCTCCTCATTTAGAGATGAAGAAACTGTGCCCCAGGGAGAGAAAGTGACTAGGATTTCCCTGGGTGATCTGTGTGCTAATCTTTCATGGTAGGAAGGGCAATTCTTTTATCTAATACATCCCTGTGGAGTTATTAAACCAAAGCAAGCCATTATGAAGTAATTCATCTTTGCCTTTTGTTAACTACAATATAAAAAAAATGAAGTGATAGAAATGGAGACATGAGGATATGTCTATATACTCTCATACAAGGCATACCCTATGAGTAGTTTGTGTGAAGGATTTTGTTGAATAAGTGTTGTTTTTTTGTCTGTGGCCTGATTTTAATTCACAACCTCCCCATTCTATAGCTGAAGCAGTCACTCCACATCATTTAATCAATATTACCCCAACCCAGGAGAACCTGACTTGTAGCAAAATCAACATCTGTCCCTCTCTTTATATAGGTCTGCTTACATTAACTTCACATTTTAAATAATGATGCATGTTATACATTACTTTGTGCAGCTAAGTGGCACAGTGGATAGAATGTTGGGCCTAGAGTCAGGAAGACATCTTCCTGAGTTCAGATCTGGCCTCAGACACTTATTAGCTGTGTAACCCTAAGCAAGTCACTTGCCTCTCTTTGCCTCAGTTTCCTCATCTGTAAAATGAGCTGGAGAAGGAAATAACAACACACTGAAGTATCTTTACTGAGAAAACCTCAAATGGGATCATGAAGAATTAGACACAACCGTAAACTATTGAACCACAAATATATCATTTTAAAGATTACTATGCACTTTTACATTTATCTTATTTATTCCTTATAACAGCCCTTTGAGGTAAGCAGGGCTTATTTGGGCCTTCATTTCACAGAGCAAGAACGTAGCTTTAGAGAAATTGTGACTTATCCAAGGTCACACATAAATGGAAATAGCAGGATGAGAATTTCTAACTACAAGTTCAGGGCTGTTGTCTTCATGTTCTAATACCTATCAACTAACCATTGCCAAAAGGCTACGTTCTATGTAAATGACAGGCCTCACATCACTCATCTAAAACCTGCCTTACAGATTATCTTCTAGTTCCTCTCTCAATCCTTGTGTATTCAGAATTTTCCTCAATAATTTTAAAGCTTTGTTGAATTTGTCTGATGTACAAATTGCTTTGGGACCATATAAACTTTGCTTTAATTTTATCTGTGCATTTTTACCTCTGAGTTGAGGTTGGCTTTTCCTCTGTCTTTCTCATCTGAAAATATGAGAGAAAATTCCTGTTCACCAAGAAAGTAACCTTCTATAGTCTTATTTTTTTCTTCTTTTTTGGGGCATTTTCCCAGCTAGTTACTTGACTTTTGAGACCTTTGTCAAGAGGAGGATATATTCTGGGAACCTATAAGTTTTCAGTTCCTCCAAGGTGGCACAATCAAGGGAGAGGTGTTTACTCCTCTCCTGACCTGCACACTGGTTTGGGAGTAACAAAAAACTTTTTCTGCCCAGAATCTGCAATTGAATTTCCTCATCACAACTGCCTCCAGCTCCAGCTGCAAGTGTTCCTTGTTACCCCTGTGTGGAGCTCAAGGCTGAGAATCAGATCAGTGACTCAATTCCCCCAGGGGCTTTAGGCAGAGGTCTCTCAGGGCTGCCACTCAGGGTTGAGATTAGATCACCCCTTCAATTCCCCCAGGGAATCTAGGTAGAGGGCTCAGAAAATGGCAACTGCCACTGCAGTGCCTACTGCTAGAGGTCCAGACCAAGCTCCCCTCTCCTGGGTGAAGGAGCCCTCCCATTGACCTTTGAAGCTATCTGTGGCATTTGTGGGTTGAGGAATCTGGGAACTTCTGCCAGTGGCACCATGAAAGCTGTTCTGGGTCCTGTCCCTGCTGCTCCGTGCTGGTCTGTGCTTGTTGCGCTGGTCTCTGCTTTTCCTCTCTCAATGCTACATTTTCACTTGGAGAGTCCTGAAGGGGGATTCCTGCTTGAAGTGTCCCCCAGAAGGGAGTAGGTGAAAACTGAAGCTTTTGCCCGTGACAAACCCAATCCTGTCCCTTACACAGGGCAGGGCCTTCATTTTCACCAATAAGGAAAGAGCCCTATGTCTATGGTCTTTGGGAAACAGGTTACCCCTACACAACTAGAAAATCAATTTCTCCATACCAGGGATTGGTAGTCATATTTTATGGTATTTGCACTGTCAAAGTACTTAAGTTCTTTGTTTTAGGTACTCAATAAATCTTAGTGGAATGAGACCTATGAATGAATAAACACTAACCCATCTTATTAACTTGTAGGATAATGGGGCATTCTTTGCTAATTGGGGCACTCCTTGTCCCTTTAAAAACTAAATCAAACCAAGTAGTCACAGGAATTGTAGTGACAACTTGGTTTAGAACTCACTTTGAGGACTTTAGACTAAAAACTCTAAGAAAAGAAGGGATATTGAATGACCATAGCTGACAACTTCCTCAAGAGAGTAGAATCTATCATTGTATTTTAAAGAACATATGAAAAGGTGATTCCACACTCCCCTTGGGCACCATTTTGCTTGTTTAAAAACATTCAGGGCTTTCTACATTTTCCTAGTCTGTTCACATATTTAGGAGTGGTTGGCGGGAGGGGAGAGGGGCATCTGGAGAAGCTCATTTTCTCAGTCTAGACAACTTGCTAATGAGGTTTATCTCTGGCCCTCTACTCAGGCAGAGTACTTAGTGCACAAATGACTTGTGAATGGGCTCCATACTGCAGTCCATAGGCAAAATACAACTGTGCAGAAAAATGGCATTTTTCACACTTTCAAATGAATTCACTGAGAAAGTCATGTGAAACCAAACCTGATTTTCTACTTTCTGGTCCTGTATTGCTGTGAATTTTGCTGATGTGGAAATTTGCCTAGCGGGTGGCATTCTTCTTCCTCATTCCTTCTTGGATCTTTCCAATTATGATGTTTCTAGACATTTTGCTATTGGAGCTTTCCAGTGAATTTCACTGAAGCCTGACTCTTCATGTCCATTAAAAATCCTCTGACACACTTTAATGAAGTAGCACCATTAGGTGTGTTTAAGATAGGGGAAGGGGGAGTATTTTGATCTTTCTTTAGGTTTGTTAATTCCTGCTAATTCTTCCTGGTTTCAGATTATTTCTGTGGCCATATGGGAATCATTCTCAATGAATACATTACTTAAATCAGAGGAGGTACCAGGACTATAGCACCACTGGTACTGATGATGCATAACACTGAACAATGTCCAAAACTACTGTCAGTTGTTAGCAATTTATGAAGATGACATGCTACCCTAAATGTTCTGAATTGAAATGGTTCATTGATAGGGAAAACCATAATTAGAATTCCAAGTCTTTCAAGAAACTTCCTGAGATAAGTTCTATCTTTTCACTCCTATATGATGAAAATCAGAATGAAAGAATCTTAAATTTTTAAATAATCTTAAGGCAGAGATTATCAACCTGGGATCCATGAGTCTAAATAATCACACACACACATTTAAATATAATTTATATATTATATATTTATGTATTATATATGTATGTATAGATACACACATATACACATATATACAGATAGATAACTCCATCTCATTATGACTTCCTTTGTCATTTTATACATTTTGTGGTAGGTATTTAAAAATATTCTGAGAAGGGGCTCATAGTTTTCACCAGATTACCAAAGGGGTCCATGACACAGTAAATGATTATCCTGCCTCAGAGGTTATCTTACAGTCCCTCTCTGAAGCATGAAACTATCTTGATCTCTTCCTCCACTGAACATGCTCATGCAACTGTTAACATTCGATTTAATTGGTATAGGGAATTAGGGTTGAGGATATTTCCTCAATCATCCCAGATTAGCAAATACTCAATACTTCTAGTGAGGTGTCTGAGGCACTAAAATATTCCTCTTTGCCCAGGGTCAATGCTAATACATATCAGTGGTGGGGTACTTGATCTGAAATCTCCCACACTCTTAAAATAGCTCTTTCTCAAATACCTCAAATATGCTGATTCTCCTTAGCAACTTATCACTCTTGCATTCATTCATTCATTCATCCTATTTATACATAGGATGAATATCTTCAACAAAAATGCATTATACAAGGCTCTTCCCATGAATTAATAGCTCTGACAGATCACATCAAGCTTAAAAGATCTTGAGAAAAGAATGTTCAGACAGATTCATTAACAAGTTGATCTCAGAGCTATGCCCCCTGTATATAAAAATCAGCTAACATGTATTTATTAAGCACCTATTAGATGCCAAACATTTTGCTAGCCACTGAGTATACAAAGACCAAAATATGAAGAGGCAGTTATACAGGAAAGGGAAAGAAGTTGCATGTGTGTGTGTGTGTGTATGTGTTTGTGTATGTGTGTTTCAGAAAACATACAAATAGTAGAAAGGTAAAAGAACACTAGTGGAGGGGGTGGAGATGTCAGGAAAAGCTTAAAAGAGAAAAAAATCACACTTGAACTGGTCTTGGAAAGACATTAAGGATTCTAAAATAACTCTCCAAGGTTTTCTAGAGTTGGTGATGTATAGATAAATTTATTGTATCTAGTATCCATTAGATCAGAGGTATACCAGAATGAAAACTGGCAGTCTTTACACTCACAATTTCATACCAGAGTTATATGTGATGTGTGAACAGATAAATGAAACAAAAAAAAATACAACAGAAGAGCAAAGGGGAGATAGTCAATGGTGACTTTTAAAGGAAGGACAGATCACCCTTAGTTGTAGGAGGACTTGATGGAATTTTTAAGCGAACTAAAGAGAATGTGCTATCTCTATGTTTCTGCTAGCACCAACCAAGCAATGTCTACACATCTATTTTCTTAGTTTGCTTCCTAAAAGAGAAGGTGAAAGGATTAAAACATGCCTCTCAGTGTGCCACTATTCATTACTACTCAGCTCAAAAGCTTTCCCAAACCTTGTCATCTCTTCTCAAACCTCCCACATTTCCTCTTTCCCCTCCCCCTGCTACCCTTTCAGCTAAGAACTCTGACTTATATTTTAGTGAAAAAAATAAAACTGTTGCCTGAGGGTTCCCTTTCCTTCCCTGTTCCTCATTTCACATCACTCAGATGCCTTCTGCCGCTATCTCTTTTTTTCAAATGAAGATATGATGTGAGTTTTTATTTTTCTGGCCACCAGGTTTCAAGACAGGGCATGCATTGTTCTAGACTCTTCAGAGAAAGACTCCTAGAAGGAGAGAAAGACTTTGGAAAACAGTGGAAATGTTTAGGAGTTGGCTCATCACATAGCATCTTGATTTCTGGTTTGTCACATTAGACATTTGGGGAGTTTTCCCCCTTGGGTGAGATTAGGGTCTCTTGGCTGAGTTGCACTATCTCCTTCCCAATGGGAGAATTAACTTCCTCTGAGGATTGCCTATCATGTTATCATCTATGTAACTTCTCTGACTTCAGTTTTCTATCAGCGTGAATGGATGGATTTATTTGCTATTTGGGATCATCTTCATGTAATTAGTATTTAATGTGAGGAGAATAAACCTTTGTATATAGCTTGAGGCAACCTTTTCCCCCATACCAGCTATACAAGTGGTTTGAGCTTAAAATCATTTTGCCTAAATTCACAAAATGAGGAAAGGAGATAAATATAATTGTAGCCTAATACCCCATCTATGAGAACAGAACAGCCAGTTGCATAGCCCCAAACTCCAAGGAATACATGTCTCTCTTTGAGAAGGGAGGGTGAGATTTTTGAGATATCTAGACAAACTCATACAGATATACCTGTAACCTGCATAGAAAACATACATACCTAACATAGACTTATGGAAACACATAAAACATAAAGGGAAAGGAGTTGAGGTTGCAGGGGGTGTGGAGTGGTAGATGGATTTTTTCAGGATGTGGCAACCCTAGGCAGGTACTCAACCATCACTGAGTCAACCTCAGGAAGATCATGATTTCAGAGGGTCAGGCAGGCTATGTAGAGAGGTAGATGTAGGATTGTGCTGGCCAATGTCTAACACATGGCTCTGATTTAATCTGCATTATTAACATTTTCTTCATCTCTTTCTTAAGTCTAGATATTCAGCAAAACAATAAATTAAGATATAATATGTTGCATTTGTCAGAATCTAGGGTATAAATCCTCACAATGAAAATTTTACCATCAGCTCTCCTGAATGGGTGGAGGCTGACCCAGCACAGAAGCGTACCGGATGAAAAACAGTGACACGGTGGTGACAATTGTTCTATGGCTCCACTACACTGATTGCTGTATGGTGCAGTGGATAGACCACCGGACTTGGAGTCAGGAAGATAGGTTCAAATATTCCTTCAGACTTATGACTAGCTGTGAGATCCTAGACAAGTCACTCACTTGACTTGAGTGTCTCATATAGTTTCCTCACCTATAAAGAGGGCCTAATAATAGCACCTATTTCTCAGAATTGTTATGATTGTAAAAAGAAATAATATTCCTCAAGTGTTCTGCACACCATAAAACATTATATAAATGCTAGCTAAGCTAGCATTGCTTTTGTTGTAATTCTTACATTATATCTTATTTTTCAATGCCTTCTTGGAAGTCAAAACAAACTCCTTTCTCAACATTGTCATAAAAAAAAAGTTTAGGTTTTTTTAAGATTTAAAAAATTTTGAGATTTAAACAAATCTCAGTTTGTGCCCCTTCCTACAGAAAATCTATTATGGTCACTTCAAGTTCTAACCCTTTCAAGGAAGTGATGGTGGTATATTTGGTTTGTAGTGCTCTTTCTATCTCCTCCCACAAATATATATACATATATATATATATGTGTGTGTGTGTATACATATATATACTCCTTGAGAACAAGGATTATTCCTTTTTTCTCTGTTTATCACCATTATATATCACAACATCTCATATATAATAGTAAATTTTTAAGGGATGTTTGGTTGAAGAATAAATACTCTCACCTATAAAAGGAAGTCATTGGACTGGACTAGAAGGTGTTACTTGTCTCTCACATTTTCTGTTTCATTTTCTATAGATGTGCCTTTGTGTGGAGTGGGCTACTCTTTAATATCTATCCCTGTCAATTATTTTAAAATTGCATTAACTGCTAAGTCCATGGTTCAGTGCTAAAGCACATGAGTGTTCAATAAATCCTTATTGACAAACTAAGTACCTCATCTTAGAGTATCACCAGATGTCCTCTTATGGCTGTGATTGTTTTTTAACGTGAGTTTTCCACTGGTATTTCATTTTAATGTTTTTGTTAGTATTTAGCATTTAAGAACACTCATCTGAATGAGTTTTATAATTATTAATGAAAAATGGAACTAGTCCTCTATGACTACGATAACACTCCTCCTCCCCCACCCCCCAATTCAATATCTTAGCCTCTACCCTCAACTGATGCTTGAAATTCTGCCTTTGGGATTCATTGCTTTGGCATAAAAGGTCATTCATTTGTTAAAATGCAAATGTACCCAGGGCAGTATTATTAGGGGAGTCTATAGGGATTACAGTCAAAAGATAGTAAAAAGAACATTGTACACCTGCCATGAGGGAGGATGGTAACGCCCTCCACCAAAGCACATCAAAACTTAAAAAGAAAGCTGTATTGATGATAAGAATTATTACCATTGATATAGGGCAGCTAAGTAGTGTACTGACTGGAGTTTAGGGATAGAGTCAGGAAGACCTGAGTTCAAATCCAGTCTCAGACTGTGTGACCCTTGGCAAGTCACTTAACCTCTCTTTCCCTAAGTTTCTTCCTCCTTTAAATAGGAATAATAAAAAATAACACCTACTTCCCAGGATTGCAACAGGGATGAAAAAGATACTATTTGTATAATGCTTAGCACAGAGTAAGTGATGTAAAAATGTTAGCTATTATCAGCTCTTATCATAACCTTTCTATGATTTAGTATGTAAATACTTTATTTGTATAAAGTGTTAAAAAAAACCTCTTTTTTAATTATATGAGTATAAATACCCTTACCTAGGGTCACACAGCAAGAAAATGTCCAAGGTGGGATTTGAGCCCAGACATTTCAGATCATAAGCCCAACCATCGTTCTATCTACTCTACCATCCTCTTCCTCCCCCAGGATTATATATTCACAAGTAGAAGGGACCACAGAGGTAATTAAGTCCAACTACTCCATTCCACAGCAAAGGAAATTGAGGTACTGAGTGGCCATGTGACCAACTCAGGGCCTCATGGGTAAGCTATATCCGAATTGAGATTTCTACCTAGGGCATCTGACATCCAAACTTCATATCAGAGCAAAGAAATATAAATACACATAAATGTGTGTGTGTATTTGGCATTTACATATCTGTGTATATATTTTTCCCATCAGTAGAATATGAGCTCCTTGGGGATAGGGGAATTTTCTTTTTTTGTCCTTAGGTCTCTAACACAGTGATTTGCATATGGAACTTACTGTTTCTTTGAATTAATTTGAATTAAATGTCCCTTTTGACATCAGTAGGTGTGTGTGTATATATACACATACATATATACATATATAGTCTAGATATATCAGTATATACATACATACATACACATATGTATGTTTACATATATACTATATATAATATATAGGCTAGATATCACAGTATGTATACATATACATGTACATATATATATATGTGTGTGTGCGTGTGTATATGAATGTGTGAACAAATGCCTATTTCCTATTCAGATAAACAATAATTTAGCAAAAATGATTCATTTTGACCATCATTCACCATGATTTGGCAAAAATGTAATTAAACAGATAGGTTGTTAGCCCAACCTCACTTATGCTTACAAATGATTAATTTTTTTTAAAAATGTGGTATTATAATTTCTGATTTCTATGACATTTCAATCTCTGCTAGACTATTGATTAGCTGGTTTTATTTCAGAATTTTAAAAAACAGCATAATAACAGCATAGAGTGTATAGCATTAAAAGTTATCTTCAGAATTGGAGAATGGTCTTCCTTAAATATGTTTTAACAGGAAGTAGTAAATAACACTGAATTATTTTCTATGGTACTAAATAGTCAATTACTGAGGAGTTTACTATTGCTTTGCTTCATAAATTCTATAATAATCATGGCTGGAATAAAATAGCATAACACAAATTTCATTTCCTTGCCTTGAGTTTACATGCATTTTCTTTTCTGAGAAAGTTTAAAGTATTGCAAATATCTTTCCTGTTATTCCTCAAAACCTCTTAACAAGGAGAGAAAAGGGCAGACAATACTGCCCTCATTCTATAGACAGTAAAATGAGAACCAAGAAGGTAAGTCATTTGGCTAAGGTCACCAAGCATCTTAGAGGAAGAACTGGAGAAGCCTCAGGGCATTTCTTCATTTCTAAAAATAGGGCTTTCAGAGGCAAAAAAAAAAAGCACTTTTAAAAGCACCTCAATAGGGAGCACTACTGTAAAAGGGAAAAATGATTATGATTTAGAACTACAAGTATCATTATCAAATCTTCTATTTACAATGTGTGCATGATTCACAAACTGTGCATAGTCCCATGCATGTTTATGATCAGTGCAAACATCTTGTAATCTCAGTTGAGTGCATTAGCAACAAGATCTACTCATTCTTCTTAAGTATTTTCTATATCATCACTGTAAGCAAAGGTTTTGTGCCTATCTGCTTGGGATTGTTTATTTAACCATTGATCATGTATGTACTTTCACTGGTGGGACTCTAGCCTAATTCTAATCTAGGCTGTGACTCTTGGTTCTAACCCAAATCACCTCTTAAAGATGCCATAAATATGGCTTACTTTATGTTTCTGGTTTTAGGGAAAAAATATCACTCCTTCCACTATCCAGTGTTTTTCATAATATAATCTCAACTACTCCTTCATTTCCTCTGAAAGCCAATAATGTTGATTTTTCTTTTTGGCTTTTTTCTGTTTTTGATTTTTCATCACCTTTATTTCTAAATATATCCCTCCTTCCTACTCAAAAATCCACCCCTTGTGACAAAGAACAAAATATAAAGAAAAAGAAATGCAGAACCATAAAACTAAATAAACACATCATGATCTACACAGTACACGATGTGTTATTCATCTACTGTCCTCAACCTCTGCAAAGAAGGGTGTTTTATTCCTCACCTTCTTCCCGAGGCAAAGCTTCCCCATTGTAAGTACAGTATTTAATTTAAATTTATAGTTCAATTTATATTGAACGGTAATTTCATATATTGTTTTCCTGATTCTACTCACTTTACTCTGTATATGTTCATGTATCTTCCCATGCTTCTTTATATTTTTTAAAGTCATTATTTCATTTTTCCAAAAAATTATTAATTTATTTGTTTTCAGTTTTCAACACTTACTTCCCTACATTTTAAATTTTCTCTGCTTTTCTCCCCATTCCCTCCCCAAGGCTGAATGCAATCTGATATGGACTCTACACATATATTCCCATTAAACACATTTTCACATTAGTCATGTTGCATAGAGGAATTATAGTGAATGAAACCATGGGAAAAACAAAACAAAACATAACAAAAGAGAAAATAGTTTGCTTCATTCTGAATTCCAACTCCAGAGTTCTTTCTCTGGATATAGATGACATTTTGCATCATGAGTCCTTTGGAAATTTTTTAGGTCCTTGCATTGCTGAGAATGGTTAAGTCCACTGTGGCTGTTACTGTGTATAACCTTCTTTTGCTTCTGCTCACTTCACTCAGCATCAGTATTTCCAGGACTTTCTGAAGTCCTCCTGTTCATCATTTCTTATTCCCTTATATTAGTATACCACAACTGTTGTCATTCTCCAATTGATGGGAATCCCCTCAGTTTCCAGTAACTGGCCACCACAAAAAAAGAGATGCTATGAATATTTTTGTACATGTGAGTCCTTTTCCCATTTTAATGATCTCTTTGGGATACAGCCCTAGAAGAAGTATTGCAGGGTAAAAGGGAATGCACATTTTTATAGTACTTTAGGCATAGTTCCAAACTGCTCTCCAGAATGGCTAGATCAGCTCACAGCTCCACCAACAATGAACTCTTCCACATCTTCTCCAACATTGATCATGTTCTTGTTTTATCATGTTACACAATCAGATAGGTGTGATGTGGTACCTCAGAGTTTTTTTGATTTGCATCTCTTCAATCAACAGTAATTTAGAGCATTTTTCATGTAACTATTGATAGTTTTAATTTCTTCCTCTGAAAACTGCTTGTTCATAGCCTTTGACCACTTATCAATTGGGGAATGAAAGTATTTTTTATGGCATGATAATTTTCTACAACAATATTTGTTGAGACATCTCTCTGTCTATAACCCTCATCTTTCAAAAAGTCAAGCATCCATTCTTAAAGAAGATGAGTATTTATTCAGCAGATCCTCCTGGGTATAGAAAATAATTAAATTGTATAGTTCTTGCCCTGAATGAATTTCAAATCATCACCATCACCTTCAGAAAAAATATATTAAAATAACATTTATCATCATAAATAAAAAAATAATATTAAGCATCTACTATATGCCAAGCACTATGCTAAGTGTTGGTGATCCAAAAAGAAGCAAAAGACAGTCCCCGCCCTCAAGAAACTTCCAATCTAATCAGGGAGTCAACGTGTGAACAAATATATACCAAGTGAGCTATATGCAAGAAAAATAGGAAATAATTAACAGAGGGAGGTCATTGAAATTAAGAAGGGACAGGGAAGACTGCCTCGAGAAGGGAGAATTTTAGTTGGGAAAGGAAGGAAGTCATAGAGGTCAGTAGGTGGAGAAGAAGAACATTCCAGACAGGGGACAGGCAGAGAAAGTAGCTAAAAGTTGAGAAATGGAGAATCTTTTTTGAGGAATGGCCGTTAAGCTTTGACTTTGGAGGGTGGGGTAGGATGGAGTGGAGGTGCTCATAGAAACCCATAAAGACATATGAAGTATAAAATGCAAATCTTTGGAGAGACTCTCAGTCACTAAACTATTAATTACATCAATTAATACTTTAATGTAATTAATTAATTTTAAGTGGACTCACCATATATAATTGTTTTTAAAAATTGTTTTTAATAAAGCATCTGAGCTATTGCAGTACAGAGTTCATTTGGGCAAACCTCTAAATCAAAACCATTACTCTTTGACCAAAAACTGAGAACTCTCCAGACCCTTCTATCCCCATAATAGTCCACAAACAAAAATTCAGCCTGATAGTTAACTTTCATAACTTAACAAAACTTAACAAAACATAACCAGGCATTCTACCTTTCCTCTATGCCATTTATCTCCTTGCCCCTTGCAAGAGTTGAATATTCATACTCCTTACCTCTATTTGGTGAAATAACAACTTTCTTTAAATCCCAGTGCTGACATATTTCCTATATGAGGATTTTATAAATATTAACAACTACCCTCTTCTCCTTTTAAATTTTTTTTATTCTTTATTTATATTTGGCAATTACATATGTGTGTAAATATTTTCCCCATCAGTAGCATGTGAGTTCCTTGGGGATAAGGGAAATCTTGTTTTGTCCATAGATCTCCAACATAGTGCCTTGCATACAGAACTTATTTTTTTCTTCGAATTAATTTAAATTAAATGTCCCTTTTGACATCAGGCAAAGAAAAGTCAACAAGAAAATATGAAGAAAAGGATGATTTCCTTCCCATGTATTGAGTCTTCAGTAAATTTCATGTGAAGTAGTGTAAATAATACTTTTTTGGCAGTAAGACACTTTATTTTTTATTCCAGATTTGTTGACCGATCACATGACCTTGAGTTATTTAATCTCTCTGGGCATCAGTTTCTTCATATGTAAAACAAAGGGGTTATATGCATAATCTTGAAGGTGTTTTTCAACTTATATAATGATTTTTTTTTCAAAAAATGCTTATGAAATCTTGACATTTCTCTTAGTTCAGGACACTTTAAAAATACCTTATGCCCTATATGGAAACAACTCCACTGCACTGTGATGACAGCATTTACACATTACTTCTAACTTTGGTATGTTTTGCAATCAGAGGAATTATATACAGCAATAACTTTTGTATACTTGCATGAGGATTTTTCTCTTTTAAATGGATTATACACCTGATCTGTTGACATGTTCACAAATATATGTATTACATATGATAATTACCTTAGAATATGACAAAGAGAACCCAAGGAGATAAACTCTGACACATACCAGAATTATGTTTATATAGCAATATGACTGGAGTTATCTATCAACATAAACATACATGAATTTACTACACTGTGAATCTTCTACATATTTTACACAATTTTGTGTTTATGCTTATATTAGTGAAATGCTTTTTCCCTTATAATGGTCCATATACATCATGCATTATTAGATTAGAGTCTCTTTTGGTAGCAGTTCATTTGTAAATGTTTGAGCACAGGCTAATTGTACATGTTGGCTTATAGTAAGGTTGGTTTAGAGGTTGCCAAGGATTAGTTTAATTTAAGCAAAGGTGCCCATGCTCCATACATCACCCCTCCTACTGATTATAATTCAGGGATTACTGATGTCAAGCAGTTCTTTTTTTCATCCTTCTTGCTGTCTCTAACTAAAATAGAGGAAATAGCAATGTTTTTATCTTACCACATATTTCTAGAATACAGAATATTATACCTTAGAACTGTAATAGAGGAACTAAAATTTGCACAGACAGATATATGTGTGTACATTAGTATATTATACATATATATATATATACACACACACAGTATGTGTGTACATATATGTATAACCAAGATATATTCAGATGATTTTATTGATGTATGATAACCAAAATTTATTATAATAATTTGAGGTTTATAAAGCATTTTACATAAATTTTCTCATTTCAAATGTTGACTTTGCTACTTATCACTTCTGTGGCCTTAGATCACTTTACCTCTCCATGTCTTGGTTTCCTCAAGTTTAATTAATTAATCAACAAGTACCTTTCAAGAGCTTCCTAAGTATTAGATATCTTGCTAAGCATGAAAGACATAAAGACAAAAGTGAAACAGTTCTTGTCCTCAGGCACCTTACATTCTAAGATGGAAGCAATACATAACTAAGTATGTGTAAATGTGTGTATGTATGTATTATAAGTTAATCCTTGGAAGGAAAGCACTAGTAGCTGCAAATGGCAGAAATGCATCATATTAGCTTAATAAGGAAACCCCTGATTTCAAAAGGCAAAATTTAGGATAGCATTAGAGAAATGGAGAAAAAGAAAAGAAAATATGAAGATGAAAACAGCATTTAGGCTAGTATAACTGGACTTTAGAATGTGTGGGAGGAGTAATATGTGAGAAGAGTATAAAAGATATAAAGGGATTGAAGTGCAAAGACCTTCAAATGTCAAAACAAAGAGTTTTCAGTTGATCCTTCATGTAATACAGAACTACCAGAATTTATTGAGTAGGGGGAGAGTGGCTCGATCAGATCTGTGAGTTAGGGAAATCATGTTGGCAGCTATGTGGAGGGTGGATTGAAATACTGAGAATCTCAAGACAAGGTGCCTAATTAGAAGGTTTTGTCAGTAATTATGGTGAGAGGTCACAGGGCTTGAAATTAGTGTGGTGGCTGGCTGTGTAAACAAAACACTATAGACATGCAGGAGATGTTGTGAGAAACAGATAAGACATCTGGCAACTTACTGCATATACAGGCTGAGAAGTGATGACACTTAGATTATGAACCTGAGTGACAGGAAAGATGATGGCATGCTTAATAGTAATAGGAAAGTTTATAAGGATGACATAATAAAAAATAAGTTCGGTTTAGGACACATTGAGATTGAGATATCTCCAAGTCATTTGGTTTAAAATGTCCAATATGTAGTTTGCTGTATTTGACTGGAACTTCAGACATAGAATATAGGACTAGATATGGAGATCTGTCAACATTTGCAAGACAATAATTAAGCTCACTGAGCTAATAAAAGCAGGCACACAAAGAAAAAGGGGGAGGAGGCAAGAGAGAACTTTGATGTAAACCCACAGTTATTGGTCTAAGAATCCAGCAAAGGAGTCTGAGAAAGAGTGATCAAATAGCTTGGAGGACTAAGAGATACAAGTATGAAGAAAACAGAGAGGACAGAAAAGTAAGTGAAAGTGGTAAATAACATCAAATGCTGCAGGGATGTCAAAAAGAATCAGAATTGAGAAAAAACTGCTAGATTTCTCAATTAAAGAATCCATGGTAACTTTGGAGAGAGCAGTTTTAGGTGTGTTAATGTAGGGGAATATAGAAGACCTCTTGCTCTAAATATGTGATTCTCAAAGCTCTGTGAAATTAACCCTATTAATATTACCATTTTACAGAGGAGAATAGTGAGTTTCAGAAGGTTAAGTGACTTGTGTGTGGTCACCCAGCTAGTGCAGGTCAGGGAAGAGGAATCCAAATGTAGACCCCACTGAAGGAGTCTAAAACCTTTCAATGCTAGGATTGTTCTCTGGGTTGTATTTTCTTTATCTATAAAGGGAGAAATTAGACGATGTTTTGTAAATTCCTTTCCAGTTCAAAATTCTGTGATCTTATTTCAAAGGAAAATGTGTAAGTTTGTGTAAAGGCAGAAATGGTCCATTGTGAATAGCCCAATGAGTCTCAACCAAATGTGGATGGCATCCTCAGGGAAGTTGCTTCTAAGTCCTCCTGGTGCATGACTCATGAATTTAAAAACACACTTTTTAAAACAGCATTGATGTGATTGTCAGGGTTATACAAAGCTGCACTTCTCAGACTCATGAGTCAATAATCCGAGGAGAGGTTTATATTTTAGATGTTGGGTGTCAATTGTTTCTGTCAACATTATATTTGCCAGGAAAATCTGTCAGGGAGATATGATAATATGACAGCTGGGAGCATCACTTACTTTTCATTGTCTCATGTCTCACAAAAGCATGTACAGACCAAAAGGTGGTATTGTGTGAAGTACAGAACAGGAAGAGTCAAAGAATATAACTTTAGTGTCTATAGGACTTAATTTTCTCTCCACAATAGGAAAAAATAAGAAAAAATAAACATTCAAAGGAATGGTTAGAGGCACATGAGAGAAATTTATTGTCATTGTAAAGAACTATCTCCCACAAAACTATTTCCTTACCCCAAAGTATAAACCATAGTTCCACTGTTTTGTTAATCTGGTTATAGCACACTTTTATAGAGAAAGCTATCCTGCAAAATGTATGTTTTCTCTTCTTTATGTCATAATCCTTTCTCTGTAAGAAAACAACTCTATTGTATCATATTTATACATGTAAATACATGATAGGTAATATGTGACAGGTAATGGAAAGCTGGGCTTTTTCTCAATTATTTCTTACCCGAAGCCATAGTTTCTCACCTAATTCATTGCTCCATGATTACCTCACTTCAAAAATCCCCCCAAATCTCTTTTGCTTAACACTCAAACAGATCTTCGTTCTCAACACGGTGGATGTTCTCTCTAATGAAGTGCCTCGTACACGAGGACAGCCCCTTTTTCGTACCTCTTATCCATATCTTCCCATAAATTCACCGTGAAGGAGAAAGGGGTCCAATCAATGTGTTTAAGTCTTCCTCACTTACTCTTAACATAAGGAAAATGTGAGTGGAACACTCTATACATCTGCCATTTGTTACCCTTATTGTGTGATCAGACCATTTTCTCTTCCCACCATTCATTTCCATGGTGACATCTTTTAACACTTTCTTTTACCATCTTCCTTGTGGGCTATATATTGGAGCCTACTTAGAAAACATTATATTTTCTTGACTGTATTGTGTACAATATTCATTCTCAGTTTTTCAGACTTGATTGAATACCATGCTTTGTTTCCATACAAAACCATCCCTTGAATGGTGTTATATGGGTCTGTTTCTTAGAGAAGTTTGGGGTCATTAAGAGAGATCTTGTAATTTTCTAAAGACAATCTAGCATGCTCTCCTCCTGTTTAACTCTGAGAATTCATTTTTCATTTGTATATGTGTACATATATATATGTATGCATAACTATATACACATACACAGAAAACATTTATTAATGTGTACATATACATATACGCATGTGCACATATATGATTCCTATTACATCACCATATATTAAAATATGTCAATATTGGATATATATCAGTATGTGAATATGTATGCACACATCAGTATGTATCTATAGGTAGATGATCCAACACATATCAAAACGTGGGCCATAAAATTCTTTATTTGATTAGTCTTTCCTATATAGATGGTCAAGTCAAACTTTTTTGAGTGATTGCAGATCATTTCCAAAACTTTCTCCAGTGTTCCAGATTATAATACAGCTAGGACAATATGATCTATAAAGAGGAATATCCAAAGAAATTCACCATTCACAAGCAATCCTTTTCCAAGTTAGACTACTGAATCTTTGAAAATATATATCTCTGTTGTATGCCTCATCTTAGGTTTATAATTATAAAATAATTCATCAAGGTAATTTGTAATATATTTTTAACTAAATCTCCAGTCAAATTGATGTATAAATTAGACAACTTATTGGAAGAGATCTTATGAGCTGATATTCTATGATGCTGAATTAAATGTATGTTTATAATCACTAAACAATAAGCAAAATGGGATTTTTGATTCTCTATATATTTCATTCATTTCTAAATTTGTAAAAAATGATATTTTGTACAATATTACTTGCAGAAACCCGCTTACTATCTACTAATACTGCTAGATGACCTGGATTCATGTATAACTAAGTCACATTAAGACTTTTAGATTCTAAATTAGGTATATAAGACAGTAGTTGTTATTTTGTTTGCTTGTTTCATAGGATTCTGTTTTCTACATCTTTGGTATCTGCCCCTCCTTCAGATACCTTGGGAATCAATCTCTCAATAATCTCATAATTGAGTTACCTTATCCTATATTTATAGTACTTTAAACTAATTTTTTCCTTTGACCCTCCCAGGGTTGCTATAGAACTGAACTTCATATTTGTTATCTCCCCTCAATTAGAGGATACATTCCTTGAGAGTAGGAGCTGTCTCTTTGTTCTTAGGTGGATCACCCAATATAATAAAATGCTTGACACATAATAGATGTTTAATTATTTTTTTCATTATTTATGAGAGTTTTGAGAGATTGTTTCCCATGCTTCTATAGTCTTCTAATGTTAATGCTCTATATGAGTTACATTTGTCTCAAGACTCTCTCAAACTAATAACACAAGCTTGTAATTTATTAGCATGAAAGGAAAAAGCAGAGTTCACATAAGATTAACCTCATTTCCTTTTTTTTTAATAGAGATACTAGTCTGGACCAAATTCCAGTATGCCTAGGTTCTAGAAAATTATTTAACAAAGTCTCTTGTTATACTTCTCAAAAAAGATGGAGAAATGTGCCCTAGATCGTAGGACAGTTAGATGGATTTAGAACTGTTGAATGGCCTGACAATAAAAATAATTCATCATTAATTGCTCTGTGTCAATTGCAAGAGTTCTCCAGTGGAATGTCCTTGGTATTGATCCTTGATGTCATGATACTTGAACTTTATCACCACTGATGTGAATAAAGGTAAAATTGAAATATTTTACTAGATTTTCATATGATGCAAAACAAAGTAGGATGCATAAGATTTTAGGTCACAGAATCAGAATTCTAAAGGATCTCTGCAGATTAGAACAATATGAAAAAACTAATAAGATGAACTTTTATAAATATGACTATAAATTCCTAAACTTATATTCAAAAAAATAAACTTTAAAAGTTCAGAATCGATGAGGTATAACTAGACAATATTTCATATAAAATTTAAAAAAATCAATGAACACAAACTCAATATGAGTTAGTAACACAAACAATCCTCTTGCCCAGTCAGACCTTATCTATACTAATATATCCACTTTTAGACACCCCATTTTAGGAAAGGCAATGACAAATTATAAGGAGCCCAAAGGAGGAGAAGAAAGGAATTCAAGATAATAATATATGAGGATTATTTGGACCTGAGAAAGTTTGTCCTGAAGAAAAGACTCAAGGTAGGATATAAAGTTGTCTTTAAGTGTTTGAAGATGAAGAAAATGAATTTGATCATTTTGACTTCTGAATTTAGGACCAGGAGGAATGAGACAAATTTGTGGATAGGCAAATTTTCACTCAATGTAAGGAAAAACAAACAGCTTTTATAAAACTAGAGCAAGCCAAGAGTGGAAATCAATCGAAATTAGAAAGACAATTTTATGCATAATTTATAAAAGAGATTCTTGAACTGGCTGGCCTTTGAAGTCATTCCAACATTGTGATTCTATTACTAGCAAAATATAAAATATTAGTGCTGGAAGAAACATAAGGAGCCATCTAATGTAATCTTTTCATTTTACAGATAGGGAAAGCCCAAAGAAGGCAAATAACTTGCCAAAGAACTAAGGTACATGGAGAATCTACTTTGGGAAAATTATACATATTGTCATCATTTTCTCATTATGTTCCAATACTTTAAAAGATATGTCATTGGTATGTATGCTAAAACCATCAGAATAGATCATAAATTTTTCCATACATACCATGAGAAATATTATTCTTGATTACTTTTTTCAATCATCATCTTGAGGTCAAAAAGATGATAAATTTCTGATAGTATCAACAGAGAATTTTGTTTTGTAATTTTCTAGCACTCTTATTACTCAATAGAATAAATTGCAGTTATCTGTGTTGGCTTACGCATCTCTCTCTAAAATCATATCGATGAGTGCAGTGACAATATCTTATCTAAATTTTGTGTCTCCCTCAGCACAAAGTCAAACAGTAAGTGCTTAATAAAGGTATTTGCTGATAATCATGTTGAGGAGATTCTTTCAAAGTAACTAGGTTTCTCCTGACAACATTGTTTGTAAAGGTGAAGCCTTTCCTTGAAACATAAGTTAACAGCTTACATTTATATAACATTTTAAAGGTTGCAAAGTGTTTTACACAGATTGTCTCATGTGGGAGATGGGTGTTGTTATCTTACATTTTATACATAAAGAAACTGAGGCTGAGGGAATGGTTTTTTTAGTGGCATACAACTAATAAGTGTGTCAAGTGGCAATTGAATCCAGGTCCTCTTAGCTCTAAGTCCAGTGTTCTAATCACCATTGAACTACCTCATAAATCTATAGTGGGAAATATCCTTAGAAATCATCCAGTCTGCACATGTAAAATTGATTTCAAATTACTTGCCTTTTTAAAGAGAAGTGTGGCCAGGGAGGGAGAGAATTTGGAACTCAAAAAAATATTTAAAATTATTGTTTACATGAAATTGAAGGAAAAATAAAAATAAATTTGAAAAATCATTTATCCAACATAGTCACATTAAAAATGAAAAATGTGAGTACAGAGAGGTCTACTTAGTTAAGTCTTGCCTGAATTTCATGCTTCACAGGCAAAGACTTCCATATCTCAAGGTCACATCTACAACTCAGTGAGGCATCCATGTTTGTCTTAAGTTGGCAATTTCCCCATTTCTCTAAACAAAATAGGAGGAAATCCATTTCTTATTATTCATTATACACTATCTTTTAAATAGACTACAGCAAATAGTATTTCATTTTAATACTTACTGAGCATCAAACTAATGAAAATGTTTTTGCTTTAATGAAATAGAGAACAGTATTTTGGTTCTGCATAAGAACAGAATTTTAAAAATACTTTAGCATTTTTATAGAAGATTTATGCATTTTGACATGCTGAGCTAGCTCAAGGGTCCTCATCATCCATAGAGGTCATTTAAAATCTCAGTTCTGCAAGGAGGATTTGAAACTCATTCCCTCTTACTATAAATTCTCAGGAGATTTTTTTTTTAAAGCTCAGGGAGATCAGACACCTACATATTAACCAAATTTTGCACTAACTGTTTTAAAATGAGATAAAAAAACTATGCTGAACTAATTCCATTCCAATACTTTAAGCTTGATGTTACCACACGTACTTATCATTGTGCCATAAAACTGACATGTATAATCTAAGAAGAGTCTTCTGAAATAGTTTGAGAAGTAGAGCTTGGATAAATTTTAGTTTTCCTCCCTCTAAAGAGAAGCTCAAACTCTGCAGTGTAATTCTAATGTGACCCTTCATTTTCAGAGAGTATATCAATGGGACATAAGCTCATTGCTGTTTCTAATAGACTAGAAAAGCATTGCATGTGATGGCAGATTCTATGAAGATTGTATTAGATGATGGCAGACAGGCTCTTATACTTAAGTTGGCATCAGATGATGGATTATTTGACCATGACAATTCATGGAACCAAGAGAAATATGAAATTGTTCTCAAAACATTGTAATCCTCTTCTACTTCTACAATGCAGAAAAAAGGACAGGGTATGTTAAGAATTACATTAATTTTTCTCATCAATAACATTATGTAAAATATGATCTTATCTTTTAGTCAGGGACTGGTTGATCATAGACCTAGGAGTTATTTAAATATGAGTTCATGTCATCTAATCACAACAGATGGTAAAAGCAACAAAAATTACAAAAAGGATAGATGTGAAAAGATATTGTATTCAATGAAAACAGTTCTAACATGACCTAGTCACATATATTGGTGTTGATGTTGAAACACTGGAAATGGATTAAGGCAAAGACATTAACATTTGATTATCAGCATTTCAAATAGAAGCTAATTTTGCCGCAATAAGGAGGCTAGTAGAGTCCCAAAGCCAGAAACCATTGGATATATTTGCCTAGTGTTGTAATGAAAGCTAAAACAATACTAATTTAGAACACAATCAATTTCACAAAATATGAAATAGGATAGTGAAAGTGGAAAGTAGTATAAGGAAAATTTGCAGAAATTTGCAAAAAATTTGCAGACTGTCAATGTCATCCCAAGGAAATTCATGGATGAAAACTCTGAGACCATCGAGACAATGATGTAGAACTGTTGCACCTCAATAGTAACTTATTTACATCATTAATAGTGGAAAAAGCCACATTTGAACTTTAAATCCTTGAATATTTTTCATTATTTATGAAAGTAGAGATTAAAGATAAGGTCATGAGAGATTACTAAAGTAATCCAAGTATCTTTACAGGATAGAACATCATTTTGAAAGCATCAATTTTTAATGGATGAAAAGACTTAGAACAAACTAGAAAGAAAAATGAGGGTCAAGTATATCTCCCCTAAAAGGTAACTGAGGGGTCAAGACAAAAGTAGCTGTTGAACCACATACTTTTTATACAATGTTTATTAGAATGATCAACACATATCAAGGGCATCCTTGATTAAAAAAAAAAATATGAGGAAGTAATAGAGAGGTCTTTATAAGCATTTTTCTATGGAAGAACTCACCTTCACAGTCATTGAGTTGTCATACTATTCACATAATTCCCTTTCAGTAAATTTGAAGGGAACACAAAATTCTCCTAAAATCTTCACTTTTTTTTTTTAAACTAAACACTTCACATTTATTGACAGTAAAAAATAGGAGGAGGTAAGTCTGGTAATCAGCACAGGCTAAATGTCAGAGGGCCATAATTGAAACTAAGCAGGCCCCTCTTTCCCCCCCATTCTCCACTTCAATCAACCCCAATAGATCCCTTCACCATTGCCAAAGACACCTCCATGCTCTTCCCTCTTTAACAGATGGTATTTGTCTTTTTCTCGGAATCAAAATATTCCATGGGCCTCTCAAGGGGAAGGGAGAGGTAGGGTGTATCTCCCAGGCCATACCTTGAGAAAAAAAAAATTTGGCCACTGCATTTAAAAAATACTTAGAAAAACTGTTAGGTGGGGCTACTCCCCCCATCTTGGTGTGGGAAGACTGGTAGCCTGGGAGAGGGAAGGCTTCTGCTTCAGAGAGCTTGCCTCTGCCCTCTGAGATGACATACTCAGGCTGAGCACACATACCATTTTGCCCAGGCTCCATTGGAGATGGCCACAGGAGGCTTGTCACAGAGATATGCACTCAGGACTACATGGCAGGTAGTGATGTCTGAGTCACAAGTTGCCACCAGGGGCTTTGAGAGGTTCACCTTGTTCTCCTTGAACAGTCCTTAGATGGCATCAGAACTTTTCTTCAGGCCTTTCTCAGTCAGGAGAAGCAGGATCAGAGCAGGTTTCAGGGATGAAATCCCCAGAAACAGCAGTGGTTTGCAGATCCCTCAACCCACAGGCACCAAAGGTCAGTGAGAGGGCCTTTTCAACCTGAGTCAGAAGGGCGCAGAGCAAACCACTGTCCCTGGCCATAGGCAGTGGCAGAGGCTGGGCAACAGAGGCTTCTAGAAGCCATGGCAGGCAAGTAGCAGCCAGTGTCCATTGTTCTATTGGTGGAGCACTGAGCATAAAGCCTCTGGTGGAATTGAGTGGCTGATCTGAATCTCAGCCTTGAGAGGCAGCCCTGCCCCCACCTAAAGCCCCTGGGGGAATTGAGCAGCGGATCTGAATCTCAGCTCTGAGCACAGTCCTGGGGTAGGCAGGAGTACTAGGACTCTAGTCTTGATAAAGGGTTCAGTAGTCAAGTAACTGACTGGGAAAATGCCCTAAAAAGGAAAAAAAATAAGACCATAGAAGGTTACTTTCCTGGTGAGTAGGTATTTCCTACCATCACTTTGGATTAGGAAGAACAAAGCATACTGTCAGAGGAAGTCAAGGTTTCTGCATTCAGTACCTCCAAAATGAATATACAATGGACCTAGGCCATGGAAGAGCTTGAAAAGCAAGTCAGCAGCTTGCTAAAGGAGAACTAAAAAAATGCTGAGGAAAACACCACCTTTAAAAATAGGCTAACTCAATTGCTAATGAGGAGAAGAAGGCTTTAGAAAGCAGAATTAGCCTAATGGAAAAGGAGGTGCAAAAGCTCACTGAACAAAATAGTTCTTTAAAAATGAGAGTGGAGGAGGCAGAGCCAAGATGGTGGAGGAGAAAAAGACACACATACATTAGCTCTTCCCCTACAGCTCATAAAATACTTGTAAAGAAAACCTCTCAACAAATTTTAGACCAGTAGAAGCCACAGAACAACAGAGTTGAGGAGATTTCCAACTCAGGGTGACCTGAAAGGCCAAAGGGAAAGATCTGTGGCACCACATGCAGACCAGAGCCCAGCCCAGCTTTGGCCGCATGGCACGGTGCTGGGAGGAGGACATGAGCAGGTATCAGGGGCAGAATCTCCAGAGGCAATAGCAATGGTTTGCAGATCTCTCAACCCACAAGTGCCAAACGTCAGGGTTTTTTCAGCGGGCAGAGAAGGGAGCACAGTCATCCCAAAGTGACAGCCTCAGGCAGCATCAGCTCCCATAGTAACCCCCACAGCAGCCTTGATCCATTGTTGGATCATAAAACACCTGGGGGCACTGAGTTGCTGATCCTTAACTGAGCCTTGTGTGGAGGCCCTGCCCTGCCTAATATTCCTAGAGAAATTAAGGCAGCTGATCTTTATCTCATACTGAATGGTGGCCCTGCCCCAGTCAAAATCTCCTGGGGGAATTGAGTAGTTTATTTCAATCTTAGCCCCCAGTGCTTCCTTCGTGGACTGGAGGCCAGGTGATTGTGGAGAGGAAACTACTACTCACAGATTCCGGGCACAAAAGTTTCTTATTGCTCCCAGACAAGTGTACATGCTTGATTGTGCCACCTTGACAAGGATGCAAAAGTCAAGTAATTGGTTGGTAAAATACTCAAAAAGGGAAAAAAAATAATATTATAGAAGGTCACTTTCTTGGTGAACAGATACCTTTTCCCATTCTTTCAGATGAAGATGAACAATGCTTACAATCAGGGAAAGACATAAAAGTCAAGGTTTCCGTATCTCAAACATCCACAATGAATATTCAATGGTCTCAGGCCATGGAAGAGCTCAAAAAGGATCTTGAAAATCAAGTAAGAGAGGTAGAGGAAAAATTGGGAAGTGAAATGAGAGAGATGCAAGAAAATCATGAAAAATGAGTCAACAACTTGCTGAAGAAGACCCAAAAAAATGCTGAAGAAAATAACACCTTGAAAAATAGGCTACCTCAACTGGCAAAAGAGGTTCAAAAAGCCAATGAGGAGAAGAATGCTTTAAAAAGCAAAATTAGTCAAATTGAAAAGGAGGTCCAAAAGTTCACTGAAGAAAATAGTTTTAAAAAAATGAGAGTGGACTTCAGGGAAGCTAACATCTATACGGTAAACCATAAAGTTACAAAAGAAAACCTAAAGATTGAAAAAATAGAAGATAATATGAAACATCTCATTGGAAAACCAACAAACCTGGAAAATAGATGCAGGAGAAACAATTTAAAAATTATAGGACTACCTGAAAGTCATGACCAAAAAAAGAACCTAGATATTATCCTGGGGGAATAGCCAGGAGTAGAAAGATTCATATATGCTAGCTCCAGACTCACAGCCCATGAATTTCCTGTAAAAAAAACAAATTATGGAGCAGTGGAAGCCCTGCAGCAAGGGAGTGAAGGAGATTTCTGTTCCATAGAACCCTGAAAAACTGACCCCAAAGGTCCGTCGCCCCCCACTGAAAGTCAAGGCTGGGGAGCAACATTTGAATCTCAGACACCAAGCACTAGCTGGGCGGATCTAGGTGGGGGTGCAAAGGAATCTCAGAAGTCAAGTAACTGGCTGGGAAAATGCCCAGAAAAGGGAAAAAAATAAGACCATAGAAGGTTACTTTCTTGGGGAACAGATGTTTCCTCCTTTCCTTTCCGATGAGGAAGAACAATGCTTACCATCAGGGAAAGATATAAGAGTCAAGGCTTCTGTATCCCAAACATCTGAAATAGATATCCAATGGGCTCAGGCCATGGAAGAGCTCAAAAAGGATTTTGAAAATCAAGTTAGACAGGTGGAGGAAAAACTGGGAAGAGAAATGAGAGAGATGCAAGAAAAGCACAAAAAATGGGTCAATACCTTGATAAAGGAGACCCAAAAAAATGCTGAAGAAAATAAAACCTTGAAAAATAGGCTAACTCAATTGGCAAAAGAGGTTCAAAAAGCCAATGAGGAGAAGAATGCTTTCAAAAGCAGAATTAGCCAAGTGGAAAAAGAGGTGCAAAATCAGAATGGAACAGATAGAGGCTAATGACTTTCTGAGAAACCAAGAAATCACAAAACAAAACCAAAAGAATGAAAAAAAATGGAAGCTAATGTGAAGTATCTCATTGGAAAGACATTATCCTTCATGAAATTATCAAGGAAACCTGCCCTGATGTTCTAGAACCAGAGGGCAAAATAAATATTGAAAGAGTCCACTGATCGCCTCCTGAAAGAGACCAGAAAAGAGAAACTCCTAGGAATATCTACATAAAGGGATTGAAGGGAGTGGAATATGATATTCCAGAAGTCAAAAGATCTAGGACTAAAACCAAGAATCATCTACCGGGGAAAACTGAGTATAATACTTCAGGGGAAAAATTTTCTTTCAATGAAATAGAGAACTTTCAAGCATTCTTGATGAAAATATCAGAGCTAAAAAGAAAATTTGACTTTCAAACACAAGAATCAAGAGAAGCATGAAAAGGTAAACAGGAAAGAGAAATCGTAAGAGACTTACTAAGGTTGAACTGTTTATATTCCTACATGGAAAGATAGTATTTGTGACTCTTATTGTATTTGTAACTCTTTAAACTTTTTTCAGTATTTCAGTAGTTGGTGGGATTATACACA
>CM053769.1:372974804-373023528 GCA_028658325.1 Potorous gilbertii
ACACACACACACACACACACACACACACACACACAGCCCGGGTTGAATCAGAAGGAATGATATCTATAAAAAATAAAATTAAGGGGTGAGAGAGGAATATATTGGGAGGAGAAAGGGAGAAATGGAATGGGACAAACTATCACTCATAAAACAGATAAGAAAAATCTTTTTCAATGGGGGAGAAAAGGGAGGAGGTGAGATGGGAAATGTGAAGCTTAATCTCTTCATATATGGATTAAGAGGGGAATAACATGCTCAATCAATTTGGTATGAAAATCTAGCTTACACTACAGGAAAGTAGGGGAGAAGGGGACAAGTGGAGTGAGGGGAATGATAGAAGAGAGGGCAAATGGGAGAAGGGAGTAATTAGAAGTAAACACTTTGGAGAAGGGACAAGGTCAAATGGGAGAACAGAATAAATGGGGGACAGGGTAGGATGGAGGAAAATATAGTTAGTATTATACAACCTGGCTATTATGGAAGTCTTGTGCAAGATGACACATACATAGCCTGTGTTGAATTGCTTGCCTTCTCACTGGGGATGGTTGGGGAAGAAAGAAGGGAGAGAAGTTGGAATTCAAAGTATTAGAAATGAATGTTGAGAATTGTCATTGAATATAACTGGAAAATAAGAAATACAGGTAATGGGGTATAGAAATCTATCTCGCCCTATAAGAGAAAAGAAAAGATGGGGATAAGGGAAGGGTGGGGTGTGATAGAAGGTGGGGCACATTGAGGGAAGGGGTAATCAGAATGCCACATGTTATGGGGTGGAGAGAGAGGAGAAATAGAACATTTGGAACTCAAAATTTTGTGAAAATGAATGTCAAAATCTACAAATAAATAAATAAAACTATATAAAAACAGATCAGGATAGTAGGTGCTTCTCTGAAGTCCCACACGATACTTCTACCTCATTTTCTTGTCTTTTTTCAAGACTCGGCTCAAATCTCACCTTCTGGAAGAGGACTTCTTTCATCCCACCAGCAACTAATGCCTTCCCATTTCAGATTGCTTTCATAATACTCTGTCGACATCTTGAATACATCTGGATATTTACATGTTACCACTCCCATTAGAATTCTAGTTCCTTGAGAGCAGAAACTAAAGGTTGATTTTGTTGTTGTTGATTTGCTTTTTGGTTTGTTTTGTTTGCCCTTGTTTGCCCTTGTTTGTATCCTCAGTACTTTTACAGTGCCTGGCACATAGTAACAGCTCAATAAATGTTGGTTGACAAATCAAGATTTCTTCTGTTAGGTTCCTATTTTAGTTATTAATTTATTTTCAGTTTTCAACATTCATTTCCACAGAATTTTGAATTTCAAATTGTCACCCTATCTCTCCCCTCCCCACACCTTAGGACATTGTGTATTCTGATTACACTTTTCTCCAAACTGCCCTCTCTTCTATTACTTACCACCCCCCCAACACACACACACACACTTATCCCCTTCTCTTCTATTTTTATATGGCAAGATAGAATTCTATTCCCAATTGCCTATATATTTTATTTCCTAGTGGCGTATAAAAGAAATGTTAACATTCATTTTTAAAGCTTTGAGTTCCACATTCTCTCCCTTCTCCCTTCCCATTCACTCTCATTGAGAAGGCAAGCAATTCAATAAAGTTATGCAGTAGAATCTCAGTTCACAAATTTCATTTATGTTTGTTCCAAGATTATGTTCATCATACTATTCGTTCATATTGCAAAGCAAGTTTTCCCATAGGAAATAACGTAAAATCAGATGATCAGTACCACATACCCAAAAATATTCATATAAAACAATTATATATAATTTTAAGCAAGATTTTTGTTCCTAATGTGCCTGAAATACAATAGCAATGATTAATACACAATGTAAACTGAAAATAAAATAAAATAACCTGCACTTTACCTTTGAGAAATGTTATGACTGGCAAGAGGGAAGCAAGAAGGAGGAAGGGTTACTGCTTACAAGGAGAATCTCCTTCTCTGAGAACAAGTATTTCAATATCAGGAGTGTTCTCTCAGGCTACTTTCACTAAAAATGAGACTAACACTACTGCCCTCACATTTTTTTTGTTTTTAGAATCACTTTCACATTTTGACTCATTGATTTATTTTTCTTTACATTTGGTTCTGACGGAATCTATCTAACAATACTGTATTTGATGTTTTTTCAGAATGTCACAGGAATGTGACATTGCATTATCATTAAAAATATTCAAGGCTCCCGTTATTACACCCTTATTTGGGTGATATTTTGCAACAAAATTTTGATGCTCATACTGCAAATTGTCCATGTGGCTGTGCCCATGCCAAACTGCACTCTTCTCCCAGCCTGGTGCCATAGACCTTTCCAGTTGGACTTCAAGGCTGTCTTGTGCTGGAAATCGGTTTCTCTCTGTGATTTTGTAGTTTCTGCTGCTCTAGAAATCTGTTTAAAATAATTTTTATAGATATTTTGAGGGGTTTGCGGGGTGAGCTCTAGCAGGTCTCTGCTTCTATTCTGCCATCTTGACTCCCTCTAAAATCTATGTTGCTATTTTTTAAAAACTTTTCATACCATACAGTTTAGAAGGTATGAGTGATTAATATGGTGACATCAATTAGAAAATATGGTTCTTAAATGTTTATGGGATATTTTGTTTCTGGGTATTCATGGAAAAAAATTGTTTTGGTTTGTTTAAAATGATTAACTGTTTCTAGTACAGTTCATTTATGGAATTTTTCCAGGATATGTTGTACTCCCTCCAGCTAGCCCCTACCCACATATCAGAGGAGTAAAATCATTCAGGCATGCAGTTACCCAATCTGCCTCCAGTTGCTGGGTAAAGCACTGTTGCAATGTTTTACTTTTTCATCCCTCATTGGAGGATCTCTTGTAACTTCCTATTTAGGGACAGGTCTTGTGCAGCAACAGCAAAAATAGAGCATGACCATTTCCAGGAACAGATCCACAAGTAGGCAGAAATTGTGGACCTCCCTTAACATCCTGGATTAGCCATAATGGCCTAATAAGCAACAAATTAATTGCCATACTTTCTTAAAATAAGAAAATATCATTCTATAGGTCTCTTCATTTTCTCACATAAACTAGAAAAAGCTGGCTACTCTCTTTGCCTGCATTTTCTCTCCTCTCACTCAGTTGTCAATATATCAATAAGCACTTCAACATACACTGTTTCAGGGCTGTTATCACAGGTTCTTAGAACTGCATTCATAAAAGAAAGCAACTTTCAAAGGGTTAACAATCACTTTAATCAAGCACATGTATCATTCCTTTAACCAAGTACATATACCATTCAGTTAGTTCAGGGAGTCAACACCCTGAATTTCAAAGAAAATACAGAGAAATCAAAAGATCAACAGACATGGCTTCCTCTGCCTGAATTCAACAGATTATAGGACCCCAAACGTCTGACCATAGTTACTAGAGAGAAAAGCATGGCATCTGGATTCTCAAAGCTAGGGGGATTCCTTAGCAGCTTCCCAAGAGTCTTCATCTGGCCAAACAAACATTTCCAGTCGTTAAGCTCCAAAGTAATCAACAGACACATCTTCCTCTGCCTTACCATAATTCAATAGACAGGTACTGCTGTCTGACCATCATTACCAGAGAGGGAAGCATGACATCTGGTCTCTCAAAGCCAAGGGAGGAGGGCCAAGGGTCCTTAGCATCTTCCCAGAGTCCTCATCTGACATTCAAACCTTCTTACTAAAAACTAAGCCCCAAAGTTAAATCTCACCCTCAGAGTATTTATACACCCTGAACAGAAAAAAAAAAGGTACGTGGGACCCTCCTACAAAACAACTCCTCTAATCAAATTTCCCACAATGGAAAGGCCCATCAATGGTTGGGAAAGATCTTTAATCACATTAAAATAATTAACAATACAAATACATGTACTGTTTCTAGTTAAAGAAACTCTTGTTTCTGTACTTTACTCCATATAAAGACTCTTGATTGATAAAGGTAAGATTCAATCAGAGGTACTTGATTATACTAAACAAATACACCAAAAGATCCTATTTTGATTGCCATTACAGTCAACTCCTTCCAATCTGGCTTCAGATTCTACCACAAAGATCTTGTGGTTATACTTTTCAAGATTAACAAGGATATCTTAATTTTGATTTTTGATGGGCATTTCTCAGTTTTCATCAGCATCCTTCTTGGCTTCTCAGATTCATTTGACATTGTTGATCACACTGTTCTCCTAAAGAAATACTCTCTCCTCCCTAGAATAATTCATATACTTGTTTGACTTCTCCTCAGCATCCTTGGTGGATCATGATTTTTTTTTTAGCCCTTGACCTTTTTATCTCCCTAAAGGTCATGCCATCTTATCTCTATATACCTTCCTTGATGATTTTATTAGTTCCCTAGGTTCAATGATTTCTTGAATGTGCTTCCTATACATCTAGCACTAATCTCTATCCTGAGTTCCAGTTCCATGTTGCCAATTGGACAGTGTCAACAATATGTTCTGCTTGCAACCTAAATAAAATATGCTCAAAATGTAAATCTTTATCTTTCTTAAATTCTCCAAGCTTCCCCATTTCCATTGAGGCCACATCCATATTTCTAATCATTCAAATTCACAACTTCTGTGTTATTTTCAACACTTTTCTTTGCCTCAATTAATATATCCAGTTACTGAGATTTATGAGGTCTTGTATGATACTTCTCAGTTAAAGGTTCTCACTGTTTCTTTCCTATACTATTGAAACACCTGCATTCTAAGACTCCCTCTTCATTTGCTACTCACCCATTACTGGAAAGATCTTCATCCTTATCTGTTAGAATTGTTAGTTTGCTTCATGGATCTGCTTAGGTGCCACCTCTGATAGGAAACATTTTCTTATTCCCCTAATAGGGAGTTATGTCACCCCTTTGTCAAATTATCACATGATACCACCCCTAAAATGTGTGGTGATTGAGGAGCTTTTTTTAAATTTTTCTAACCCCAGCTTTAACCTTAGCATTAACCTTAGTACCTTGAGCATGAGAGAAACAAATAGAACAGATTGGATTTGAAATAACTAGATGATCCTCAGATCATTCCATTTCCTTTCCTTCCCTCCTTATGCTAGTGTCCTACAGTATTCTCCTCAAAACACATACATGCACATACACACACACACACACACACACACACATCTTTGCCACACCTACCTTTTTACCCCAGACACCAAAAGTTCTAGACATAGATCCAAGAGATAATACATTTGATTTGGGATATATTGAGTGTGAGTGGAATATACAAGCAGGGATGACAAGCAGGCAATAGGAATTGTTCATGTGAAAGTACAAAGAAAGGCTGGGGTTGAAGATGTAGATTTTGGAATCATGGATTGAAGAGAATTTATTTATTCACTTGATAAATCAAAGGAATTCTAGTATCATGATATTACTTCAATGAAAACAAATATATGATGGAAATGTTTTAACCATTTTTCTCTCCAAACTAGGGCAGCAGGGAAATAACTCATATGCTGATGTCTGACAAATTATGAAAAACAATCTTGTAAAAATGTTTCCAATTTCATAATTTGGTAATAAATGGAGTTATTTCATTGGGGCACTAATCCTCTAATCTCCACCTGATCAAATGAGAAGAATTAGGGTGAAGTTACCTTTCTAAATATTGTTGTTTTGTTGCTATTGTTATTGTTGCCAAGAAAGAACTGTTCACTAAGTTTCTTTCCATAATCCAGTTTAACAAAAAATAACCTAAATCTATCCATCCTTATTATTTATCACCTAAATCTCCCTTCCCCTGTGTTGGTCAAGTTTCTCAAATCATGTAGTGCCTGTATGACCAGGTCATTAATCAGGGACAAACAAGAGTGTTGCCATAGATGAAATTTAACTTATAATATTTCAACTTGAATAAATTGTTTTTTTTAACTAAGCAACTTCACATAACCATGCTGTTATCTGGAAATGAAAAAAATACAGGTAAAGTGACTGATAAGCAAAAGTATTAATGTGAAATTTTGAGCTCATCATGAAATATTGAACAGATACATTGAGCAAGAATTATCCACAACATTTGACTACTTAAAGCTATTGGTGCCTAGGAATTACTTAGGGAGATAGTAGGCTTTAAATTTGGTGTGTGATTAAAAAGAAAGAAAATTGTATAAAAGTAGAAGCTAAAAATAGCTAACAGCCTTGTTTTATTCTGACATTTCAGCCAGCAGCTCTAGTTATCTTTGGGGAAAACAAGTAGCAAACAGGAGGACAGTCACTATGTTCCTTGTTTATAATCTACTGGGACTCACTGACTGGTAGGAACACTTTAACAATTTAAAGAGCCCGACCTCAGTGTTTTAAAAGGATTCTAGTGAATATTTAAAAGTCTCCGGGAGGACTTCAGTGTTTGGGAACACAGTGGCAAACTTATGACTGAGGGCCCATATTGATTAACCTCTTTAAAGTTCTGGAGCTGACATTTCTGCCATTAAGCAGTTTGCCCATGTAGTTAATATTGGGAAAATTGAGCACCAAGCATCAAGGGCTTAATAAGAAAGGGCTCTTTTGTATTTTTCACAGTCCCACAGAAGGAGTATAAAGTTTCTCCAATATTCACACCTTTCACCAGCTAAGATGCATACATGATACAGAGGTAACACAACCAAATAGAAAGAGTACTGAAGTGGGAAACAAGAGACCTGTTCTTTTCCCATTTCTACCATTTAGTGGCTATATGACAGTGGGAAAATCACTTGAGTTCTCAAAAATTAAGTCAGTGCCCTAGCTCTCCCATAGGAATCTGATGAGTGAATAAAGTTAGAGCTGCAAAACACCTTGAGATAAGCTAAAATAGGAACTGCTGTGCCTTGGATTTTACTGAGATTCATTCCCTCTGGCTTTTATTTCTTGATCTTAATATAAATATAGCAATATTTGGTCTGGTTCCACTATACCTAATTTAATTAAAATAAAGACACAAGAGTATGATTTTCTATCTTTTGGTGGTTGAGGGCAGGAGATAGAAAAAATGTTATCCTAGAAAGAGGTAATTTACTATCTTTCCCAAAACATGCCTTATTAAATGAAAAAGGAAAAAGATACTTTGAAGATAATTTGATCCAGGGCTCCATCCTTTAGGCAGATAAAGTATCATCACCGTTTTCTATATAAAACAACTGAAACTCAGAAAGTTTAAGTCATTTGTTAAGATACCCAAATCAGATATAGAATAAGTCATGAGGGCATGATTTCTTATTGCTTGATGCATTTGAGGGAGAAGTCCTAGTTTCTCTCTCTCTCTTTTTTTCCACTGTAAAAAGACAAGGATAACTTTATCACCCATTAGCTAAGCTTTACATCTTCACTCATCCAATATGACCACTCTCCTCCATCCACAGAAGCAAAAGGAATCACATTCATTTGAAAATGTATATTGGCTCATGAAATGAGCAAACCTGACCCAAGTTCCAAAGCAAACATCTCCAAAAGGTTTTCTATTTCTTCTTCATTCATTCTTCAAGCATTTGTATACCTGCTCTAGACTATCTATTATAATGGATCATAAAGATAAAAGCAGGTGTAAAACATAATCCATGATTTCAAAGAGAAGCTTAAGTAGGAGTGGAGATAGAAAAGCACCTGAACTGGATGAAGAATTGTACTTTCGGAATTAGGAGATTGAATTTGGGGATAAGAAACTTGGTACAACATGAAGTGAAGTCAGAGAAAAATCTGAAGTGAAACAGGAGGACTCAGATTAAAGGAAGAGAAGGGTCTGAGAAGGAAACAGGCTAGAGATAAAGAAATGACAATTCACACTGATGGAGGAAAGGAGTTGGAGAATCAGCATCTAAGGAGGAGAAATAAAGTTCTGAGAAGGTAAAGAATTTGGTAAAAGGGACTTGAGAAGGTGAGGGGAGGAACAGAAAGCACTTGAGCAGAAACAAGAAGTGAATCAGGAGGAAGAGTTAGCTGATAAGAAAAGTCAGGAAAATTCACTCAAGTCAGTAAGACAATAGTATAGCAAACATTCAAAGAACATTTTAAATGTTACAAATAACTTTATATACATGATCCCTTTTATTTTGCGTACAGCAAGGATTACAGAGATTAAATAGAAGAAAAAACCTCGAGAGGATACACAACTTCCTTGGGGGTTAGATAGCTAAGATTTGAACTTAGGTCTTCCGAACTTCAAGGTCAATACTTTCTCCCTATATCATCCTGACTCTCACAGTAAAAGATAAAATGATAGCAAAGGAAGGGAGAGGGAATAGAATAGGGCTGTAAATATATAAAAAGTAATTGTCAAGGTTACCTAAGTATAAATAGAAGGGATTTTAAATATCAGGAGAATAACCTGTAATCATTTTCAAGGAGTGTGCTGTATCAGTTGTCCTCCTGGGGCATCCATTTTGGGAAGCAGTCTCGGATAGCTCAACTTCATGCCCCTCCTGGCTGTGATTGAGATTTTCTGGACCTGGACACTGCGCCTTATCTGCAGTCTCTCTTTATAACATTCCTTTTATCCTTTGTGACATTCGCCCTCTGGAACAACTCCTCTGCTATACTGCCTCTTTGTGGCATTGGTGAGTTCTTCCTGGGGGTCTCCACTTTGGATAAGGCCCAGTTCAACCAAACCTCCTGCTTCTCCTGTCTATACTTATCAATTTCCAGACTTCAATGCTTACCCTATCACTGAGTACCTTCACCCCATCACCTGCTATTCTTCACTTTCTATCTCTCTTCTATATTGTCTCCCTCCACTCATATAAGCTCCATGACAACAGGGATTTTCTTTTTTGCTTGTATTTGAATCCTTATTGTTTAGAACAGTGCTTAGCATACAGAAACACTTAATGAATGCTTATTGCATTGGCTATAGGGAAAGAAAGGCAAGGACATGGGAATCTCACTTCCAATGAGTATGGAGGACAAGTCAAATGCTGCTTTGACCTATATTGCAGTGTTCCGTCAAGAAAATTCTATGTTCACAGTGTAAGTGGGTCTTTCTCCTTAAAAAGAAGTAAAACAACAAAACAAAACAAAACAAAACATTTCATTGTGCTCTAGGTTTTCAGGGAAAATGAAGTATTCCTTAAAAACAAACAAAAACAAAATGAATTCATTGTGAAGACAAGACTAGTAAGGCGCTAAAGAGCCAAAAGCAGCTAGATAGCCTCAGTGGATAGAGTGCTGGACCTGGAGTCAGGAAGTTGTTGTTGCTCAGTCATGTCTGACTCTTTGTGAACATGTGTGATTTTCTTGGCAAAGAGTGATTTACCCTTTCCTTCTCCAGGTATAAGGGATAAGATTCCAACTATATTGCAGAGCCTTAATCATGAAAAAAATATGGTACTGTCTAAGCAAGAGTGGTAGATGAGTAAGATAGATTAGGTACACAATACATAGAAGTAAGTGGTCATAATTATCAAGAGTTTGATCAACCCAAAGATCTACTTTTTGGGGGCAACAAGTCACTCTTTAAGAAAAAATGCTGGGAAAACTGGAAAGCAGTTTCGAAGAAACTAGTCATAGGCCAAAAGTTCATGCTATGTATCAACATACGACCAAAATGAATAAATGATTTAGACATAAAGGTTTCTGTCATAACTAAACTAGGTATAAGGGAAGAGTTTATGACCAAAAATGTGACCGAGAGGATCATAGGAAGTAAAATGGATGATTCTGAATACCCCAAATTAAAAGAAGATTTTGCACTAGTATAGCCCAAAACACAAAAACAGTGTAGCCAAAATTAAAAGGTAAACAGAAACCTTGGAAAATATTTATATAGCAAGTTTCTCTGATAAAGTCCTAATTTCTCAGATATGCAGGGGAATGAACCAAAAATATAAAAATGTGGGTCATTATTCAACTGTAAAATGGTGAGAGGATATAAACAGATAATTTTCAAAAAAAGAAAACACCTATCAATAATTGCATGAAAAATTCTCTAAATCACTATTAACTAAAGGAATGCAAATTAAATCAACTCTGAGATAGTATTTGATGCCTCTCAGATTGACAAATAACAAAGAAAAATGACAAATGTTGGAGAAAATGTGGGAAAAATTGGTGCACTAATGCACCATTGGTAAAGTTGTGAACTTGTTCAACCATTCAGGGGAACAATTCAGAACTATGCCCAAAGAACTATAAAACTGTGCATACCCTTTGACCAGCAATACCATTGCTACATCTGTATCCCAAAGAGATGAAAAAAAATGGAAATGGACTTATTTATACAAAATATTTATAGTATCTCTTTTTATGTGGTGGCAAAGAATGAGGAGATGCCTATCAAATAGAGAACTGATGAACAAGTTGTGGTATATCATTGTGATGCAATGCCATTCTGCAATGAGAAATGATGAGAGGGATGGTTTAAACAAAACCTGAGAAAAATTATGTGAACTGATAGCAAGTAAACTGAGCAGAGATAGGAAGAAATTGGACACAGTGACAGCAATATTGTAATGAAGATCAACTGTGAATGACTCAGTTCCTCTGATCAAGACAATGATCCACAACTCCAGAGGATCAAAGATGAAGAAAATGACCTATTTCCTGGCAGGTGGTGGACTCAAGGTGATGAGTGAGGCACACATATTTCTATAGGGCCAATGAGAGAATTTGCTTTTCTGGATGATGTACAGATATCATTAGCATTATTTTCCTTGCGTTTTTGTTGCTGCGTATTGGGAGTGAGGAGAGATGTATGCTTGTTAATGGCGCTTTGCTAAAAATGCTTTCATATTAAAAAAAAAATAGTACTAAAACTGCCTAGACTTAGGTACAAGCCAGACAAAATTCAGAGTGTAATTACATTTCAGAAATTAATCTACTGAATACACCCAGAGGTACACTGGATATAGAATCCATGAATGGAGCTAGAAATAAAGCCCATGGCCTTATATTGAAATTCACAAAGACAAATAACTGGACTATGAGTCTAGAAGGGTATATGTTATTCAAAAGACAGCAGGTACCATGGAGATGGGGTAAATAGAGATGGATTTAAGAAAGGAATATTTCTGCACAGTGAAGGAAAGATGGAAAGAAGGAAGGAGGGAAGGAAGGAAGGAAAGAATAAAATAGGCATTTATTATGTACCTACTACACATCTGGCATTTGCACTATGTTAAATACATTGCAAATATCCTCACATTTGATTCCTTCAAGAATCCTAGGAGGGATTAGTATAATTTTCATTATACAGATAAGGAAATTGAGACAGTCAGAGGTTCAGTGGTTTCCCTATGGTCACATAGCTAGGAAATGTCTCAGGCTGTATTTCAACTCAGATATTATTTATTCTATCCAGCCCCAGCACTCTATATACTGCCACCTAGATGCCTCTAATAAATGGAATGATTGTTAACTGCTAACAACAAAAGAAGTGTGTATTGTTTTTCCTCTCTTTTCTTGTTTTCTTTACTAAAGACAATGATCTTTATCTGGGAAGAATAGAAAAAAAATATGGCTAACAGGAGTTTGATATACTAGATCAATACAGTGTTAGTGAGAATATCTAGCTGCCCTTGATAATACAAGACACCCGGCTCAAACGAACTACACCCTTGGGTTCCAAAGGCATTGCTTGATATGATAGATGAACTACTCTCTGTGACCTTTTAAAGATCAAGGAGAACAAGAGTAGTACTACAGAATTTTAGAAAGACAAATTCTGGCCCTATTTCCCCCAAAAAGGAAAAGAATGAAGTCAAAAGAGTAAAGACTAGGGAATAATTTTTTTTTAATTGCTTGCAAACTTCGAGACTGTGATATGAAGGAGACTTAAAAAAAAAAACAAAAACATCTAAAAGGCAAGATTGCTCATGAAGATGATGATTGTCAGACCCACTTTATTTTCAGATGACCAAACTCATTATTCAAAAAGATCTTGGGGTGCTATAAATATGTGAAAAATCAAACAAGATAAAATTTAATAGAGATAAATATCATTGCTTATACTTAAGTTCCACAAATCAGTTTCACCAGTAAAAGATTGGGAATCCATGGGAAGACATCAGTTATTCTGAAATAAAGATCTTAGAGTTTTCATGAACTACAGACCCAAGAATGTGTTCAGATGTCCAGGAAAGTTTTTGTAATCTTAGAATGCATTGTCAAAAAAAACTTCCTCATGGAAAGTGATAGGAGGAGATAGTGTCGCTGTGCTCTTTCCTAGACAGGCAAAACACAGAGTAGCATGGTTGAAGAAGGTCCTCAATAAACTGTCAAGCATTCAAAAGGGGTCAAACCAACCAGTAAAGGTGTATCTTTATAAACCAAGTATCTTGAGATCATGCCAAGACAGAATAATTAGAAAGGCCTTGAGAGATATTTAGTAAACAAAAGACTGAGCAGGCTTATACCAATTGTCTCAGAGTATATGAAGAGCTGTAAGCGAAAGGATTAGATTTTTCCCGCTTAGCTTCAAAAGACAAAACCAGGACCAGTGGGTAGAAGTTTCAAATGGGTAAATTTGAGGTTGTTTAGGGATAAATTTCTTAACATATAGAGTTACGTAAAAGTGGACTGGTCTTCCTCAGGAGATGGCATATTTCTCCTTATTGGAGGTGTGTAAGCAGAGACTAGATTGAGTGGTCGTTTGTCAGGAATGTCTTAGAGAGCACTCATTTTTTCATTCAGGTATACTAGATGCTCCTTCATGTCCCCTGAAATCCTAAAATTATATAGAGTCCTTTTGGCATTCTGCACTGCAAAACTGAACATGATATGTGCATTTGACAAGTATAACTAACAAGGTCATGGAAGAAAGAGAGCATTTGATCTGAGCTTTGAAGGAGAGATAAAATTTCAACAGGCAAATATGTGGGCACAGATTCAGTATTAGTGAATAGTCTGAGAAAAGATGTAGAGAAAGGCATGGTATATGTTTACGAAATAATGAATAATATATTCTGGTAGAAGCCTAGATAACCTAGTCAAGTGGATTGATGTGAGATAAAATGACAAACGTAGTTCAGCTTTCACTAGTGTTTAAACAAAGGACAAACCACTCTATCTGAACTTTGACCCAATCTAAACAAGGCAGAAGTAATAAATCTCTGCCAGTACAAGCCAACAAACAAAAAAAAATAGTTGCTGGGTATTCCAAAGGGCAGCATAGAATAATGGAAAGAACAATGAACTTGGTCTCAGAAAACTTAGGTTCAATTCACAGGTCAGGCAATATGTGTGATTTTGGTCATGTCACTTGAACTCTCAGTCATAGTTTCCTGCTCTGAAAAATAGGGATAAACATATTTGTACTGCTTAGATGACTGGGTTGCCTGAAAGTTGGAATAAAATAGTTTTTGTAAAGATTTTTTTAATCACAAAAAGCCATAAAATATAATCTATTCTCTTCCTCTTTCTCAGTCTCATTATTTCAGAGATTTATATTTTTGAAAGTTCATTAAATTCACTTTCCTTTCCCAAAACAAATATGCTTTGCCACAGCTATCAAAGCTACAAATATCCAAACTTTTCACAGAATGTATCTTTAAAGTTAAATTTTGAGAATCAGCTGTTTTAAGTATGCCTACAAGAGAATATTGTATCCAAAATGATCTTCCTTGGACAAGAGAACATAAAACATCAGAGGCATTTTGCATTTAGACAGCACCTTAAGCAGCATTTTCTGTCCCACTTTATCAGTGGAAATATTCTCACTGCCCTGGGGGGAATAAGTTCACTTACAGCTAATAAGGATGGGGGTTCTATGTGATATGGACATCTGTCTACTAGGAACGAGCTGGAGACTGTCACTTTGTTCACACAGAGGAGACAACCAAACATCTTTGAGACTATAATGACTCCTGTCATAGTCAACGTACCACAAGCAGATAGAAACAAGTGACTCAGAGTTGAAAGGTTCCATATTCAATTTCTAATTCCAGATTCTGTGGATCTTATCCTTGCAACCCTCCCACTTTTGACAAATGTGATGTTTCAATTCATTACTGATGTGTGAGAGTATATGCGGTCCCTTTATTCAAAACTGGTAAGATCGAGGGGAGAAGAGGTATGAGAAGTTACTGCACACAGTGATTACCGCAACTAGACCTAAAACACAGGAAAATATTGGGGGGAGAGGGAGAAGGAAAGGGATGGAAAGGGGGACACACACAAAGATGGACAAGAAGAGATAGCAAGAGACAGAGAGACAGATACATGTTCAGTTACAAAGAACGTAAAAATCAGAAAATATGCTTATATGAAATATCAGAATCTCATAATTACTTTGATGTCTTATATGCATGAATATTTTATAAACTAGTAATATCAGCACTCTCTACCCCTTAATATTTGCCCAGTATGTTTTATGTCATTGCTTGGCAAACGATTTTAACATTCACTTTTCACCTGATACATTTTCTTGCTCGTACAATTCATTTCAGAGGCATAACTTGTTTTCTTTGCTAAGATTTCATTTCCTCCCATCTCAGAATTTGATGAAATCTATTTCTTAGTTCCTCATCTCCCAGTGAAAGCTGACAACAAGTATCAGACAAAATGTAGCTGTCCCATATGAAGTAATTCATTTCTGTCAGAGATTAGACATCATTTTTTTTTCCTTGACACAAGATGACTGATATTGTTCTGTGGGATCCCAAAGTAGCAGCTTTACCACTTAAGTACTAACATTCATTTAGGAAAATTCATTCTGCTCCACTACTTGGATTTTGATTTGAGGGTAGACAATCAGTCCTGGTCAGAGAACTGGATAGTAATAGGGACTTTATTTTTAAACCTGATTTAGTGCCATGTTCAACTAGAAAGCAGTTAAAGATTCCTTTAAGTTTTAAATGGGCTTTTAATTGTTTTACTCTTGTATCTATTCTCTACCTGTTGTTGAAACTTGACTACTCTTAAAGGGTGTCTTTACCAGGATGAACAGTGATGGGACAAAGTTCATTCATTTCCAAGTACAACAAGTAATTCGTTAAATTAGGTGAAGTTGTGAGGTGCTAAGCAATCACACCCCTTATTTGGATTTTGAGAAACTCAGAAACAGAGAAGGGAAGAGGCACCAGTAAAGAATCTTTTCTCTTATTTTTCCACCTATGTAAGCATTCTCTTACATAAGAAACCTAGGAGAATATTCTCCCCCATCTACATTATAAAAAGTGCTCTTGGAGAGAAGCTAACATAGCCCAAGAAACTGGAGTCAGAAAAATGGGATTCTGGTCCCCAAGTTTAGCTTTGTGACCATATAGAAGTTAAAAAGCATAATAGGAATGCTAAATTTATAGTGTCCCAAAAGTCCTAGTGTTTTAAGCTATAATAGTTTTAAGCTATGATGGATAAAGAGACCAAAAAGCACTTTATATACATTAATTATCACTAAATTATCACTAAAATTCTATAAGGTAGGTTCTACAGATATCATTAGCTGCATTTTACGAATAAAATTAAGCCTCAGAGAGATGAAGGCATTTACCCACAATACACTGCTAAATGTCAGAGACACTATTTGAACCCAGAGATCCTATATCAACAATAGGTGATGTATCCACTACATCAAATGAGAGGTTTGTGACATGACTAGGATAGTGATTGGCATGTAGTAGGTGTTATATAAATGCTTACTATTATTCTATGACAAATTGCTTTCTTAATGTCAGATGGGGTGGGAGTGGAGTATCTCGCATAACACTTAGAATACTTATCAGGATATAATGACAATATAAATGTGAAAGGGCTTTTTGAAAAACAAATACTGTGCAAATGGAAAAGAAAGAATGATGCAAGAATTTGTGAAGATATTCCTGAGTACCAAGTACTGTGCTAATTGCTGTGGATACAAATACAAGCAAAATGAAAGAGAACCTGCCCTCAAGGAACATATATTCTAATGAGTAAAGACAATACTAAAAGGGAATAAAAGTAGAAAAAAAGGGAAATACCTAGTGTGGTTTTGAAATCTAGGAAGAGAAATAGGAGAGGAATGAAGGTTAGTTCCTCTATATAACAGAGGCTACCAAAGGAACTCACTAATGGGAGGACACTGGATTTACTGGGTGATATTCCAGTCCAAGAATAATTGAATGTTCCAGGGTGAGGAGGCCCCAGATGCTGAGGGAAACAGTAGGATGAAATAGCATGGTTTGAAAGTCAGGGAGTCAGGAAGGTAACAAAGGCTCACTTGGACTCTTCCACAAATTTCCAGGATGATTGGTTTTCTATTGGCTATAAGTGCCTAAGATACTCTACTTTTACAGGCAGAGAAGAGTGAATTCAGCTTTGTATTTTATTTCAGAATATCCAATCATTTAAGAGCTTAGTAATTCCAAGATTAGCCATTCAAACTCCAAAAGTACTGATTAACTTCATTCTGTTTCACAGTGAGAAATTGCATCCCTAACTAATTTGAAGTTACCTTCCAAATGAAAGTCATGGTCACAAGCATAACCTCTAAGAGTATGTGTAGGTTAATAGAAATCCACTTATCTTGAATACCAGGACTTACCTATTATGAGCTTCTTGTCATCTCTCTATCTCCTACCAGAAATAAGGATCCTCCAGAAGCTGATCTCCAGAGACCAATACCCCTCATCTCAAGACCATTAAATCTACTCATATGTGAAACAACATACCAGAATCCCTGAAATTCACTCCAATTCAAGACATTTAGACAGCCTCAGAACATGTTTCATATTCCATAGAGCCAACCACCAATATTTCAAACTCAATTCAGTATGAAAATCTTACCTTTTGTCCTGTTGCCACATGATTACTCTGTGCTCCTTTTCATTGCTATCTCTAGAAACAATATTAAAATTAAAACTACCATTCATATTGGGCAGGGCATGAGAAGCTACTGACCTATGATTGTATCCTCAATCCCCATGACTGCTTAAACCAAAACTCCTTTCTTTAGCTGCCATTCCCTTTTGTGTATTTTAAGTCTCTTAGAAATCTCATGGAAGGAAGGTTTTGTATTTTCATACCCACTCCCAAGGACAATACTGATATACTAATTGCTGATTGGTTGGTGAGAAAAATGTCCAAAACAAAAGAAGCGGCCAATGTAGGATTAAGATTTGGAAGAGACCTTAGATTGTACCTAGATCAGCCAGCTAATTGTACTCAGAAGACTGAGGACCAGAAAATAGAAGTAATTTTCAAGAATTTTTTGATGCTAAACTATATACTCTATCCAGTATACCATGCTACCTGCAGCACATTTGCTGTTATTCAGTTGTGACTTTCTTACACTTTGTAACCCCATTTGGGGATCTTTTTGGCAAAAATACTAGAGTGGTTTGCCATATCCTTCTCCAGCTCATTTTGCAAATAAGGATCTGAAGCAAACAGGGTTAAGTGACTTGCTCAGGGTCACAGAGCTAGATTTGAACTGAGGATGATGAGTCTTCCTGGACTCAGGCCCAATACTTTATCCACTGTGCAAGCTAGCTGCTCATTATTTTTTGTAATATAGGCACTCCATCCCCTAAGGACCTTTGCATAAACTACCTCACTATGGCTGTCATGCACTTTCATCTTACCTCTACTTGACAGAATCCTTGACTTCCTTCGAAGCTTGGCTCATGCACAAGTCTTTCTTAATTCTCTCAGTTGTAGTTAATGTTTTTTCTCCTGAAATAATCATATATTTGCTTCTCTGGTGACTATTCTTACTTCCGCATCCAAGTAGAACTCAGTATCTTGGAGATTAGGAGATATCTTCCTATTTGTTGTTGTAGTTTAATCTATAGTGCCTAACTTGATGCTTTGTATAAAATAGATGCTTAATAAAAGCTTATTGAACTGGGTTGGAAATCAACTTTGTATGATATATGTAGAATAAAGGATATCACAGAATAAGTCTTTATAGATGAGGATTTATCTGAACTGGACATTCATGACTACGGACCTTATATTAGACTAAATGAAACATTTTACCTCTTACCACCAATATGTATTGTGCCTCAAAATTTTAGATACTATTTTTGAAAATGAAAGATACCAACCATTAATATGGTTGAAAGTTCAAATACATTTATTATAAAATTTTAAGCAATATCATGTCAAAAGCCAGTTTAACCTATGTAAAGAGAGTTAATGGCAGGTCAGTCTTGAAGCAGGGAAGACCCGATTCCCATTGTTGACATATGCTAGCCAGGTAACCCTGGACAAGTAACTTAAATAAATGTTCCATTCTACTCCTTAAGTCTTTATAAAATCACAAATGAGTTTTACTGATCTGCATTGGGAAAGGGAGTTTCCACAAGGACAAAATCACCAGTTCAATAAAAAAAGAACAGCAATAAGAAATAACCTATCAATAAAAATAGATTAAACAAAAATATTACTTTACTGCATCTAAAGTCCCAATTTGCTAAATACGTCTACTCTCACTTTTGCAACTTGGCTAGATTATTTCTGAAAAATAGAATGTCTAAACCAGTATAAACTTTTAGATGTGGTCCAAATTTCTTAAAGTACAATTGCCCAGTACCTTTAGCCTAATATGTTAGTCGTGGTAAAAGTCAGTCTCTAATTAGCTTTTTTGGTTTCTACATTCAACAATGAAAATTCAAATGTTCGATCTACTTTATTTATCCTTATCTCCCCTTCCCCCTTTAACTAATTCAGTGCCATTTAAATTGAACTTAGCTTGGTGTTTTCTCTTCACATGCATCACTTGACATTTACACTCATTAAATTTCATATTCCACCCCTGAACTCTTGAGCTTGATCTAGCAAAGGGCTTTCTAAAAAAACAACTGACTTCTTCTGTTTAAGTCACTCCATTTATTTTATTGCCAACAGTAAATTTGACTGCCTTCAATAATTTAAGCAATGTATTAACATTTGTTAAATACAAATATGTGTCATTTTTGCTTCATTCCTTTTTTCATACAATGACATTGGTGCTTTGATTTACACTCAAGGAATAATTCTTCAAGAAAACAAAACAAAAAACAGAACAGAACAATAATGTACCATCCATATTTGAGACATTCATCTTCAGTTCAAAACCCCAAAGACACTCTGAAAACTAGACATATAAAACTAAACATGAGTCCAATCCCATCTATCTATGAAAAAAATTTGTTTAATTAAACAACAAAAACTCTTTACGATCATTTATTTGCCACAAACAATGCCAATTTGTACTTAATCATCCATATAATGCTATAATTTTAAAAAATGTATTATGAACTCTTAATATAACTTAAAATATAGTTATCTTTCAAAATAATATTTTAAATGTCATTTATAAATCTCTAAATCTTAGTCATTACTCTCAAAAGTGTCACTGAGAACCCATCTAAATATATTGCTTTACACTTGGCTAATATGTCTTGAATGACTATTTTTTTTTCTAAAAATAAAAGTTACTATAATACATTTATGGAAACACTAAAGACTGGGGGAAAAAATTAGGTGTCAATATGGCAAAATGAAATGAGTCACAAAATAGTGCATACATTCTGATCCAGTAGCTCCATTGCTAAGTTTTATTACATCTACCTCCATAAAAAATAGCACCATATCTAGCTACAACAAAATTTCTACTTTCTGTTTGCAATGTCAAAGAATTAGAAATGAACTACAAATTAGAGAATGGTTAATAAATGCTAATATATTAGAACATTACATAAAATCCATAAGTGTTCAACATGAATAAAAGGAAATAAGGAAAGAGTTGTATGAAGTGATGCAAATTTAAATGAATATAACTAACACTGTTTACACTTTGATTACATGTTTATAGGAGTGGGGAGGGGGTGTAGACAGGAAGAAGAAGAAATAAATAGCAAATCTTCAAAGTAATCCCTTCCATTATGCATTCCTTAAAATTGTAACCTATATAGCCTTTTTAAGTAGGAACACTGATTGCTATTCTGATCATCTATATCTCATCCCTATACATATCTCTATGAACCTAATGATTTCTTGTTTTTTTAATCAAATATTAATGAGAACTTCTACCAGTTTCTGTCACCACCATTTTATTTTGCTGTTCAATTAGCTATCCATTTGCCCTTTTCTTAATTTTTGCTCCCCAGTATTCTTTTTAAAATATATTATCTTTTTTATATTTATGTTATTAGTAATATATTTCCCATGTATTCCCTTAGAATACATTCTCTATACTCCCAGAGTTTCATTTTATAAAACTCTTAATACTAGAGCAGTTTATTGCCCCTTAGAGTTATTTTGGAGCTATGGTTTACTCACAATTAGCTTTAAAAATCTGCCACACATAAAAATATTTATGCTTAGTTTACATATACTCCCCTAGAGATAAGGAGATAAAACCATGTGTACTCCCCTTGAGATGACTCTAGCACATCATTACATTTTAACCAGTTTGCTTCACAGTACTTTCCCTCTAATCTATTCACGAGGTAAAGTTTTTTTCTAAATTGAAATCAGCATTTTCCAGCTCAGATTTACCTGTATCTATACATTGATATTCATGCATGCATAAATACTCAATTGAATACAGGGCCTACATTTTGCAACTTAGCAAATTCTTGAGTTAGAGTTCTGTTAGTTGTTTTATTTGGATGGATAATTATTAAAGTGAATACTATGCCTCAATTATAATGTCTTTAGAAAAAAATTTAGGGACTGCTCCTAGATCACTATTATAAAATTCAAAATGCAAATTTATTAGTATCATTCCTTGGCATACACTAATGATAAGAATTTGATATTGACATAAAGTTCAAAATACCACACCTCAAAAATGCACATTTTGTCTTGAGTATAGAAATATAGTAATTAACAAAATTGCCATCATGTCTTACCTGTGGCAGACATTTACTAGACTTCCACCTTAAACCCTGTCTGTGATTGTACAAGACTCTGTGAGTTGTGTGTATGTTTATGTGTGTTTGTGTACCTGTAAAAAGAAAGAAAGCAAAACAGAAAAAGACACCCTTGCAACTTTATTCCAGTGTGATCTTATGTGCTTTCAACTAATTGTTTACTCTATTTCTTAAAGACCTTTATGATTTGCCAGGCCATGCTTCAATTTAGTAATTTTATTTGGAAATCACGTTTTCCTCTTTATGGTATATCGCAGTAAATAAATGAGGATCAATCCAAAAGGTTAATACCATTTTAGTAGGCAAAGTTACAAACAACATAAGATGACTTTGCTTTAGATCATAAACATCAAAAAGTTGTTAGCAATAAAAATTAAACATTAATTGTTTCTGCAACTTGTTGGGTAGTTCTTTTGAGATAGTCTTTGGGCACTGAGTATATACTGAGTGCCTACTTACTACATGACAGGCACCAAGTTTTGTGGAATAACACCAGTACACTCAAAAATATAGATTACATTTACACAAGATTTTATGGTTTTTTAATTCTTTTCATGAGGCAGTTAGGTGGCACAATGGATAGAGTGCTGGGCCTGGAGTCATGAAGATCTCTTCCTGAGTTCAGATCTGGCCTCAGACACTTACTAAATGAAGGACTCTGCGTTAGTCACTTAGCATGTTTGTCTCAGTTTCTCAGCTGGGGAAGGAAATGGCAAATCATTCTAGTATTTTTGCCAAAAAAAAAAAAAGCAAAACTAAATGAGGTCATGAAGAGTCAGATATGACTAAATTGCCTGAACAACAATGAAAAATTCCTTGCATATGTTATCTTCATAATAACCTTAGGAAGTAGGCAAGGCATGAATCTCTCCTATACAAATAAAGAAACTTAAACTCCATGAGATGAATTTGAACTACTTAATTTTACTCAGGCACTAACTATTTGGACTAAGATTGGAACCCAAGTGTTTTAATATCTAGTCCAAACCTGCTTGGTTTCTTAAGGCAATATTGATCAATGGGTACAATGAAGAAAAAAAAGTGGTTTAGCATAAAGGAAAAAATCTTAACTTTTAAAATTTTTATAGAGTTGCACGAATTATTTTGAATTTTACTAGAGGCCTGCAAGCTGAAGTTGAATGACTACTTCTTGGGAATTTGTGGTTTTTACTTGTTAGTCTATGTGACCTGTTAGGCCCCTCTTACTCTATCATTCTCAGTTGATGAATTGGTGAAAGACAGCACTGTGGAGTGGAAAGGGCACTGAACTTAAATGTTGACAAACTTGAATTACACTTATATATGTGCCATTAATTAATCATGTGAATGTAAGCAAGTCAGTTAACCTTCGCAGTCTCAGCTTGCTCATCCATCAAATGTTTTTACATCTTGAGCATTAAGCAAACATTTTTAAAATAAAAGGACATTTTGTATGTGGAAAGCAAATTAAAATATTTAGAAACTCCAGCAGAATGTTTTCTTTAAGAGGTCTGATTTGAAAAAAGGTGATATGTTACAGAGTGATAGATTGTATTCTTTCAACCTTTCAAAAAAAAAAAAAATAAATAAAATACAGTTGATTAGAAATGTTGTGAATACCTCTCATAAAAATATTCAAAAAAGTATTAAAAGAGTTCTACATTTGTTTTTTTTACTAAATTATTTTATTTGTTTTCTGTGATCTACAACTACTTCCATATATCTTAGATTTTTCCCCTCCCTCACCCTCCTTCTCCTCTCCCTCTCCACTCTCTCCCTGAGATTGTGTACAATCTTATGTAAATTCTATACATACATTCCTATTAAATACATTTTCACTTTAGTCATGTTTCATTGAAGAATTAAAATGAATTGGGAAAACCATAAAACAAAACAAAACAAAACATAATACAAAAGAAAGTGGTCTGCTTCATTGTGCGATCCAATTCCATGCTTCTTTCTCTGGATGTGGAAGGTGTTTTGCCTCAAGAGTTTATTGTGAATTTTTTAAATTTTTGCATTGCAATGAAGTACTAAGTGTACCAAAAGAATTCCTCTCACACAACACTCAATACACAGATCAAAAAGTGGACAGTGGAGGTGGAACCAAGATGAAAGAGTAAAGGCAGAGACTCACCTGAGCTTTCTCCCAAACCATCAAAATCCTATAAATAATGAGTCTAAAATTCTAGAGCAGTAGAACCCACAGAAAGATGAAGTGAAACAATTTTCTAGCCCAAGACAACTTGGAAGGTCAGTAGGAAAGCTCTGTTGTATCAGGGTGAGAAAGGAGCACAGTCCAGTGTAGGTCACACCAATAAAACCCAACAGGCCTTGGGAGGTCCTGACTCAGCAGTAGCAGCATCTGCTTCTGGAGATCTCATCCCACAGACAGTAAGCAGGTAGAACAATTGCTCAGAAGAGATTATAGGGGACCCTTTGCTAACACCGAGGCAGGACTTGGTTGCTTTGCCCATCACATCTAGAGTGCAGTCCTGGGTGGCAGTCCCAGGGTGAGTAGGAGCACTAGCACACCTGAGCTTGCAGCCACAGTGGAGCAGGACACTTGTCATATTTCCAGAGGGAAAATAGTGCTTGTGGTCACACAAAGTCCAAAGTACAGGCCAGGAGAGTAGTAAACACTTCTCCTTTGATCTTCGCAGCTTAGAAGAAATGAGAATTAACAGATGCCCAGAAATATCTCTGAAAACAGCTACACCACAGCTATATCAAACCCCTGAACCTTGGGACTGTATACTCTTCACACTGGAAGCAGAGCCCTACCTTAACAGACAATTAAAAGTAGAGTAAATAGGCTGAGAATATTAACAAACAAAAGAAAAAATTCTGGCCATAGAAAGTTACTATGGTGACAAGGAAGGTCAAAACACACATTCAGAACTTAATGAAGTCAAAGCTCCTACACACCAAGCCTCCAAGGAAAAATATGAATTGATCTCAGGCCATGGAAGAGCTCAAAAAAGATTTTGAAAATCAAATAAGAGAGGTAGAGGAATAATTGGGAAGAGAAATGAGAGTGATCTGAGAAAATGATGAACATCAAGTCAACAGCTTGGTAAAAGAGACACATACACACACACACACACACACACACACACACACACACAATACTGAAGAAAACAACATCTTAAAAAAAATGGACTAGGTCAAATGGTACAGAGATGCAAAAAGCCAATGAGGAGAAGAATGCCTTGAAAAGTAGAGTTGGTTAAGTGGAAAAAGAGGCAACAAAGCTTATTGAAGAAAATAATTTCTTAAAAATTAGAATTGAGGAAATGGGAGCTAATGACTTTATGAGAAATCAAGAAACAATAAAAAAACAAAATAATAAAAAATAAATGACAACATGAAATATCTTATTGCAAAAAGAACTGACCTGGAGAAAACATGCAGGAGAGATGATTTAAAAATTATTGAATTACCTGAAAGCCATTGTTAGGGGAAAAAAAATCCTAGACACCATCTTTCAAGAGATTTTTCTATGAAAACTGTCCTGATATTCTAAACCCTTAGGGTAAAAGAGAAATTGAAAGAATCCACAGCTGCCTCTTAAAAGAGATCCTGAAATGAAAACTCCCAGGAATATTATGTCAAATTCCAGACCCCACAGTCAAGGAGAAATTATTACAAACAGCCAGAAAGAAACAGTTCAAGAATTCTGGAACTATAGTCAGGACAACACAATATTCAACAACTTCTACATTACAGGATCAGAGGACTTGGAATATGAGATTCTGAAGGCAAAGGAACTAGGATTGTAACCAAGGATCACCTATAATCCTTCAGGGGGAATAAATTGACATTCAATGAAATTGAGTAAAAAAATTCAATGAAATTTCAATCTTTTGTGATGAAAAGATTGAATAGAAATTTTGATTTTCAAATATAAGACCCAGGAAAACCATAAAAAGATAAACAGGAAAGGAGAATAATAAGAGACTTAATAATGTTAAACTATTTGTATTCCTACATGGAAAGATGGTACTTTTAACTCACAAGCACTTTCTCATTTTTAGGGCCGATAGAAGGAGTATATATAGACAGAGCAAGGGGAAAGGGAGAGATAGAATAAAATAAGTTATGTCATATGAAAAAGGCAAGAAAAGTTTTTACACTATAGTAGAAAGGGGGGTGGATGAGGTGGATTCAGTGAACCTTGGTCTCATTGGAACTGGCTTAAAAAGGGAATTACAGACATATTTAATTTGGTCCAGAAATGTATCTTATCCTACAGGATCCTAAATAGGAAGAGGAGCAGCAGGGCAGGATGCGGGAAAAATTGGGCATTAATGTATTGTTGAGAGAGTTGTGAACTGATTCAACCACTCTGCAGAGCAATTTGGAACTATGCCCAAAGGGCTATAAAACCATGCATAACCCTATTACCTATCAACACCAGTATTAGAACTGTATCACAAAAGAGATTTTTTAAAAAATGAAAAGGACTTATATGTACAAAAAAATTTATAGCAGCTCTTTTCTCATGACAAAGAATGGGAAATTGATGGGATGGATGCCCATCAATTGAGGAATGCCTGAATAAATTGTGGTGTGTTATTGTGTTGGAATACTATGAGAAATGATGAGTAGAATACACTCAGAAAAGCCTGGAGACACTTGCACAAGCTAACGCAAAGTGGAATTTACTGTGCACAAAATAATAGCAATGTTGTAAGCTGTGAATGACTTAGCTATTCTCAACAATACAACACTCCAAGAAAACTCTGAAGGACTTACAATGCAAAATATTCTTCATCTCCAGAAAAAGAACTGGTAGTGAATGAATACAGAATGAAGCATAATTTTTGCTTTTTAATTTTTCTTGATTTTTTTTTTGGTCCATGTTTTCTTTTGCAACATGACCGTTATGGAAATGTTTTGCATGAAAATACATATAACCCTTATTGAATTGTTTGCCTTCTCAATGATGGAAGTTGAGGTAAGGAGGAAAGGATAAAATTTGGAACTCAAAGATTTAAAGGATGAACGTTAAAAATTATTTTTACATGTAACTGGGGAAAATAAAATACTAAACAAAAATTATTTTAAAAAAATAAAATTAAAAAGAAGACAATGAATAAAAAAGTATTTGTAATACCAACAAGCAAAACCTTAAAGAAAATCACAGTTTGGGTATAAATTCACCTAGAATTCCTGGAAAAAAGGGAAAGTGAGACATACATAACAAAAAAGTAAAATGTTTTGATTTTATTGTGTTTATAGAAGAAATTAAAGTTCTTAAGGAAAAAATATAAAATAAATGAGAGATGTTAAAGAAAGAATTATAAATAGAACAAACAGTTTTGCCTAATAGGTATAAAACCCGATCAAGCAAGTAACTCCCTAAAAGTTAAAACAGAAGCCAATGATTCCACAAGAAAAGAAAGCATATTGAGACAATGTCAAAAAGTGAAAAAATAAAAGAAAATATAAAGGATCTCATTTAAAATTGACTGATCTGAAAATAAAATTAATTTAAATTTAATTTATTGGACTATGTAAAAGCTATGACTCTCCCATTTCACCCCATCCCTACAAGAAAGGAGCATGGATATCATATTTCAAAAATCTTTACACAGCCAAGATGACAAAAATGGAAATAGAATCTATTGTTTATCCCCTGAAAAAAATTAAAAGACCCAGGAACATTACAATCCAGAACTTTTAGGTCAAATAAAAAAACAAAAGACTTGTAATGTAAGAATGAAAGACTACAAACAATGAGGGGGCACAGTCAGGATCACACATATATATATGAAATATCAGCCATCACCAAAAAGGAGAGAAAAATTTAGAATACGATATTGCAACAGGCAAAGGATGTAGACTTACAATCAAAGATTGCTTACCCAGAAAAACAGTATAATCCTAAAGGAGTTAAAATAAACTTTTAATGAAAAAGAAGACTTCAAATTGTTCCCAGTGAAAAGATCAGAACTACATAGAAACACTGGAGTACAAACACAGAAATTAAAAGAAATATAAAAAGATAATCATGAATAAATAATAAATCATAAGGGATTAAATAAGGATAAACTATTTACATTCAAATACATATAGTTGATATATTTGTCTCCTGTGAACCCTATTAATATCAAGGGTCATAGAGACAATCTAAATTGATAAAAGGCTAGTAAGTCATTCTGTTTAATCAATGTTCTTCAAAGAAGAATGGAGAGAGAGGAAAAGAGGAAAAAGTTTGAAGGAGAGGGAAAGGAAAATTAGGGGAAATTATTTTATAGTCAGTGTAAAAATAGAAGTCTATACAAACAATAGAGGAAGAGTTGCTGACACTTAGACCTCACTCTCATCTGAAATAAACATGAAAAGGAAGAATACACACACACACACACACACACAGATACACACACACAGATACACACACATACAGATACACACACACAGATACACACACACAGATACACACACACACAGATACACACACACACACACACTTTTTCTAAGAAAACATTTCATTAACATTTATTATATAACTGGTGTTATGGTAAGTGCTTTATAATTCTAATCTCATTTGATTGCAACAACAACCCTGGGAGATGGGCGTTATTATTTTCTCCATTTTTACATGAAGGCCAACAGAAATGAGTAACTTCTCTAGGTTTGTATAACTGGTAAGTATCTGAAACTGGTTTGGAATTTAGGTCTTCCTGACTAAATGTCCTCCATCCACTGCATTAACAAGCTGCCCCAATTGATTAGAGAAATACAGTTCATATAACTGTGAAATAAGAAAGAAAGGGGACAAATATAGAAAGGCATAATTAGAGGAAGGGTAGATTAAGGAAGAAATTAGTCCTAAACAAAACAAATCCTCCCAATGTTCAAAAAAATATTTATAGTTTTTTTGAAGTAGCAGAGAGTGGAAATCCCAAAGGGTGTCCATCATCTAGGGATTGGCTAAACGGGTTATGATACATAAATGTGATAGGATACTATCATTCTGTAAGAAATTTTGAAGCACTCATGTCCAAGAATCCTGGAATGACTTATATGAATGGATGCAGAATGAATTGAAAAAAGCCAGTAGAATTATTCATAATATCCTTCCTAAAATATAGCCACCAAAACTGAACACAGTAGTGCAGATGTAGCCTGATCAGGGCAAAGCCTGGCTAGACTATCATATCTCTAGTTCTGGTCTTTATATCTCACTTCATGCAGTGCAATAATCCATAATTTTTATGTCCACTGATTTACATTGAATTTTCAGGTCACAAGGACTCTGAAAGAAATAGAAATATTTTTTTCTTTTCCTATTTTATCCTTATGAACTTTATTCCTTCATGAGCATGCTATCACTGAAACTCCCAGGATCTCTTTCAAAAAAAAAAAAATGTTTCACTTAAAACTGCAATTTTCAATAGTTCCTTTTTGTTTGTTTGTTTGTCCCCTCCCCCCAAATCCCTGGGTACGTTAGGGGTAAGCTGTGCAATAACACAGTCTGTTACTTATAACAAGCCACCCAATCTACTGAATTAAAGATCTCAAACAGCGCACTCTATGGAACTTGCTCCATCTTTTAACTGGCCTCATAGCCTCCTACACACAGCAATCTTTCCTTAAAATAAAAAAAGATCATTTAATATGCAGCCCTCACGAACATTCTCTACTTTCTAAGTCATACATTTTGTACTCTGCACTCCTGGTGTGCTGACCAAACCACAATTGATCTTCACCTTTCTACCTTCATTAAGCTCAGGAACATTCTGGGCAATTTGGACTTAATTGCTCTTCCCTGCCTGATTACTGTCAGCTGGTGGTACTGCCTGCGCTGAAGCTCTATATCAAACAGCACAATATACCTTATTTTCTTACATAATCACTCTCTACCCACCAGAATCAAGAACATAACATACTAAATTACTATGATTGTTGGAATATCATTTGGGAAATACAGGCTGAAAAAACACTGGGCTTGGAGAAGAGGACAGCTAAAATTGCTTTTTTTAAAAAAAAATTTGCTTTTGTTACTGTCTTTGAGTTTTGTTTTAGCCTAAGACAGCCTCTGAGTGGAGAAAAAAAAAATTCCAAATCCTTACTAGTTTCAGAAAATGATGAAAACTCCAAAGATCTAATGTGACAGGGTTTGGGATTTTAAAATGTATGTTCATATATCCTTAAATTACTATGTCGAAATACCTAAAGTAGGGTGACAGTTCACAAGGTGAACTGCAAAGAGGAGTTTCCGTTAATGACAAAATAAGTCATTTCACATAGTGATTTATCTTCCTTCAATTTGCTTATTTTAAGTCATATAGCTGCTTCATTTGCCTCATCGTGATTAACATTTTGACTAATGCTAGATACATATGCCTAATTGATTGTTGGTGACCATTAAGTTGATAGAATACATACAGAGGAATAGCCCGTAGGTTTGGGGTATATTATGCCTGTGTCCACCTCTAGGCAAGACTCACACATTCCCCACTGCTAGATCTTCTCTTTATGACAGAGGTCTGGTCAAGAATTGGGAAATCCAAGTGGGGGAGTATAAAGGGAAGTGGAGAGGAGAAAAAGAAGTAGCCCCAATGGACAACAGAGAGGGGTGGCTAGACATGAGATACTTCTTTCTTGTCAAGGAGTCATTCAATGCTTTCTCTTCTTAGGTGTTACCTGAAGGCAGTTCCTACTCACTTCACTGTCACTCTATTACCTTCCTTTTGATCCCCTTAAGGGACATCTGTGAGAAGCTCAAGCTGACAAAGTAACAACCATAAGACTATAGGGTGAGTAGCTGTTTATCATGAAATGTACATGATAATGCAAAAATTCTCTCTTAAGAGGTAGGCAGATGGTGAGAAAACAGATACCTTTGAGATACATTATTCAGCAGAATAACACAGGTGAGGAAACTAAGATTAACATAGGTTAAGTGACTTACCCGGTCTTAAAGAGCTATCAAGTGCTGGAGGCTGAATTTGCATTCAGATTAAGACTCCAGGCACAGTACTCTGTCCACTGCACCACCAGCTGCCTCTTCATGAATATGGGTGAGAGGACTGTGTCTTTACAAGGGATAAAAATGTATAGAGGTAGTATTTCAGACTTAGTATAAACCTTGTTGCATGGATTGTTGTCGGTCCTTTGTTCTTGAAAAGGACTATGACAGCAGGTAGGTGATGCCATGCCATGTGAGTGAATTGGATTTAAGTGAAGGAAGACTGTGCAAAGTCACTAGCCTCACTTTCTCCTCCCAGTGATAAGTTATAGTATGACTGGAGATAGCCTTGGATGCAGTGGGAGACCTTATCAGTTTGGGAAGGGAAGACTCTTTAAAGTTTCTGTCCAAAATAGAAACAATTGTTATTTACTTTTACTGTGAGCCAATCAAGGCCCAAACAATGAACAAGTGGGGCTTGGCCTCCGGCTTATGGTTGGTAAATCAATGAGAGTCAGAATGATTTGGGCTTAAGGGATGGACCTTAATGGAAACAACATCTAGCAGGAAAACGCAACATATTTTTCCAAGTTTCAGCGCATCAAAATTTACATTTCTTTAGAGAGAGCACAGGTAGATAAGGGTATGAATCCCTATATGTGGATAGGGGGAAGGGAAGGGAAAGGAAGGGAAGGAAAGGGAAGGGTGGGAAAGGTGAGAAGAAAGAGAGCCAGAGGGGAAAGAAGGGGAGGGGGAAGGCAGGAAAGGAAGGAAGGAAGGAAATAATTAAATGTGGTGTTGCCCAACTGGCGGGTTCCAGTAGCATGAATTACACAAAAAGAGTCAATAGTATAGCTCTGTCAAACTGCAATCTTTCTAGCTACTCAAATTTGGCACATACAACCTCATTCAAGGAGTAAAGTTTAATTCAGAGCTTTAAAGGGGTGAGTGGCGTTTTCCCATACTCTTTATTGTTTTTCTTATGAAGGGTTTTGTTTGTTTTCCTGATATCAAGTCTAAATTTTCCTTCTTGAAAATTTATTATATAATAATTTCACTTTCTTAAACTCCTCTGAATCCTCCTTATGTCATGGCAGTGACTCTAGGTTCTGAAAGCATGTCACTGAAGTTGGCAGGTTTTTCCAACCTGCAAAGCCTTTGCGTATGGGCCTGTTGACAGACTTTATATTTATTGTCAAAGTACTGACCTGACTAAGCTTGGGCAGGTTTATCAATTGGTGTCTACCTTTCTTCCTACCCCACCCTTTCCTCTCTTCCTCTCTCTCTGTCTCTCCCATATTTTCTTTTATTTCTTTCTTCCCTTTCTTTTTTTCCCTCTCTTCCTTCCCACAGAAACTCATCGAATTACTTACTAAGACACTGAGAGCTTTGTCATCTGTTTGAGGGGACAGAATACCCCAACATATGATATCTCAGATCTTTGAAATAGTGAAATAAATAACTACCTGTGTATTTTATCTATCTTTTAGAAGCTAGTTCCTTAATAGCACCTTTCCTCCCCATCCTTCCATATGTTAATAGTTTAACACATGCATCTTTAATTTGTTAAAAGATTTCAAATACAGGATTAAAGATTTGGAGTTATATACAACCCTGCGTATTATTGAGACAAAAGCCCTCATTTTAATAAATAGTAGAAAGTGAAAACATAAGAGGCAACTTACCCAAGGTCACACAGGTAACAAGTAGCAGAATGAACGTGGGTTTGAACCCACTTCTCCTGACTCCAAGATCTATTCTATTTTCTACTCTTCTATACCACCTAGATATTGACTTTTTTTAAAAAAGGGAGTACATTTTGCTTAAAATGTAGATCTAGAACTCAGAAGGAGTCATCATCATTGTCATAGTGGTCAAATAATTATTGTTTTGTATGCCCTGAATCATGTCTTTCTCTTTTATGGGTCACAATCTATCTGTGAAATCCCAGAAACCCTGGTCAGAGAACAGTTAAGCAGGTATTCACAAATAGCTAACAATATATACATAGGGCAAAAGTTGAGTACCTATGAAGCAAGACACCTGGATTATAAAACCTATGTTTCTGTACTCCAGATTGTACTAAAAATTCTCTAATGATTTATTTATTGTGCCTGTACATGTAATTATGATTGAAAAATAACATATAAGTATCGTGTGTGTGTATATATATATATATATATATATATATATACACACACACATACGTATATTTGTCTTAAGTTTATACCATTTTGACTAGAATCAGTTCCTTTTATTTTATGGAATTGAGAAACATAATGAAACTGAGAGTTTGAAAACCATCTATGAAATGAAATCTGAAAGTTAGAGCTTACATTGACTCTTTTAAAAATCATTAAAGAAGTTATAATAAATTGTGTTCTTTGAAATGGAAATAACATAGCTTCCAAATTCACTTTTTCATGGACGTTTATATTTCTTATGGATGATATGCTTTAGTCCAACCAACACTTTCCTCCTCTTCTACCTCCAGGTTTTAATCCCAATCAAAGCTAGCAGCCCCATCCCTGTAGGGCACTAAAGGGAATTGTTTCCCATTGTTACTGGGAGGATTTGTGACTTTAATTATTTTTGCAATTATTTGCTACAATTCAACTCTGATTTTATTCTATAATCACAGTTTTAGTTCCTGATCAATTATTTGATGCCTCTTCAAAACAATTTGACTAATCTAACTTTGGGCTTTATACAATATGATGTTTCATAAGTGCTCAGGGTTTGGTTTCTGGTAGGGATACTTCAGAAAAGCAATAAGCCTTCCCTTGGGGCTTACGTGGCTTTGCAACTTTTCCATAACAATTTAATTAGTAAAATTATCAGGAAAATACTTTATGCCATTGTGATGTGTCAGCTCATTTTAAGTTTCCTACCAGCAATCCCCTCTTCTGTAGTCTAATACTCAAACCTAGATCTTTATTAAGTTATTGAGTTGCTCAGTGCATTACTTATTTAGGGTGAAATTTAAAAAAGAGTCATTTTGAAAGTTTAAAAATGTGGGAAATGAGTTCAATATATACAAGTCTTTCAGGTCTATTTTATTGAGAAATTCCATATATATGTTATTTCTTTTCCTTATGTATTCTTTTGTTTAAGACAGCAAGGATATTCTATCCTTCTGGGTCAAAAAGTAAAAAAAAAAAAAAATGAGTACAAGTGGCAGAATCCAAGAAAACATAGAAGCAATAAAAAGGCAGAATCTCAGAGTTGGAAGGGACTTCAGAGGTAATCTAATTAACCAATACATACCTGAGAAAGAATCCTTTCTGTGATATAACTCACCTAAGGTCATTAGGCTTGTGATGAAGAAAACTGTAGAGATAAAAGACTAACCACCTCCCAAAGCAGTCCTTTGCATTTTTGCACTTCTATGATCATGATGAAACTGTTCTTTCTACTAAGTTGAAATCTGCCTCTTTGTAATTCCCAACATAAGGATATAAATCTAACTACTACTATTTATTCATTCTGTCCCTTCAAGTTTTGGGAAGCCAGAACTAAAAGGGAGGGCAAGAGACTGGAAGGGAAGAAAGAAGAGAGCAGGTATTGATAATTCAGCAAGAGATATTTTATAGAGTACTAGCAGACTTCTGAGGCTATGCCTGTATATTGTAATACCAATTTTAATGGAACTCTTCATATTTAAAGGAGGGACTCATTTGCTGAAGATTACTCCTCATAGGATCACACACACCCTTTAAATGAACAATGCCATGATTAGATCTGTATCCCAAAAGAAATTAAAAAAAAACAGAGGTAAAGGTAAAGGACCTATATATACAAAAATATTTATAGCAGCTCTTTCCTGGGAGTCAAGAATTAGAAATTGAGGGGATGACCATGAATTGGGGAATGACTTAACAAATTGAGGAATGTGATTCATGATGGAATGCTATTGTACTATAGAAATGATGAGAGGATGCTCTCAGAGAAACCTGGAAAGACTGACATGAGCTGATACAAAGTGAAATGTACTTTGTACAAAGTAACATCAATGGATGATCGACCTTGAATGGCTTAGTTGTTCTCAGCAATGCAACAATCCAAGACATCTCTGAAGAACTTACAATGAATACTGTTACCCATTCCCAGAGACAGAACTGATGATGTGTGAATGCATATTGAAGCATACTTTTTTTTAACTTTATTTTTCTTGAGGATTTTTCTTTGGTCTATGCTTTCTTTCACAACATGACTATTATGGAACTTTTGCATGTATACACATGTGTATATCTATGTAAACATACACACACACTTATAACCTATATCTAATTGCTTACCTTCAACGAGGGTAGAAGGTGGGGAAGGAGGAAGGGAAAGAATTTGGAACTCAAAGCTTTAAAAAGAATGTTAAAACTGTGATGGAAGGAATCTTAGATATTGACCAGTATAATTCCATATTTTAGAAACGAGGAAACTGAGATTAAAGAGATCATGTAAATTGCCCAAGGTCAAACAGGTTGTAGATGGCAGAGCTGGGTTTGAAATCTAAATCTTCTAACTTCAGACCTACTATATTTCTCTTGTATAATATGTTGCCTTCAGCTTCCCATAGTGAGGGATCCATTTGGCTCCTGTCTATATGGGAAAAGTACAAAAGCAGAGTATGTTAAAGTGAGGGTAGAGAGAAAGGGACAGGTTCCTTCTTTCTCCTTAGACAGAAATATGCCAGAAATTGTACCTATATGTAGTAAGGAGGGCTGGGCAACTGTGAGTTTACAAGAACCAAAAAGAATTTCTTTCTCAAGATTTTGCTGAGGGTTTCACAACTTCTAGCCATACCACTGGAGAAAAAAACAAGCATGAGGACTTTTTGAAATTACTCTTCATATATTCCAAATCAAGCAAGATATCAATAGGGCAAGCTTGTAAAAAAAAAAAAAGAACTGCAAGTTTGGTCTTGAGTTGACTTGTAAGAATGTGAGAATCTGAATTAAATTTTAAGTAGATGTTGAGATACTTTTCAATTCAAAACCAGAGTAAAACTCAACACTAGAGAAGAAAGAAAAACAGATTTTTATGTGTTTTCAGCTGATAGATCATCTAGGAAGGGTTAGAGGAAAAAAGATAAGAGTGATGATGATTGGCAGTTCCCTGCTGAGGAGTATGGAGGTAGCTTGACATTAATAACAATTAATAATAATAGTATTGTTGTATTTCCAGGTCATATACCCAAGACATAATAGAAAACCTCCTAAGACATGTCAAAACTATCCAGTTCTAGTGATTAATTTGGACACAAAACATATTTCTATAAGGAACCTATAAAGTGTTTACTAAGATTATGAGGTCTTGGACAAGAAATTGAAAACCTTAGGGGCATAGGCTATTTTTAAACACTTATGCCCATTGGAGGTATGGAATGCAGGAAAGAAAAGCTGACATAAAGAGTGAACAACTGACTTAGATGGTGTCAGCAATGGGGTCTGACATTCTGTTAAATGAGTTAAACATAGCAATGGGCATTTTCGCAACAGGAATTGAATGATTGAATGTACATAATAGTCTGTCTGTCTGTGTTCATCCTTTGTTTTCAAAGATGACCATGACATCAGAGAAATGTTGACATGACTTGTACTTGGCTTTAAAATTAGACCAAAAGATATTTGCTTAACCCTAGTGTCTTGTGAATTTAATCAAAAAGTCTTTAAACATGTGTGTGTATGTATGTGTATGTGTGGTAGTAAGAGAACACTACACACATCTACACACACACGCACACACACACTTCCATGAAGAATAATCTCAACTGTAAGAAGAATAGCAAAAGAGACATCTATAAATGAAAGGAAATAAAATCGAAGACAGGAGTCACTACTACAATCCATTCTCAAATGTGTATAAAAACGTATGATTAGGCAATGTCTGTAGGCAATAAGCAAGATGAATTAGAGCAATGGCCACTAAACTCTTTTGATTACATATTTCTTTTAGCAGAAATATTTTGAGTATCCCCTCAATATCTGTATATTTGTTTCTGAATAATAAGCATGTACTATCGAGCTAACATGTGCAAAATGGAATTTTTATAGGAGACAAAAATGATTTTAAAAAATGATCTTGTTATTGATATAATAAAACAGTGTTCCTCCTAACATACGATTGATATTGAATAATTACTATTTAAGTGGTAGCAACATGATTGCTTAATAACTAAAAAAATCATTGTTCATATCCTGGGGAAATTAGGCAGACTTCCAAATAATAATTGTTTGTTAGCAATTAATTATTCAGTTGTTATTTGATCAATGTTTTTATTCAATTGGATAACTGTTTTTTTAAAGATCTCTTTTGAAAGGTATAGGATGGCTACTGAACATAATACTTTTAAAATAAATCATGTTGCATTGTTTTGATATTAACTATATAAAACGCAAAATCACTGAAAAAATGAATTTTCTCTGATTTCAACTTATCTGGAAGTTTTAAGTATAAATCTATTGTTTTTACTTTATATAGTTCTGCCCAATGCACACTATCATGCTTTAATTTCCTATTCATGTCTGAATATTTTTATATGTACTTTTTGTGTGCGAGAAATAGTGGGCAGTCCAGTTTGGCTGGATCATAGGGTACAAGAAGAAGAGCAGTATATATGAGATGGTGAAATAGGCTATCAGTGGCTTTAAATGCTAACAGAGAAGTTTGACAGATCTCAGAATCAATAAGGAACCACAGAAGTTTCCTGAGTGGGAGATAACATCATTAGACCTGTGCTTTAGAATAATCACTATGGCAAATATATAGAAGTTTGTTTGGAATAAAGAGAGATTTGAGGCTAGGAGTTCAATTAGGAGGCATTTGCAATAGTCAAGATGAGACAATGAAAGCCATAACTATGGTGGTATCTATATAATTTTAGAGGAGACAGATGCAAGAGAGAATGCAAAATATAAAGTGACGTGGCCTGGCAAGTGACTAGCTAAATTGAGTGAGAGAAACTGAAGAGTGATGAAAATGAAGTTACAAACCTGAGTGACTAGAAAGATGGTTATGTATTAAACAGAAATGGAGATGTTCCTTGAAGGAATAAATTTTGGGGACCAGATAAGATAATAAGATCTACGATACAAATTGCAATTCATCAATGTGTATTCATCCTGTATAACTGATTCTGTATAACCCAAAATGACAAGGAGTAGAAGGAGGGGCTCAAGCATTTTGTAGTTCACCCTCCAAGGGTGGTGTAGCAACAATTATTAAATGGCCAATCTCTTCTAAGTATATATAGGGACCAGAATGCAAAAACATGAGATAGAGCATTTGGATAAAGATTAATGGAGGCACAAAGAGAAACTTTTTTTTTTAAATTTTGAGTATGTACCCTACGATCCAGACAGAAAGAAAGAATACATGACTTCAGGAAGAAAAGCTCTCAAGCTTGGAACTAAGGCATGGTCTATTAATTATATATTTGGATCATCCATATCTTTCCCTTTTCCCAAAGAAAATAACTTTCTTTTACTTCTTTAAAGATGCTTTCATCCTTCAAAGGGCAGAGTTCAACAATGGGATACTGTTCTAGATCTAAAGCTAACCAATAGATAGTCAGTGGTTGTTAGAATGGAAATGGCAGACACGAGGGTAGGGAGGATGTGATTGTGTTTGGGAGATACATTCTCTCTTGGAATTAGTGATAGAGATGAGGAAAACTACAAATAGTCTAATGAGCATTCTAAATTTGAGGACAACAGGTTTCAATGTAAGTTCTTTGAGGGTAATAACTTTTGTTTCTGTCTTTATAAGCCCAGCACTTACCAGAGTGTCTATCATGTAGTAAGTGCTTAATAGTGATTTATTGACATAACTGCCTACAAACTGGAGCTGTCAAAAATAAATGTGGTCTGATAAGTTCTTTGTTACCAGAGATACTTAAACTTTCTGACTACCCAGGAGGGATGCTGCAGATAGGACTTCTGGGTGAGATATGAGGTTGATGACATTATCTAAAAGTTCCTGTGGTCCTCTAAGGTTCCTGTGATTCTAACATATAGTTTAACATCCATGGACATACACATACACACACACACACACACACACACACACACACACACACAGAAATAGAAACAGACAGAGACAGAGAGAAAGTAGATAGGTCATCTCAGATGAAGAGCTCTAGCTTGGGAAAGGGGATGAAGAGAAAAGATAGGCCTCCTACAAAAAGTAATATTTAAACTAAATCTTGAAGAAGGTCAGGGAAGCCATAAGATGGAAGTTAGGAGCATTTCAAGCATAGAGAAAGCCAGCAAAAAAGTGTACATGGTGGGGAGGGACATAGCAAGTAAAATTGCTTTAGGGGGAAAGATGATTGGTGGGGAGTGACTAGGGAGGAAAATCAACCAAAGGTTTTGCAGTAATCTAGGAATGAGTTTGATGAAAGTCTAGACTGGTGTAGAGCCTATGTGAGAGGAGAAGAGGGGACATGTGAAATATACAATGAAGATAGAAATGGCAAGACTTGGCAACAGATGGAATATGTAGAGTGAGTGGGGGAAAACAGTCAATGATAACAAAGTGGGTGGAAGCCTGGGGGAATTGGAGGATAGTGGTGCCATTAACAATAAGAGAGGTTTGAGAGAGGAAAGAGACTGGGGTAAAAGATAAAGTGCTCTCTTTTGGATGTTCTTACATAGTAGTGGTGTTGCTGGGTAACAGACTGTGCACAGTTTTATGACCCTTTGCATCTAGTTCCAAATTGTTCCCAGAATGGTTGGATAAGTTCACAACTCCACCAACAGTTCATTAGTGTACTCATTTTCCCACAACTAATCTACAATTTATCATTTCTGATAGGTAGAGTTCTTTCCATTTGAATTTCTCTAATAAATCATGATTTAAACTTCTTTTTTCATATGGCTATAGATAGCTTTGATTTCTTCTTCTGAAAACTGTCTGGTATGCTCCCAGAGAAACCTGGAAAGACTTATATGAGCAACTGTAAAGTGCAATGTTCTGTGTACAAAGTACAATATTGTAGGATGATCAGCTGTGGCAGCTGTTCTCAGCAATAAAAGGATCTAAGATAGCTCTGAAGGACCTAAGATGAAAAATGCTATCTTTGCCCAGACAAAGAAGTGATGGTGTTTGAATGCAGATTGAAGCAAATTTTTCTTGAGGGTTTTTTTTTTTATTCTGTTTTCTTTCACAACATGACTATTATGGAAGTGTTTTGCATGACTTCCCATATGAAATTGCTTGCCTTCTCAATGGGTGCAGGATTGGGGAGGGAGGAAAGGAGAAAATTTGGAACTCAAAGTTTTAAAAATGAATGTTAAAAATAGTTTTTACATGTAACTGGGGGAATATAAAATATTAAATTTTTAAAGAATTTTTTTTTATAAAAGAAAACTCTCCCTATCTCTTGTTGTTATTGTTCAGTAATTTCAGTTATGTCCAACTTTTTGTGACTTTATTTGGGATTTTCTTGGCAAAGATACTTGAGTGGTTTGCCATTTCCTTCTCCAGATGATTTTACAGATGAGGAAACTAAGGTAAACAGGATTAATTGACTTGTACAGAATTACACAGCTGGTACATACTGGAAGCTAGATTTACATTCAGGGAGATGAGTCTTACTGACTTTAGACCCATCACTCTATCCATTACACCACCTACCTGCCCACATCCCTTGACCATTAACCAAGGAATGGTTCTTATTTTTATAAATTTAACTCAGTTCCCTAAATATTTGAAAAAATGAGGCCCTTATATGAAAAAAACTTACTGTATTTTTTATATTACTTCATTATCTATGTTACCTTTTGTCAAAATATAGTTTTTCTGGCTACATCTTTTAATTAGGTCTATTTTTACTTTAGCTTTGTCTGAGATCATGATTGCTACCCTTGCCTTTTTTTTAATCTTAACTACAGTATAACAGATTCTGCTATAGTCCCTTATTTTAACTGTGTTTCTTCTTGTTTCAAGTGTATCTCTTATAATTAGTACATTATTAGATTCTAGTTTATAATCCATTATGTGTTTTATTGGGTGAATTCATTCCATTAACATTTAATTTTGATTGCTAACTCTGTTATTTTTCACAATCTTCTTTTCTCTGTTTATCCTTCTCTCTCTTTTTTTACCCTAGTCCTCCTCAAAAATTTATTTTGCCTCTAACCATTGCTTTCCTTAATTCCCCTCCCTTTTATAACCCCTTCCTACTTTTCTGTTAAGTGAAAGAGTGCGTATATATTTATTCTTTCCTCTTTGAACCAATTCCAGTTCAGATAGTTTCAAATGTTGTTTGCCACCCCTCCCATTTTTCCCTCCACTGTAAAAGCTTGTTTCTTGCATACTCCTTGTGTAGTAAGACGAGCAGAATACCTTGGAACTAGAACTTTCCTCATTCTGGAAAATATATTTTTATTATTTATCTTATAAACAACTAATACTCCTCTGTCCTTTTAATATAAACTGTTGTTTATTCTAAAAGTAAATCTAAGTAAGATGTGCCCTATAAACCTATAGCAGACAAGGTAAAATCAAGATCTTGAAGGCAGTTGGCAAAGTGAGACTTCACAAATATGATCCTGGAATTATACTTTTTCAAACTGCTGGCATTCATTGGTATCAGGTGCATTGTTATAAAAGCACTTGTACGTTTGAGAAGGGCAAGTGAAAAAGTCCATTGCCTAGTAAATTTTTGGCAGGCTAATGACATTGGAGAGCCTATTTTCAAGGCTGCTTTATTGAGACTTTCTATAAACCTTGAAAACCAGGCTCTTCTTGGACTATCTTAATATTTGGGGTTGGGGCATGTTTTTGCTTCTTCTACTAGCTGGTTCATGTTCCTATTTATTTCCTCATTTGGAAGGCAGATAAAAGCATTTCCAAAATACTTTGAACTTTTCATAAACCCTTTCAATTTCATCACCAATCTTCTGGATAATTTCATGTCTATGCTGTTAAGAATGTTGCACCTTAATCCAAACAAAAATAGCATTTGGTTGTTGCTTCTTATTAACTTTATCAAACTATATTTGAAAATGCATGTCAATCAGAGGGAGAAACAAATATGAATGTAATAGAAGGAAAGAATTCAATCAAAGTATTTGGTGAAATAAAAACTAGGATGGAATGCATATTTTACTCTCTGCCCCAGACTCCCAAATCAAAAATCTCATCCAAAAACAAAGACAGATTCAAAATATATTCTTTAGATCTAAAAAAATAAAGACAAGGGTTAAAAGAATATAAAGTGACATATTTAAAGGGAATCATATTTTTGCCAATTCTATTCTTTCCTCCCTCATGACTTACTTATTCCCTTCTTATTCAAGTCCATTGAATGGAAAAAGCAGAGAAACTACTACATGTGATCTGAGTGACCCTGAAGACTTAATTTCACTAAGGTTAAAGTATTTTCATTGCAAAAACAAAAAGGAGGAGTGAGAAGATGGTCTCTATGGTCTCTTCTAGTTAAAAAATTCCATGATGTTATGATATAAACTGAACTCTGAATAAAATTAACATCTCTCCTTCTTTACCTTCCCTTTCACTGTCAATCCCGGTCTGATGAGAGGCATTAGTTCTTCTGGTTTTGGAACAAGAGAGAAAGTGATCTCAGGAAACAGCTTCTCACTACATGTGCAGAAGGGTACCATGTTAGTCACATGCATCACCTTGCTATCCTTCTCCATGAACTACAGGGCAATGATCTAAGAGTAGACAAATAAGATCAATGGTCTCTGTCAGCAACAGGACACCAAAGACACTGATTCTGGGAAATTACATCCTACACTAAGTTTACCTAGATCCCAATTTCATCCCCCATGACATTAGTCTCAAGTCTAGAGTTCTTGAAAGAATGTCTGTCTTTATGTGATGGTTAACCCTGATTGCTTGTTCAGTGAAACACCGAATTTGAACTCTGTTGAATTGTCTACACTCCTTTTCCCACATACAGGAGGACTGATATGGTCATTTACTAGAACTCTATATTCCAATTAGTTTCTGACTGTATAGGAATTTCTTAAGTCTAGAAATATCAAGTAGACCATCACTCTGTAGATGTGTTATTATGATTAATTTTTTATTGTTATATACTGTATATGCTTATTAAACCTGTGTTGATATTAAACACACTTCATGTAATTAAGTTCTTCTGACTCTTTGGAGAGTTGAGTCCATTTTATCAAGGCAAGAGTGTGCTGATAAAAGTTTAACAACTGGATCTCCAAAAACAAAAACAAATATGCATGATATACAAATTTAATCTTAATTTTAAACCATTTTCTTAAGTCTATAAAATGAACAAAATTATAAATCAAATCCTGATTTGTAATGTTTAATGAATTCCCACATGTAAATACTCACACTGATAATTTAATAAATGGCTCTCATGAGTGGGTATGATCTGCCTCCAGCATATTCTTATGCCAAGGTCACATTCCAAAAACACAAGTCTGAATGTTGTTACTATTCTGTTGAGGAAAGCTTCAGTGACTCCAATTACCCTAAGGGTAGAATGCAAACATGCAGCTGGAGTTGTGAACTGATACAACCATTCTGTAGAGCAATTTGGAACTATGCCCAAAGGTCTATAAATGCTATACATGTTCTTAGATCCAACAATACCACTACTAGGTCTATATGCCAAAGAGATCATAAAAAAGAGGAAAGAACCCCCATGTAAAAAACTATTTATAGTAGCTCTTTTTGTTTTAGCATATTATTGTAAACGGAGCAGATGTCCATCAGTTGGGGAATGACTGAACAAGTTATAGTATATAAACATAACAAAATACTATTGTTCCACAAAAAATGAAGAACAGGAGAATTTCGGAAAACCCTAGAAAGATTTATATGAACTGACGCTGAGTGAAGTGAGCAGAACCTGGAAAATATTGTGCATAGCAACAACATTATGTGATTATTAACTATGATGGACTTAGCTCTGCTAAGAAATGCCATGATCCAAGACAATTCCAAAAGACTCATGATGAAAAATGCTAACCACATCCAGAGAAAGAAAAGGTAGAATCCTAATAAAGCTGCTCGCAGCCCCAGTATTCTGACTCCCTTAAAGGCCTCACTGAATAGCAGGCCCACCGCCCCAACCTAGCCACTCACCCCCCACATACATACATTCTCTATATCCTAAATTCACATACACCTCACTGCTCCCTAGAAGAACAGCTGTGTCCTTGTACTCAGCAGAAACAGCAGGTATGTCCATGTACTCAACCACAACCACACCCATCTAGTCTCAGACAGAACCACAATAGCCAGCCAATCAGAAAGCAGCACCACCAGGATGCCAACCCCAAAATATTAGAAGGGACTAGACCTAAGTAGGCACTTGCACAGTAATAGGAAAGAACTGATCTAGAGTGAACTTATCATAATACCATTATCATACATACATACCCCCCAAATTTTTTTCTTTATGCATTGTGGGTAATCACTTGAGCATTTTCACTGTGGCTAGGACCCCTCCCCTCTTACTTCATCCCTGTACAAAGCAATCCTGCCTTTTTAATATTCTGAATTTCTTTTATGTAATTACATCTTTACCTTATAAAAATTCCCTCTTGCTTTCTCTGAAGTTGCTGTTTCCTCTTAGAACTTAGTCTGCTTATGAGAGTCATCAATCTCAGAAAATGCCAACACTTGGATTACAGTGATCTGATGCTGAATTCTTTGAGACAGTTCCACCACAAGACATCATGAAACTGCAACAGTTTTTGGTGTCCCACAGTTGAAACTTCAACAGTTTTTCACATCCCTGAGTGGGCAGAACTATCTAGTCTGAATTCAGATTGAAGCATACTATTTTTACTTTGTTTTTGCTTTCTTGTAGCTTTTCCTTTTTGCTCTGATTCTTCTTTCACAACATGACTAATGTGGAAATATATTTAAAATGATGGTACATGTATAACCTATATCAGCTTGCTTGCTATCTTGGGCAGGGGAGAGAGAAGGGAAGGAGGGACAAAAATTTGGAATTCAAAATTTTACAAAAATGAATGTTGAAAAGTATCTTTACATATAATTGAAAAAAAAATACTACTAAGGAAAAAAAAAGCAATGGAATGCAAATGCTCTGCACTTGACATTTAACAACCTTCATAGTCCAATACTAGTTATCATTTTAGCATGATGACACATTACTCCCTACAACAAACTTATTGCCATTGTTGTGTTCTGTCCTTCATTCTCAAATACAATCCTGTCATCAGGGAGGTGATGCCATGACATGCAAATGAATTGAATTTAAGTGAGGGAAACTCACCAGCCTCATTTATTCCTCTGGAGCCATATGGGTCCAGTGGTGAGATATAGCTCAATCACAAACCATTCTCCATATAGAATGAACTACTTATAGTTTCCCATACATAATATCTTATCTCATTTTCTGTGCCTTTGTAAAGACTCTACTTAAAAGACTGCCTCAAAATGTCCCTGTCTTGGAAACTCTAGTTTCTTTTAAGGCTTACTTCAAATGCCACCTCATTTAAGTCACATTTGCTGATGCACATTCTTGTTAATGTGCACATCTCAAATTACTTTGTATGTGTATGTGTGCGTGTGTTTTATTTTAAATATGTACTTATCTAGAAGCATATGATATTCCTCTAGTAGAATATAAACCATGTGAAAACAGATTATCTTACTTTTGTATTTGTACTACCCAGAACCTAGGCTAATTCCTGAGATATAGTAGGTGCTTAAAAGTGCCTGTTGATTGATTTATTGATAGGGGCCATTGAAATCTATTCACTTGAAGGAGGATCCAAAATTTTCCAATTGATGGAGACTCATAACTGTTCTCATTGAATAATTCCATATATCACTAAATAAGGAGTTGGTGCATCCCCAGAGAAAAAGGTAGAACTCAGGGGAAAAATATCCACTCTGTAAGCTATGGGAAGTTCTGAATTTCCTCAGGGCTTCTCCTTAGCAAGATGGTTGAGCATAAGTGAGAGTTCCTGAGGCAGTTCTCATTTTCTGGACTTTTCTTGTTAAACAGGAATAGGATAGAGGCTAGGAGTGTCATTTGGTGATTAAGCAAAAGCAACATATGTAAGATTATCAGTCCCCTGCACTTTCTACCCCCCCCCAAAAGGTCTTTAATTGAGTAGAATATGTTCTCTCATTTATGAATAAGTACAAATTGAAAGCAAAAAAAAAGGCTGGTTTAGTGAATACAGTGTTGGTCTGGGCAGCAGGGAGGCCTAGGTTCAAAGTCCACCCCCAAAACTGGATCAGCATGGACCCCAACATACATGGGAGGGCCTGCTACCACAGGTTCTTCAATCTGCATTTATAAAAGGAAAGCAACTTTCAAGAGGTCAACAATCACTTTAATCAAGCACATGTATCATTCACTTGGTTCAGAGAAAAAAAGTCAACACTCTGAACTTCAGAGAAAATACAGAGAAAGATCAACAGACATGACTTCCAACTGTCTGACATAAGCAATACATACATCATAAATCAACAGACAGAACCAATTGTCTGACCATTACAAATATACATAGTTACCAGAGAGAGAAGCACCAACGTCTTGGTTTTCAAAGCCAAAGGACTGCTTAATGGCTTCCCAGATTCTCCTGTGGCACACAAACCTTCTTCCAAAACTAAGCTGGAAAGTAAAATCTCACTCTCAGAGTATTTATACATTTTGTTTTAGAACCACAGGGCATGACAACCCTTGAGAACAAGTGCCTCATTAGAAATTTAACCAAAGGTGTGGACCTTCCTGCAAATCTCTCCAGGCCCACTAATGGGTGGGGAAGGTCTTCTTTAATCACATTAAAATAATTAACAATATTAACAAGGACATTGAAGTCCTTGCTGGAGCTGAACTGCCAAGCATTCAAACTATGCTTCAGAGAGTGCAACTCCTATGGGATGGCCACGATGTTTGAATGCAAAATGTACTTTTGCCAAAAAGACTATTTTTATGGAGAACGCACATGGGGTAGACAATCACATGATGGTCAGAAGAAGTTATACAAGGACACTCTCAAGGTCTTTCTCCAGAACTCTGGATTTGACTGTGCAACATGGGAGACACTGGCACAAGATTGCTCAGCACAGTGTGTCCACATCAGAAAGGGTGCTATTCTCTATAAGCAAAGCAGAATTGAGGCAGCACAAAGGAAACATAGGATATGTAAATTTGGGGTACTCACTCCAAATATTCACATGGACTATTTGTGTTCAACCTGTGGTAGAGCATTCTGAGCTAATATTGGTCTGATAAGCTAACATTGGACACACTGAAACTTCACTTTGTCTTGGTGATGTCATTTTGGTCCTCTTAGAAGACGAAGGACAACAACTAACTGTTTCTAGTTAAAGAAACTCTTGTTTCTGTACTTTAATCCTAGTATAGACTCTTGGTTGATAAAGGCAAGATTCAATTAGAGGTGCCTGATTATACTAAAACAAAAACAGCAAAAGATCCTACTTTGCTTGCCATCACAAATACTTCCTAACTCTCCAAGGGCAAGTGAGGTGATCTCTTCATGCCTCAGAAAACCTCCCTAGGATCAGTCATAACTTACTTTTTAATGAGTAGACTAAGATTCTTTTTGTCTGAAAACTCCATAAACTGAAGAAATCACAGTCCCTTCAAGTATTTGCAGTTGAATTTATAATAAATAAGGAGAAGGAATAAAAACATCCTTAATTCTAGGTTTCATGAATCATAAATTCTAATATTGACTCTGATAACTACCTACTCTAATTCTCTGACTCTCAGTTTCCACATTTATAAAATAAGGAGACTGATCTCCAAGCAATTTTCCCAATTTTAAAATTGTTTTCTTGTTCACTACTTCTTCTAAGTTATTATGTGTTTTATTTTTAATTCTTATTATGAATCAAATGGAAATTGTCCTGTATCATACTCTTCTCTGAACTATGGAGGAAGAAAACAAAGTATACCAGGCCAGATTACATTTTGAAGCTATATTTGTTTATTCAGTTTAACAACAAAGGAAGCAGGCTTTTTTTCCTCCTTAGTAAATTTTGTCTCTGATATACTATTTTTCTTTTAAGAACATAAAGACAAACTCCCCAGGAACAGAACTATAATGTGAGCTAACCTGCCAATCAACTTACTAATCCTTTAAACATCTCAACTGTCAGGAGTCAGGTACCTGGAAGCTGGTGAGCAAGAGATAAAGAGAAACTTTGGACGGTAACCAAAACATGTTCAAAAGGAAACTAGATTCTTATGTCCTGATACTGTTTTCAACCCAAAATGTTTAAAAGGCTGATGTTGTAGTTTTTTTTCCCCTTTACAGATTCACTCTTTATGTATGTGTAAGAGAAAAATCAAACATGCATACATGTTTGTGAATTATCCTTAGACAGAAAGAGTTTTTCATGTTCATTTTATTTCATAAAAACAAAGCATCTTGTCTGTAAGTAAAGTTGACTTTATGGGGTCTATTAAATTGTGAAAGCAATGTTTGGCATCTATAGGAATCAAATCTCAACGTGTGGGTTTTTTTTTAATCAGTTAAACTTCATACACTGTCTTTATAGTCAGATCAGAATGAAATTTAAATGTGGTAGAGGCAAAAAAATATAACTAGAGGTAGTGTCAAAATGTGATACTTACTTTGATTTTTTTTTCTTAGATGCATATTTCACACTTAAAGCATAGAAGGAAATATTCTCTCTTTTCAACTAGGGCTAAGGCTGGAAAGAAAGGTGAAAACCCAAATGACAACTTCATGTAATCATCACTTTTTTCAATACAGTAGTGATCAGGTTTCCGAGTAATGTTAATCCATACAGACTTCTTTATTTCACTTTAATTGAACCTAATTGAAATATGTGTTGCATAAGAGAGCATATAAAATATTAAAACTATCCCATGAAAACATATTATTTTAGTCTTCAACTGGATCTCACCTTTATTAACAGACCAATACTGAGATTTTGTGTTTCCAAATATTCATAAACATCGTCATTTAGGGTCCACAAAAATACTTTTTGGTGTTCAGTCACTTTAGTCATGTCTGACTCTTCATGGCCCCATGTAGGTTTTTCTTGGCAGTGATATTGGAATGGTTTTCCATTTCTTTCTTCAGCTCAGTTTACAAATGAAGAAACTTAGCCAAACAGGGTTAAGTGACTTGTCCAGGGTCACACAGCTACTAAGTGTTTGAGGCCAGATTTGAACTCAGAAAGATGCCTTCTGACTCTCGGACAAGCACTCTTTCCACAGCATTACTTAACTAATGGTCATCTACTTTATAATTTTATATTAAGTAGGAATCACTTGTAAAACACACCTAACTAGTTCTTTGCTTGATCACTCACAATAAAGAAAATTCATTATTTTACCAGATAATCTATTCTATTAATTTTGAGCTATTCTCTAAGTAGGAGAATGAGGAGTGGTCTATCTGCAAGAGTTATGTAGAAGGGGAAAATTTTTATAAGTAAAAAAGAGATAGAGAATAATATGAAATGCAAAATGGATAATCTTGATTATTTTAAATTTAAAAAAGATTTTGTACAAACAAAACAAATGCAACCAAAATTAGAAGGAAAATAGAAGTCTGGGATACAATTTTTACAACTAGCGTTTCTGATAAAAGGCCTCCTTTTTCAAACATGTAAAGAACTGAGTCAAATTTGCGATAATATCAGTCATTTCTCAATTGAAAAATGGCCAAAGGATATGAACAGGCAATTTTCAGATGAAATAAATCAAAGTTATCTGTAGTATATAAAAATATTCTAAATCTCTATTGATTAGAGATACACAAATTAAAACACTATGGAGGCATCACCTCACACCTGTTAGATTAGTTAATATGACAGAAAAGGAAAATGACAAAAGTTAGAAGGGATGTGGGAAAACTAGAACACTAAAGCATTGTTGGGGGAGTTATAAACTGATCTGACCATTCAGAGAGCAATTTGGAATTGTCCAAAGGGTAATCAAACTGTGCTGTACTATTACTCAGTCTCTATCTCAAAGAGATCCTTAAAAAGGGGAAAGGATCCACATGTACAAAAATATTTGATAGCTCTCTTTGTGGGAGCAGAGAACTTGATATTGAAGGGAA
>CM053769.1:373024028-373041932 GCA_028658325.1 Potorous gilbertii
TCTATAAAATGGGTATCATAATAAATGTGTCCTCCCAAGGTGGTTATGAAGATGCAATGAGATAATACTTGTAAAGTACTTAGCACAGTGCCTGCCGTATAATAAGTGCTATACAAATCTTAGCTTTTAATTACTAGATTGCTTGACTTCATTTCCCAAATCCTCACTCACCCTACCTCTTTATACTTAAAGCCATGTGGCTTGAGTTCGATTTCCCAGTCTCTGAAATGGTGATGACCATTCTTGAGTAGCCTACATCCCAAAATTGTTGTGCATAAGGCACAGGGTTAACTATAAACCTCTATGTAAATATGAGCTATTTGTAATTAATTTAACAACTACTTATCATTATTGTCACTGTCAATATTCCCTTCAGGTTATTAGTTATAAGGGGCTAATAATGTTTCATGAGCCTAATCATTTGCTCACAGATAAAGACAGAGTTTGGATTATTAGAATTGGAAGAAACCTTAGAGATCATGAAGATCAACCTCCTTTTAAGAGAAAGGAACCAAGGCCCGCAATAAATTGAGTTGTCCAAGGTCATACATTAACAATGAAAAAACTCCTGGGGAGGAATTATTTAGTCTAATCCTGCCATTTTGCAAATAAGCAAGTTGAATTCCATAAAAGACACTGATACCACTATTCTCCCTCATCCTCCATCATAGGCATTCCTAGCAAAACAGCAAAAGAATCTAGTTCTGAATCTCTTCAGTAAATTATGCTGTTTTCCCAATTAGGCTCTGAGGGTCAGGTTTTTTGTTTTTTGTTTTTGGCAGTTTCTTATCTCACTCTAACTTTAGAAAGGTTCAGATTCTTTAAAGGTTCAGATTCTGAACCTTCCTCATGTCATAGACCCCTTCAGCTGTCTGGTAAAGCTTATGATCCCCTGAGAATATTTTTAGTGCATAAAATATATACAATTAGAAAGGGAATTATATTAAAAGGTTTTTTTTAAATTTATTTTGTTTTGTTTTAATTCATAGACCTTAGGTTAAGAACTTCTGGTCTAAATGCTAAGGCTGGTAAGGCATGAGCCTGGAGAATATTTACCAGGATCAGTTCTGCAAATAATAATGTCTGTACATGTAGCAGCATTTCGGTGGCTGAAGTCACCCATAGCTGGCTTTGGAAGAATAAAATAATGGGAAAAAAAAAGATCTGAGGAGAGGACATGGTGACTAAGGTGTTTGATATTTTCTAGTCATGCTGAAGGTGGCAAACAGGAGAACCAGTCAGAGTGTAAGGCTACTCAGAACTTCATCCATCTCTGCTTTGGCCTGAAGGATCATTTTTTGATAAGCTCAGTTTATACCCTAAGGTTTCTAAAAACAAGTACAAGGTGCCAAAAGACCTAGACCTTGGGGGAACAAGGATTCTTCAGAAAATGTTCTCCCGCTTTATTTAAGTGTTCAATATCAAAGGAACAAGTATGGAGCTTGGGCTCCAATAATGAATTCTGTTGGATCAGACAAGAAGAGGCCAAAAAATATTACCCTCTGAAAAGTGAGATGTACGGGGCATAAAGACAGTTGCCTTCCCTGGAGAAAGCACATACTAGAGTTGTGATTTAGAAAACTTGTGGGAAGATTCCCTTCATCTAATATTTCTTTCCCTTATTGCCTTAAGATCCAGAATCCTAAGATTGAAGTGTTTTAAAAAATATTCTTCCATGGCTTAAAAGTGACCCAGTTTTTCTTGAGAGATTTACTTATGCTTGGAGATCAGGCATTTATGGAAATGTATGTGTGTGTGTGTTTGCCTATATTTGTGAAGTACGTGTACATATGTGTATAGACTACTCCTGAAAATATATGCATATGCAAATTAAAGCATATACATATGCTTTATACGAAAGTATCATACTAGAATGGCCTCTCTAGACCTGCCTGGTGGTATCAAGAAACTAAACAATGAAATAGCTAACATTTCTTAAAACAAATGTGTTGTTTAGAATTCATACCATTTTTCATGTGTGAAAAAAATGACACAGATACATAAACACACAAAAAGAGTCTTTGCATAGTATTCCCAGTGAGCACTACAATTTCCCAAAGAATTTCCCAGCATTTTTTCTAATGATTGTGATGTTTATAAGGAAGAAAGAAAACAAACCATGAAGAAATTATCTCACAACCTCACATACAAGCAAACACATGCATAATTTGGTTAAGTATAGTAAAATCTCATAAATGAAACTAAAATCAGTATTAATCTGTAATAATTCATTTTGGATTTAGCTAAATGATACTTTTGCGTTACAAGATGGGGATATACACACACATACTCCCCTTCTAATCTAATCCTGGAAATCATCATGTTTTTAGTAGACAATCTGCTGAATTTGGAGTCAGAAATCAGAAGAATTGAATTCAAATCCCACTTCTTCCACTTGTAATATGTGTGACCATGAGCAAACTAAAACTTCTTTAGGTCTCCGTGTCTTCTACTGTAAAATGATGACATTGCACTAAATGACACCTAAAATCCCTTCCAGCTCTAAGTTTCTGATATCTGAGAAAAATGAGAAAACATTTGTCATATTTTTATCTTCATCTTCTGAGCCCTTCTAGACACTGAGCAAAGAAAATCCTTTCTGACTAATTCTACAAACTAAACTCACCTAGATTTGCAGTAAAGAAAACATGGGATCACATCCCGGTTTTGCTACTGAGTTGCAGGTCCTTGGATATGTCATTTAAGCTCTAGGATTCTTACTTTCCTTATTTGTAAAATATGGGTATTTGACTAGAAGATCTCTAAAGATTTAGATCTAAAAAGTACCAGGATCCAAGTTTAAGATCCTGCCCAATATGCCAAGATATAGTCCTTTAGGTGGGGAGAAACACACACACACACACACACACACACACACACACATATTCCCAATTTGCTTACATATGACCTGATTCATTCTCTTGAATTTCATCTGTCAAATTTCACCCTTTCATCACAAGCCCAGTATATGATTTGTCCTTGTTTTCATTATCACCAAGGAGTTTGAAGCAGACTGTATTAGTGGAGAGAGAACTGGCCTTGAAGCCAAAGAGACCTGGGTTCAAGTGTTGCCTCTTACACATAACTGGCTCTGTGTCCCTGGGCAGCTCTTGAAAAGGAACCAACGTTTATTGGTGGGAATTCCCCAGACAGTAAGCTGTCTAGATCAATGAAATCAGAAGTCTATCCCTATTCTATTTCCTATCCCCATCGATCTATTTCATTAAGTTAACCTATCAACTCCCTCTTGCCTGTGGGCCAGCCCAGATTTACATACAACGTATAAAGAGGCAATCTATTACAAGTGTAGTAGTTAGTAACATACATTTGGAGAGGGGGTTAGAGGACAGGACTATTTTTAACAGTGCTTAATGTGGGGGAAAAGTCCTTAAAGGACTTCAGGGGATGCAGCATAGGGATAGAGGCTGCTAATTACAAATGATTCTTATCTATTCATTAAATAAGGCTCAGCAGGGTCCCTATTTGGAAACATTTAGCAGTTAGTTCAGATTACTCTATGTTCTTGAATGTAATAAGGCCATTTTAAAAAGATACATTCTGTAGTTCAATCTTGTCACCAATTTAGATTTGCTTTCTCTTCAATTAATAGGAATTCGTTTTCCTTTCCTATCGATGGTTATTATAATAGAATAGAGCCCAGATCCTTAAAAAATGATAAAGATAGAAGTGACTAGTTCTTTTTCCTGACCTAAATGTCGTATACTGCATATACTGACCCGACCTACCACACCTTAGAAATATGATATAACCATGATATTTTATCAACTGAATTATTAAGCAGTTTAAGTTGGATTTGGTCGATTAATTGTTGAAAGTCTTTATAAATGAAAGTATACGGTAGACAGTCATTTAAATGCAAAATCCCCATAAAAGCACTATTTTGTTTTGTTTTGTTTTTACCTCCTAGTAGCACCTACTAGTAGTAACTCTGACCCCCAAACCCATCTTTCTAGCACTCATCCAAAAAAGAGTTAATAGGAGCTCCATAGAGCCACTCCTTTACCTGGCAAATTATATCACTCTTCAGCATATGTCATTTGCACAACTTTTCAACTATTCTCTTCCTAAGGTAATAGGCCCAGAAGCTGGCTGCTGTGCTTCGTTCGGCACCTGTCATTTTGACATTTCATGCTTTCTTTAGAAAAGAGAAGTTGGTTGAATGTGAGAAAAGTGGAACTTTGACAGGCTGTCAGAATATCTTGCAGCACAAACCAACCTGCCAGCCAACCTGTTTTCTGGTATATTTCAAAGTGTCCCAGCAAACGAACTTCCTTTCCTGATTGAGGAACTTCTTAAGTAGGAAGGTTCCATACTTTTTCAAGATTGAAATTAAATAATTTTCACCTGAAATTGGCTTATTCCAGGTAACTCCTAAGTGGTTGTGTTTCAGTTGGGTAAATAAGTTTCATGAGATAGAGATGGATGGAAGCATCTTTTCTGCCTTATGTTCTTTCCTATAGGCTTCCCAAAACTTAATCCTATCCATGATTAATCTGGAACAAGTACAAAAGTGAGGAGTAATTTTCCACTTTAAATGTAAAAGGTTCCTGAGTTTAGGATTCAGAGAAACATGGAACTGACATAACTTTATAAATACTTGGCACTCTTGTTTTATAAACAAATGGATGTGTTTCTAATAGTATGTGCTGTAATTAATATATCTAATGTATTTTGGAGAGGTCAAGACCTGTGATTTCATAAGTGGAGGGAACTTCCAGGGTAGAGACTCTTTCCACCAATACAGATAATTTAACATATCAGTCACTTGGTCAACTCTCCAATTGACAGTAAAGTGAATTTCCCATGATCACCTGTTATTATGTGCCAGCATCAGCATATGAACCTAGGTCTTCTTGATTCTAAGGTTAGTCCTGTATCCAATAAACCATGCTACCTCATCTTTATATGTGTCTGTAAACTCATCAAATTATAGTTATTAAAGTTGTCAGCAGATATAGCATTATGCTAAATACAGTATGAGAGTTCCTTTCCCTGTATTTGATTTGAAGGACACCATGCTGAAGTTAACCAGTGCAGAATCATCTATCCTCATACTGTATATAATGGTTTATTGCATTTGGAAGTTCTTCCACTGGAGATGTAACTGTATAAGTGATGGTCAAAGCTGAAACATGATCCAAATTCATTTCATTGATAGTTGAGTAGAACATACTGCCTGGCCATTCTTGGTATAAACCATTCCTTTTTGTAACTGCCTGTCCCTTTGCTTAAAGGCTACAAATACATTCTTTTTCAGATGGCATTGTTGCCCTGATTTCTTGCCAATTATTGTTTTTATTCTACAAGATGACATTTAAATTCGTTTCAGTGAGCCCCATGGTGTTTATTTGGTTCAAACAGTAAATATATATTGTCCACTGTGTGCTCTGCTATGTACTTGGTGCTATGGGGGATACAAGAAGAAACACAGTCTATGGTGTCTGATTGCATATTCAATTCAATTCAAAAATGACCCATTAAGCTCCTTTTAGCTGCAAGGCACTGTGCTAGGTGCTAGCAATATAAAGACAAAAAAATAATCAGTTGTTGCCTCCAAGGAGCATACAATCTGTTGAGAGAAGACAGGGAAATATATTATATGAGGAAGCTGGTGGCACAATAGATAGAGGACTGACTGGGCCTGGACTCTAGAAGACCTGAGTTCAAATCTAAAGTCAGGTACTTACTAGCTGTGTAATCCTGGACCAGTCACTAAACCTCTTATTTGTCTGTTTCCTAATTAACAGCACCCACTTCGAAAGGTTGTTGTGAGAATCAAGTTTGTTGAAAAGGTCTTAGAGTAGTGCCTGGCACAAAGTGGGCACTATAAATATGCTTATTTCCTCTGTCCCACCCCTCTCCTTGTAATTTATTGTTGTGATTTAGTCAATTAGTCAATGCCAACTCTTTGTGATCCCATTTGCGGTTTTCTTGGTAAAGATACTAGAGTACCTTGACATTTCCTTCTCCAACTCATTTCACAGATGAGGAAACTGAGGCAAACAGGCTTAAGTGACTTGCCCAAGGTCACACAGCTTGTAAGTGTCTGAGGCCAGATTTGAACTTAGGTCCTGACTCCAGGGCCAGAATTCTGTCTACTGAGCCACCTAATTCCCCCCAGGTTAGTGATTAAAAGGCAATTTGGGAGAGAGAACATTATAAGGAAGGGTTTCACTGAAGGGGTAGCCTTTGAGTCAAGGTTTGAAGAATAGCATGATTTCAGAAGCTAAAAATGAAGGAGTATACATTTCAGGAAGGAGTACAAAACTTATGCAAATATTTGAATTGACCATTTCAGTTAGATTTCTAATTTGTCTGTAATATATAGTTCAAGAAGGAAGGGAGTATGAAATATAGCTGGAAATGTAGATTCATGTCATACTGGGGAGGTCTTTAAAGACAGACTTTTTGGGGGGGTGCTTATTCTTTTTTTTTAACTGAGCAGTAACAGATGGTCATAAATAGTCAGACCTATGCTCTAGAAAGGTTATTTGGAAGCTGGGTGAAGGAAATTATAGGAGGAATAGCCTGGAAGCAGGCTTATGAGACTTTTAGGCGACTTTTTAGTAGGTAATATGAACCTGAATTAGAGTGGTGCCAGTGAGGGTAGAGAGAACAGAGTGAACAACCAATCGGAAACATTATTTTCAAAAGTATTGGATGATCTGAGAGTTGTCAAATAGAGACTGGTAAAAAAAAGTAGTTTATGATTTGGGAGAGATGAGGACCGCCCCCCCACCCTTAACACACTATTCTAGTCTCACTTTTTATACAGCTGGGGGCAATACACGGAAGGCACTTGGGATGGGTGTCTTCTGCTTAGCCAGTGGGGAAACCTGTCAGAATTGACCCTTTACCAGGGTAATGATTATGAGGTATCTGAAGACTGACTTTGTGGGACAATCTAATGAAAGGGAGATGAGGGTGGGGAGGGATCTTAGATCCCTCTGCTACATCAGAGAGGAGTAAGGAAACAAATGAAGCACTAATTTATCAAATCTCCTGCTTGTCCAGACTGTATGGCACAGGACTGAAAGGGCATGAGTGTCTCTGTCAATGACCGGGTGTTGATTGGATTGAGAAGAGACTGGATGAACGGGTCTTGTCCCTTTTGTCCTTGATTATCATTCGATGGCAACTCAGACGGACTGATCATGGAGCAGAGAGCTGTGGTCCATTAGCTCTGCCCCAGATTTCAGGTCAATGACATTGCTCTCATAGTTAATCTCTATGCTAATTGTCTTCCTAATGACCCCCTAATGGTTGACTTGGGTTTGACTTTCTATTCAGCTGACCCCAACTGACCCAAGTCCTTCAACCACCTCAGGAGCTGCTGATTCAGAAGCAAAATGAGTCTCATGGACTGAATCAACAATTTCCTTCAACCCCAGATTGCCCTTCTAGAATGCTATCCTGTTATAATTTGGGATTACAAATAGCTACATTTATTCAGCATTTTATTAAGTATTTTTTATATTTTAAGCATTTTATAAGGCAACATTTTATATCTTTGAGCGGTAGCCCATCAGATAGCAAGCTGCATTAATCAAATTAACAGATTGATTAGATAAGAAAACTGAATGGTTTTGCATCAGAATTATTTTACCTACCTTTGCTATGGATTGAAAGAGTACCTAGACTAGAAGTTAGAGAATTTGAGTTTGAATCCTGACTACTGTTCAATACTTCGATGAGCTTGGGCAAATTATTTAGCTTTTCTGAGCCTCAGTTTTCTGACATGTAAAATGAACTGGAGCAAATAATCTCCAAAGTCACTCCAAATTTTTAATCTGTGATCTATTAATGAATTGATGAGAATCCTTTGTAATTAGCAGCATTCATTACTCTCTTGTATGCTAAAGGTTTTTGTCTGTTTGCTTGTTTATTTTGTTTGATTTTTAGGAGCGTGAATATACACCTGTTAGGAATAGCTGAAACACTCCAAACTAGTTTACCTTATGGGAATCTTGGTAGAGAAACAAGTGAGAAGGAAGAGCTGATGACTTAACTCATCCATTTAGAACACACTGGATGTATAGTTCCAACCCTGTCCTGTTTTGACCCGATTCCATCCCTTACTCATCTCCATCACTAGAATCTACAATTCACATCTCCTTCTCTTCACTGAATCTTCATCACTGCCTCTGCTGGTAAGGCAAGTCCTTTCTAATTCCTTCCAAAACAGATCCCAGTGCATTTCCTCTCAAGGCTGGGGAATCTGTGGCCTCAAGGGAACCTGTGACTTCAAGGTCTCATCTAGCCCTGTAGGTCCTCAAGTGTGACCCTTTGACAAATCCAAATCCTTTTATTAAGAGGATTTGTTCTGTGAAGTTTGGAATGCATCAAATGACTGCAATTGAGGACCTAAAGGACCACATGTGGCCTTGAGACAGCAAGTTCCCCACCCCTGCACCTAAATAGTCTAGTGTAAAGAGGAAAATATCCTCTTCTGCTATAGCTAGTAATTACTGCATTTAATAGAGCAGAATAGTAAGAATTTTGAATAATTTGTATATGAAGTTTTACATTACAAAACACAAAAATGCAATACATATATATATATATATATATATATATATATACATCCTTTGAATAGGGAAGATAATCACAACTGAGTAACTTTTTTTACAGGATTCAAGCAACAAAAGAATTGTCAGTATATCCTGATAGAAATGCATTAAGAGCCATCCAATAAATCCAAAATCAATTCTAACTCCCTGGTACCATTTTCATTGCATTGTAACTTAAAGTTATACACTGTACTTCTCAATAGAGTTCTGGCTTGATTACAAGTCACTATGCTATGGATTTCCAACCTTCTTTTATCCTATCCATCCTTGTACACATTGTTCCATTTCTATAGGACCCCTAAATTCATCTCTCTTCTGATCCTTTTTTTCATGTTTCTCTCTTTCAGAGGTAAATGGCAGCTTATGCCCTTAGCTTAATAATCACTGCAGTCAGGTATACACCCAAGCTCTATGCCATTCTTTCAAATGCATGTGTATCTTACTTGCTATTATTTGGTCCTTACAGGGAAAGGTAATTTCATTAGGCTTTCATTATTTATTTTGATAGTTTGAATTTATACATGGTCCTCTGGACTTACAATTTATCTCATGATTTCTTGATGTCAGGAGGTGAGGTGGTATAAAGGATGAAGTACTGAAATTGGAATCAGGAAGACCTAGATTCAAGTCCTACCTCACGCACTTACTAGCTATGTTATCCTGGGAGTGACACTTAACCTTTTTCAGCCCCAGTTCCCTCATCAACAAAATGCTGATCATGGTATCACTTCCTGCATGGGATTGTGGTGAGGATATATGTAAAGCATTTTGCAAACTTCAAAGAACTAGACAAAACATTGATGATAGACCTCAATAGTTCTCTATTACAACTTCAGAAAGCATTTGTCTCCAAAGACTCAAGTGACTTTCATCACAGACATAGTCTGTAAAGGGGGAAAGAATACTGGACCTGGCCTCAAAAGGTTTAATCTTTGCTTGTCTTATGTTACCACTTGGGCAGGTCTCTTAACCACGCCAAGTCTCATAAATTCTTCATTTTATAGATGAGGAAACTGAGGTATAACTGTCTCTTACCAAAGCAGGCCATCAAGTCAAACGTAAGGATATGAATCATCATTAAAGACTTCCCTGGACATTAGGTTGCCTGGTATGATGAGAAGATCCATAGGCTGAGACTCAGGGGACCCAAGTCTACTCTCACCTCTGTCATTAATGGATTGTGCTACTGTGGACAATCCAAATCTGACTCTTTCTGTAAACTTGGAAAATCAAGATATTGAACTAGAGGACCTTTAAAGTCCCTTCTGCTATTGTGACTTTTGAATCAAGTCATAAACTCATTTTCTATTTTCATTGTTCAGACTCCAGGCCAGGTATAGGATATGTACTACTTAACTTGATAGTCAGTTAAATAAAAAATAAAGCAGACTTGTTACTAGTTCAATGACCCTATGCACCCCCTCCCCTTTATTTTTCCTCCTAAATGCCCTTATATTCATTGTTCAACACATTTATACTGAGGCCTTCTTCTGAACAGGCTCCTCAGTGGTTGAATTCTCACCTACCAGCTACTGAGAGTAGCAGCTAGAGTCAACTTGGGGTTACTATGAGCAAATATCAGCTTTAATTGATGAAGTCCATTTCATTCTCAAGGTTTCCAGACTTGGAAAGCCACACCAAAATAGCTTCGGTAAAACAGAGCTCGCTGATATAGTTCAAATTGTAACACATTTAGGAGAGAAGGAATTTAGGCCAAGGACATAAGGGCAAACCCTGACTCCTCTATAGAGTGCTATGCAGTCTTTAATGTTCATACAGAGTTTGCTTTTTAAGGCCTTATCTGAAAGACCCACACATTCTAAATTGTGCACCACTCAATTTATCTACCTTGGAAGGATGAATGGCTGAGTTGATCCTGCTGAGATCTGAGCCTCTGCTTCCAGAGAGTCTAAATGTTTGAACCAGATGCTTAGCCTACTAAGCTTTCTCCACCCTTCTACAGGATGGGGAGTATGGAAATGAATTTCACTTTATCAATTACATCCCCCAATACCCATTTGATTTTCCTGAAATTAAATGGGAAATTAACAGAAACAAAATTCTCTCAAAATAATTCCTCACAACAGTTTATGGAGCTCAGTGCTACTAAAGTTATTTGTGATAGTCTGCTTATATTCTGGTTACCTATTTATTAGGAGGGAAGAGACAAAGAAAAATGGAAGTTCAAGGGAAATGATTTTTAATTATCGGAAAATAACCATTTGGAAAAGCACAAAGTAAAACATCATCAGCAAAGATGTACTTTATAAGAAGCTGTATTTCCAGTATTTTTTAAAGTCCAGATAATGTAAGAGATATTTCACTCAATGTAAGATCTGCAAAGGACCTTAGAGATCATTTCATCCAACTCTTTCATTTTACAGATTTTTTTAAAACCAAGCCTCCGAGAAGTTATCCCTTGCCCAAGGTCACACAGATAGTAGGACAGCCAGGGCTAGACATCTGGCCTTCTAACTCCCAACCCACTGCTCTTTTCATTACCATAAGTTATCAAAGTGTGGTCTGGAGATCCCTGAGAGACCCCAATTACATTTCAGGAGGTCCAAAAGGACAAAAGTATTTTCATAAAAACACCAAGACATTACAATTTTAATTTCTAGTATGGTGAATATTGATAGCTACAATACATATAAACAAAAGCTCTTTGAGAGGGTCTTCCATATTTTTTAAGAGTGTTTGAAAACATCCAGAGGAAGAACTGATAAATAGAAGTATATAGAGAATGATTTTACATGCACATACACACACATACACACATACATATTTATGTCTAATGATACCCATCTGGAGGGGAGGGGGGAGGGAAGAAAAAAGGGAGAAAAGTAATTTACAAGATAAATTTATTATATATTTAAAAGGAATAACAAGTTGTACATAATAGATTTGCAGTTTCCTTTGCAATTGTATTTTGCATTATGCCATGTTATGGAAATGCTTGTTTTATAAATTAAAAATAAAATAAACAATTTAAAAAAAATTTAAAAGAAAACACTCAAAAGTTTGAGAACCATTGTACTATTCTGGAACTTTCTCAGTAACCAGACTTATAGTGAATTTAGACATAGATGGAAACAAAAAAGTATTGACAGAAAAAACAAATAAAAATAGATGCAGAGATTATAGAGGGCCTTGGGAAATTGCTACGGTAAGCAGCTCCCTAAAGGAGCTTATATGAAAAGGCAAAGTAGAACTACACAGACCAAGAATTATGGGGCAGTAATCTGTCAGTTCTATTTGGGGGCTAAGGACAGGATAGCCAAAAAAGGATCGAAGGATGGAAGGAAGGAAAGAAGAAAAGAAAGAAGGAAGAAAGGAGAAGAAAGAAGAAAAGAGGATTTTTAAATGCATAGAAAATATGGAATGTCAGAAAAATCATAAAGTAGGACCATTTTGACAATTACACATTGTATTCATTATTGTAAATAGAAAGCCAGCTGTATATAATAGATTTATACATTCATGTACAATCCTCTTTCTCCTCCCCTTTTTCTACCTATATGGAAATAAATGTCCATTAAATGTCCATTTAATTTGTGCTTTAGTTCAAAATTAGCAAAAAAAGAAGTCAATACAGTTCCACAAATATTTATTAAGCACAATGCCTAGCACATGAATACTTATGGAATATAGTTTCCAGCTGCCCTCTCTTATTCATCTGATCACAACTTCCCTTCCCCCATTCCAATTACATACTTCCACAATGTATTCATCTGCTTCAAGAGCACTCTCCATCTAACTTTAGAATTTTGATACAAATAATTCAGGTTGACCCACGTTCAGAGCATCCAAAGGCAACTCCAATATCACCCACAGACATTCCATGTAATCATTTTGATGGTGGAGCATCAGCCTTATTAGGCTGATGAAATTATTGACTTCCTCAGCAAGTAATGGCAGCGTTAAAAGCTGAAATCCTCAACAGATAAACTATAAAGCAATGGAGTGCCTTATCACATTAACTAACGTCTTATTAACCCTATGACCCCATGTGAAATATATCACCAAAAAGAAGTGCTCTAAAAACATGGTTGCAAAATATTCAGGAGTGCTAGTGAAAATGGCTTCATTAGGTTGACTCCTGTCCATTGCCCCCTTTCCCAGATGATTATGTGGAAAGAATAGAAATTATAATTAAAGAGAAGAAAGGTAGCTGACTGAGTGAGTCAATAATGGTCCTGCTGTGTTTCTGTCTAATTATGAGTTGAACATACTTTCAGATACAGTAGTGTCTGTTTTGTATTTACTCATATGTTGTCTTCCCCAGTTAGGTTGTTCAACTCCCTAAGGGCAGAGACTCTTACTTATACCTTAGCATCCACAGTGACTAACACATTACTTGGCTCTCAGGAAGTGTGATATAAATGTTTGTTAATTCATTGTTTCAGCTGGTTTCCTGCAAGGTTTAGAGAAGATGAAGGTGGTATCATCTTTTAGTGTTCTTTCTTCTCTGCTAAGTATCCAGCATACCCCTTTTCTTTCTACCCACCTCCCAAAATTTCCTAACAAGAAAGTGCTTTATAAGATCTCAGATTTACAAAGGTCCAATGAGGCAGTTTATAACAATCTCCATCGCTACAATATCTCCACCAAGAAATTATAGGTTCCTTGCTTAAAGATCTCTATTGAGGGGGACTCTACCACCTACTGAGTCCATCCACTCCACTTTGCAAAGCTGTTAGGATGTCCCCCCTCCTCATAGTAACTTAATGTGCCTTTCCTCAATTTCTACTCCTTATTCATTTTTTTTCTTAAATTCAGGACATAAATGGGATACTCTATTATAATAATGAGCTTGTTTTATGCCTAGAGCAGGGGTTTTTAAACTTTTTTGTGTATCACAGCCCCTTTGGCAGTTTGTCAAAGCCTGTAGATGCCTGCTCAGAATAATGCCTTTAAAGGAGTAAAATAAAATAAAATACATAAGATCACAAAGTAAACCAATTATTTTGAACACAGTTATCAAATTCTACTTAAAAAAGAAGTTAAATGGACCTCAAGTGAGAGGCAATATAATGGCCACTTGTGTCTATGTGATCCCCTATTTTGCTGCTTTGGGGAATTTGTATTAAATAAATAATAACTCAAAGACTTCAATTAGGGAAATTCTTAAGATTTAATTTAGGCAGAGGTTTGATTTTTCTGCTTTATTTTACAACTGTATTTATCTCTTGTTAGCAGCTAGGTTCATTGTGGTTGAGAGAAAATTCAGTTTATCAGAGATGTTTGAGTAAAGGGGAAAGACAATACAAGCCCAGAGAGATAGTTGGGGTAACAGGAAGGGAGAAAGACCTTTTACTTGAAACCTCCTTCAGTCCTTAAGGGAGGTACAATTGTTAGCATTAACTTGAGCCTCCTATTTGAATATGGCGGTGGAGCAATGACCCTCCTGGGTGCCTCTTTTCTCTGTCATAATTCAAAACTGCTTTCTCTTTCTCCTAAAATATGTGCTTCAAGATAGCTTTTGATGTCATCAGTCCTTCCTCTCCAAGACCTTACTGTCAAAATATCTCCTCAAGTCTGAACTTTTTATAAGAACTCATTATCTGGCCCATATGTATATGTTAGTGTGTGTGCGCATGCACACGTGTGTGTGTGTGCATATGTGTGTGTGTGTGTGTGTGTGTGTGTGTGTAGAGGAGACTCACACTAGTACTTCTGAATCACCACAATCTATCAGACATTTTGAACCAGATATCCTCAGTAACTCAGGGTTAACATGTTCAAAACCAGAACTCATTATACGTTCCCCAAGTCCCATCTCTCTTTCCTAACGCCTTATTTTTGTCAATGGATTCACCATATTTGTAGTCATTCTGCTGTGCAACCTCACTTTTTTCTACTCATGCTCTTAGCGTCCAACCAGTTGCTGTTTGTCAGTTCATCCGCTACAATAACATCTTTCATCTCTTCTCTTCTGTCTACTCACTTGGCCACCAACTTCATTCCAGTCTTCATTTTTTTTTCCCCCTGAACCATTAAAATTGGTCTTTCTACTTCACATCTCTTCCTTTTCCAATCCATCCTCCAGAGAGACCATGCAAACTCCAGTGGTTCCCTGTTTACCATTAGAATCTTCTGTTTGGCAAGTAAATCTCTTCACAAGACCAGCCTGTGCAACATTATAGGGTTAGGAGATGGGATACTGTATATGAGAAAGAGCAAGAAGGATGGAATAGATAATGCATGATCATCAGTAATACATGATACAGTTAAAAAGGTTCAGTAGATCTGGCTTGTGAAAGGATTTATAATGCCTACAGTGATCTCCTTCCCCACTTCTGCCTCTGAAAATGCTAGTTCCCTTCAAGGTTTAACTTGAACACTTTAGATATGGTCTGACTAGGGCAGAGTAAAGTAGAGCTGCTATCTCCCTCTCTCTAGACACGAAGCTTTGAAAGCTGCCATATCACACTAACAATTCATACTTAGCTTGCATTTCCTTAAATCACCTCCTTCCACCATTTTTTTTACTGAAATTATTGTCTAGGTTACCCTTCCCTTTCCTGAAACTTGTGAAGCTGATTTTTGTAACTCATTGTAGCAGCAAGTACCCCAGCATACAACAGATCAGAAAGAGAAGCACCAATATCTGGGTTTTCAAAGCAGAGGGGGCTAAGGCGCAGGGGTGGGAGAGGAGGGGTAATCCTTAAAGGCTACCTAGAGTCTCATCTGGTACAAGAACCTTCTTCCAAAGAGTTAGCCCCCACCTTACCTCAGAGTATATATACATCTATATCTGTATCTATCTCTATCTATCTTTCTGTCTGTCTATCTATCTATCTATGCCAGAGGCCATCATGACCCCTAGACCCAATGCCTCATTAGCAATTAACAAAAGATGTGGGCCTTCCTACATAACAAGCCTCCCCTAATCAAGCTTCCCCGTAGTGGACTCCACCAGAGGCCCTTAATGGGCAGCAAAGATCTTTTCACTCCCATCAACATTACACTCATATGCCCCAGTCTATTCCAGAAGTCTTGGGAGATAAGGAGATTTTCAGAAGAATCACACAGTGAAGTAATACATAAAAAGGTGGTTAACAGCCTCAAGTAGGATGATTTTCAGGCTACCACAGGAAGAAGGGGATTCCAATATGGACTTGTGAGATGTTAACCTTCAGCTTGGAATATCCAGGTTACATAAAGCTCTTAATCATTCCTATGAGTTCAGAAGTCACTTTCACATGAGCGTGGGTTATTACAATATAGTAGTCATAACTCTGGAAAACTTATTCTGTTTTCCAGTTCTCTTTAGATGTCATAAGTGGATGATTAATTAAAGAAATAATATATATTTGAATCTCTTAGCAGAAGTTGTTGTTAACATATCAGTACCAATTGATGATCAGGTTATTTATATGAAGGTATGACCTGCAGTAAATTTGTATAGGCTTCAAAGACACAATTATCAAGGAAATTAGTAGGGAGATCTCACTTCCTTGAAATTAGATGATTAATTATTCTCAGAACAAAAGGTCGGTAGGGTACACAGTGAAATCAGGGAGCTGGGATTGGGGAGAATGGGAACTGTACAGCCCTGAAAAATTCTATCTCCCTATATGTCAGAGCTATTTCACTATATGTAGTGAAATACACGTGTATTACTATGTGTAGAATTATACATTTACTCTGTTTAGCTCTTTATTCTATCTTTTACAAATCTTTTAGGATCTTAACTCTGACATTCAACATGTAAATCATCCATCCTAAGTTCATGTCATCTACAGATTTAACAAGCACTCCTTCAATAACTTTATCTACATCACTGAAAAAGTGTTGAATGCACAGGGCCAATGACAGATTCCTAGGATAGTCTACTAGAGTCTTGTCTATAAGTTGCTATCATATCTTTAAGTACTTCTCTTTCAGTGACTGAGCTAGTCATGTAACCAGTTCTCAATCAACTGTGCTATTACGTAGCCTACATTTATCTCTCTTGTTCACAAGTATAGAATGATTTTGTCAAATGCTATACAATCATTTCATGTTTAGATAGTTTTTCAGTTTTATAGTATCTGAGTATGGTTACTCTTGAAGACAATAAGTTTTAGAGCAGATATTGAATTTCACTGGTTGAAGGAATTTCTAATACCAACAAAATCAAGTGTGGTCCAAAAATAGTCATTCAAAGAATACTAGATTTAACATTAGAAGATTTAAGATGAAGATTTGACTCCAATATTTAACAGATATGCAGTCTTTGGTAAGTCACTTACTGTGACTTAACAAGGATTTACTTCTGAGATGTTATTCTTCAGTTGTCATAACATAACTTTGTAGAAAAGGAAAACTCATCCAAATGTCACAGATTGGAGTTCTACAAAGCTTTGGAGAAGTTCAGTGACTCATTTTATAAATAAGGAAACTGTGGTCATTCAACATGTACTTAATTAAATGCTGATAATTCCAGGCACTGTACTAAACTTTGGTCAAGAAAACTTAAGTGACTTGCTCAAAGTTATATAAATAAGAAGCAATGATCAAATGATGGAACTGAACCAAGGTCCTCTGACTGTAAATTTATAACACTCATTATAATGCCTCCTCTCAGCCTTAGTTTCTTCAGCTCTAAATTAGGTATCAATTAATCAACAATCATTTTAAGTGCCTATTAAGTTTTATAGATACAAGGCCAAAAAGCAATCAATCACTTCTTTCAAGTAGTTTAAATTCCAAAGGGGGTGAGTGGGGGTTGTTGGCACATATAGGTATATGTGTAATACATTTCTACAAGGTAATTTGAAGGGTGTGGGGTGGCATGAAGAGACAGAAGGGTCAAGAAAGGTCACATATAGGAGAAGGAATATTTTTATGTGAGGAAGAGCAAGAGTGCTGAAGCATACAGTGTAAGAAGATCAGTAATATTTGATATACCTAGAAAGGTTGGGTGGAGCCATCTTATGAAGGAATTTACATGTTACAGAAGATCCTAAAGGTAAACAGGGAGCCACTGGAGTTACTGAGCAGGAGAGTAATATGGTTTCTCCGGAGGATAGACTGAAAAGGAAAGAGACTTGAAAGACTAATTAGAAGACTTTTTTTAATGGTTGAGGGGGAAGATGACAAGGACTGTAATGAAATAGGTGGTCAAGTGGATAGAAAGAAGGGAAGAGATGAAAGAGCTTGAATAGATAAACTTAGCAACTAGTTGGACACTAGGTGTGAAAGAGAATGAGTAGAAAACAACTCTGAGGCTGCAAAGTTGAATAACTAGAAAAATCGTGATTCTATTGGTGAAAATAAAGCATTTTGAAAGAGACATGGGTTTGGGGGAACAGATAATGAGCTTTAG
>CM053769.1:373042432-373057577 GCA_028658325.1 Potorous gilbertii
ATTTTTTGCTCCTTTTCCTTCTTAATAATGAGTGATGAAGCACTGCTGTGAGCTTCTAGGTAAGAGATAGGGCCTTTTTCTCACTCAAATGTTATGCGTCTCTGCTCACAAGTCATCTTTGTTTTTGTTGTGTTTTTTCTCTTTTCATCTTAGATAAATTAATATTCCATGGGATGAGGAGGAGGGTGCCCAGGCAAGAACAGAATCCATCAAAGCTATCAGAGATCCCACTGGCCACCAGAATTGAGGGCACAGTCCAATAGAGTAATAGTGGCTAAAACAAAGGACATACCAGTAAACACGTTGTCACCAGGTTGTATCTATCATACATCCTGCTTGTCTCTTCACTGATTGCTCTACCAGATTTATGCCTTCACCTCTATCTCTTTGTGCACATTTAGTAAGAAATCTATATTTTTTGCTACGCTCATCTACTACATTTATTCATGCCTTCTGCATTTCTGAATATTTGGGTGTTCAAGAAGCAAATAATCTCCTCAGTTCTGGTTTTCTTTCTAAAAATGTTTCAAACTCTATTATTGACTGTGGTTCTTTGTCTTCTACGGTTAAACTTAGATTTGAAGGAAAGGTTATCCTGGGCTGTATACTGAGCTCCGTTGTTCTTCAAAACCCATGATTCCATTGCCTCCTCTTTTTTGTAAGTGGGGGCAGAATAGTCTTGAATTTATTTCATGACTATTCCTACATATTTGATTGTCTTCATCCTGATAGCTTGTGAAATGTTGTTTTTGAAATGAATTTTGAATTTGAAAGAAAATTTAACCAATATATATCTTGGAATCTGCAGGTTTTTTATTTTCTTGAGGGGATCATGAATTCTTTCAGTTGGAATTTAATTTTCCATGTTCAGAAGTGCTGAGTGTTCTATTATTTACTTCTTTATGCTGTTAAGATTTTTTTTTGTCACATTCTTCTGAGAGACCTCTGATCCTTAGCTTGATTCTACATTTTTGTCTTCGAAATTCATATGTGTTGTCTGCATAATAAGATTATTTTCTTCTACCATTATTGTCTTTTTCCTTCTTTATTCTAGATTGCCCTTCACTGCTGTATATTTACATTCCTAATCTATTGTTTTCTCTTTTGGTCTTTAGTGAGACCATTTGCAGATTCCATCCAGTTTTTATATCTTTTTTTCTTTATTTTATTGTATGGGGTATTTGCCATAATTCTCATTTCTCTTTTAAGCTATTTAGGAACAATTTGTTGTGGTTAATTCCAAAGGGTCCTCTGTCCAACACATTGTATCATTTTCCTTTGTTTTTGAGGCCATTTTCTTCTGTTGTTAGCTTTTACTGTCGATTTATCAGTCTATGTTCATCATCTTTGAGTTTCCTCTTCCTCAACTCTTTGTTAATTTTACAATCTGCCTTCTCTCTATTTTCTTTATTATTCACTTTCTAACTCCCTCTCCTCTGACTGTGGTTTTCTTGGGGGCTGAATTTCAAAGCACTTCAGTCTCTTCTACTGGACAAGTCATAATTCCTTAGCTTATGAGTCTGCTCCAACTGACTTTTGAACTGGCCCAACCTCTAGGCTGTGTTCTTTTCCTCAGACTGGGTGGAATGTACCATAGCCTTCCACACTTAGACTGTCTCATGCTGGTCATCTGTCTCATTCCTTTTTCTCGATTCTCTGGCCTGGCACCAGGAATTCAGAGTTTTGCAGCACTGATGCTTCCAGGTTCTGGCTAGAAGGATTTTGCTACTGAAGGGTTGAAAATAAGTTGACTTTTGATTCCCAAGAGATTTTGTTCAGTCTGGGATATGGGTCTTCATGACAATGGAAATGGGCAAAGGACCAGGATACAGGGCCAGATTTTGTTGTAAACCTGTCCAGGATGTAGGAGTGGATTTTGTTTTAAGCATTTGTCATATCCTTGCTTCTGCTATTTCAGTTTCAAAGACAGTAATATGGGAAGTGGAGAATTGATATTTTAGAGAAGGGTCATTATGTGTCAATTCATGGTGTATATATGTTTTTAAGTTTTGTTTTGTTTTTGACATTTTTGTTCAATCTGGCTGTCCTAGACCATGAAGACAGTTGGAATTGTTTTATTTTTAGCATACATATATTGAGAAGTTGAGAGGTCATGGGGATCAGATAAAAACACATAGTTTGCTATCTTGTTGCTCACATGACCTATAGATAAAATATTAAATACAGTGGGTTTGCTTTTTTTTGTAGTAGTTCATAAAGATAAACCTAGTTATATACCAGGAAATTTTATAATAAATCTCTTTGAAATCAATGTGGGGAAACTATCTTCCTCTTAAGAGTTTTGTTTTAAGCTATTTATGGGGTTTTTAATTCTATCAATTAGAGTTTTATCCGAATTAAATCCAGCATTTTAATGTGAAGACTTCTGGGAGCATTACTAAGAATTAGGAGGAAAGTAATGATAGCCTTGGGAACATCAATATTGAACAAACTGAAGTGTTCATTGGGGATGTGATGATAGTATAATATAGATAATTTTGGGTCATGTAGCCTTTTGGAGAGTTGAGGAAATCCTAAAAGACAGTCGTGTAAGGATTGAGGCAAAAAAATACTAGGAGATGAAAAAAGGGGCAGAGAAAGAGAAGCAAGGGAAAGAAGTAAAATATTTCAAAATTTAGTTAGGAGCCTCTTTATCATTCTTCCCTGTTGTGTTTAATACACTAAAAGACCCAATGCTCCCTGTACCTGAAAGTTAGTCTAATAGTAGTAGAGTAGTGTAGTTTACCTACATGATAAGTTACCTATGCATTTGTAGACTAACCTGGCAAACTAATAATCATGAGAAAATGTATTTTCTAACAGTCATTTAAAAATATCAACATTTTGTTTCTTGGACCACAGATGGTAATAGACTGATCATAATTGAAGAATAAAAATGTGTCTGATAGAAATAATAACAGAAATAAAAAGTCTTCAAGTGGTTACTGAAAATAAAAGGATGAATCCTTCAAAAATAGGCTTAGAATAGAATGCTGACATTACCTTTACCAGAAACCCAGAAAAGACAGATTTCATATAATTAAACAACTAAATCCATAACATAAGGATCTGAAGACAGTCCTCTTCTTGGCAAGTTACTCTGCTAAAAGAAAGAAAAAAGCTTTGTTATTTTAATGTTTCTTAAAGAAAAAGAACAGCTGTATTAGAGGAAGATTTAGAAAACTACAATCAGGGGCATAATAGCAGTGAAGTGATTGAAGATGTATTCTTAAATCTGTTGGGCTTAGTGGGATTACTTAAGCTACAAAAAAAAAACCAAGAAGGTCATAATGACATTTATGTCACTCTAGACTGATGTATGCTATTTTTTAAATATTGTCTTTTCAATACACATTAAAGTTTTTAAGAGTGAGCTGTTACATTTGAAAATCATTGCTTTTTATGGAATGGTTTCAACTTATGGTGGTTTAACTGAAGTTTTTACCTTCTAATATTAAAAAATTACTTATTCTTAAACTGTCTATAGATAAGTACTTATTTTTTATCAACCTTTGTCTTATCAACTAAAATACTCCCATCAGTTCTACCAGCTTGGTTGGTTGTTGTCCTTCATTTTTCTAAGGGGATCAAAATGACATCACCATTATAAAGCGAAGTTTCAGTGTGTCAACTGGCTGATTTGACCAATACAAACTCAGAATGCTCTACCAGGGGTTAGGCACAGATGGTGCACGTGAATATTTGGGGTGGATACTCCAAATCTGCACATCCTGTCTTTACTTTGTGCTGTCTCAATTCTGCTTTACTCATAGAGCACAGTACCCTTTCTGATGTGGGCATACTATACTGAGTGGTCCTGTGCCAATGTCTTCCTAATTGCACAAAGTTCTTGAGAGAGACCTTGAGAGTGTCCTTGTATCGATTCTTCTGACCACCATGTGATTTCCTGCCCCATGTGAGTTCTCCATAAAATAGTCTTTTTGGCATTCAAACTATGTGGCCAGTCTATCGGAGTTGTGCTCTCTGAAGCATAGTTTGAATACTTAGCAGTTCAGCTCGAGCAAGGCCTTCAGTGCCTGGCACCTTATCCTGCCAGTTGATCCTCAGAATCTTCCTAAGACAGTTCACATAGAAGCGGTTCAGTTTCCTGGCATGGTGCTGGTAGACTGTCCATGTTTCACAAGCACACAGACCTATTTCACTCCATTGGGAAGGCATGAGAGCATTATAAACTATCCCAAACTGGGGCAAACATGCCATTGTGAAATTGACATACAATATTGATGAACTCCAGGGAACCAAATTTTGACATAATTTTCCATAAGCCCTCACGACTAACAATGTCAAAGGCCTTGATCAGATCTACAAATGTTGTGTGCAAAGTTCTGTCCTGCTCCTAGCATTTTTCCTGGAGTTGTTGGGCACCAAACACCATATAGATTGTTGCTCAGTCCTCAGCCCTTTCTGAAGCCACACTGGTTCTCAGGTATATGACCATGTTCTAGGTAAAGGATCAGCCTATTAAGGAGGAATCTAGCAAGAATTTTGCAAGCAGTGACTAAGAGAGAGACCTTCCCTGTGATTGTCACAGAACAATCTATTCCCTTTATGGAGATGGAAAATGTAGGTATCCTTGAACTCTTGGGGTATAACCTCCTCTTGACATATAACCTGGAAAATTTCAGTCACCTTTTGTGTGAGCAATGGTACCTCTACCTTGTAAATATCACCAGAAATAGAATCAGCACCAGGTACTTTGCCACATGAAAGCAGCCTAATGGCCCTCCAAACCTCTTCTTCAGATGGAAGTTCAGCTAAGGAAGGATTGACTTCAACCTGAGGTTAAACGACCAATGACCTCAGCATTGATTGATGATGGTCTGTTGAGAACACTATGGAAGTGTTCAGCCCATCTCTCTAGGATCATGTCTACATCACTAATCAATGTGTCTCCATCAGCACTGAGTAGTTGTGATGCACCATGGCTTTTTAATCCATAAATAACTTTCAGGGAATAATAAAAGTGCTTTGGATTGTTACCATTAGCATAAAATTGAATTTCATCTGCCCTCTTACTGAGCCAGGTATCCTCCATCTCTCTAAACTTTGCTTTTGATGGAATTAAATGCTGCCTTCTTAGAGGTGGATGAACTATCCTGCTTGGTATATCCTGTGGAGTTCTTGTTTTTTGTTTAGCAGCTCCTGAATTTCATCTCATTTTCACCAAACCAGTCTTGGTGTTTGCGAGTGGTCTGACCTAGATGAGCAAATACAGTACCGTACACCAGATCTCTGAAAGCTGCTCACTCCTTTTCTGCTCTACTACTGTCGACTATATGTTGGCTCAATTTTCCCTCCAAGTTAGCAACAAACAATTCATGCTCAGAGAAGAGCTCTAATTTGTTGACATTAATTCTTCTGGTAATCATTTTGCCTTGGGGATGGTACTTTTGATGAATGTGAATATTTAGCTTGGAAAGAATAAGTCTATGACTTATTCCAGCACTCTCCACTACATATTGGCTTTGTCATTCTCACATCTTGTCTGTCTCTTCTCTTTACAATCACGTAGTCTATTAGATGCCACTGTTTGCTGTGAGAGTGCATCCATGAAGATTTATTTAATCACAGTGTTGGTGATAAGAAGGTCATGTGATGCATATGAATTCAGCAGTAAATAACCATTGCTATTGCTGTTTCCAACTCCATTCCTCCCTAGTACTCCCTGCCAAGTCTGATAGTCTTAGCCTACTCTAGCATTAAAGTCACCCAAAATTAGCTTGTCCTCTTTTGGCACATTGATGATAAGGGTCTCTAGGCCTTCATAAAATTTTTCTTTGACCTCATCAGGGTTCATCATGGTGGGAGCATAGACATTGAGGATGATGGTATGGAATTTTCCTGCAAGTGGCAATCGCATTGTCATGAGCCTATCATTCACTCCTTTTGGCAGGCATAGATTGCTGGCTAGATTAGTTTTGATTGCAAAACTCATGCCAGCTAAACTGCATTGCCTTTCACTGCACCCACTCCATAAAATGTGTATCCAACTCCAACTTCAGTAAGCTGGCCTTCATTTGCCAACTTCATTTAACTCAGGGCTTTTATTTGGATTCGATACCTGTTGCGTTCTCTTGCAATAAGAGTAGTTCATCTTTCAGGTCTACTGGATTTTGTGTTGTCTGTAAGTGTGCACACGTTCCATGTGTCGATGGTGAGTAGAATCATTTTTGCAGATATTTTTGTATATTTTGTACATTTGTGTGTGTGTGTGTGTGTGTTTCGACCACATAGTGGGATTCCTTGCCTGCTGTGGTAATGAGGCCAGGGTTGGGTAAGCAGACAATGTTTAGGACACATCTTCTAGCCCTTTCCTCACACCAGGAGGTGAGCAGTGTGATCCTTAAAAGGCTGCTCAGACACCTGGGGGCTTCTGAGTCCCACTGTTACTTCCATTGAGAAATGACCCTATGGCCTGGGCCACCTGTGTGTTGGCTTGTGGCTACAGCTCCCAGTGTGTCTGCACCTGCTGCTTCATCACTTGCTTGTCGCCACAGGACTTTGAGGCATAATAGTGAAATGATATGGGTGATGTCTTGATTCATAGGTAAATTGGATTTAAGTGAAGCAGAATTGCATGAAGTCATCAATCTCACTTTCTCCTTTGGAGTCATCAGAGTACAGTGGCAGGACAGAGTCAAGATGGCTGGCAGTGGCTCAAGATACAGTGGATGACCTTGGTATCTTTGCTGTCTAACCAAACTCTAAGTACTCCATATGGCCTGCTTCATCTGCCTTCATGGCCATTAGAACCCATTGTTCTTATCCACCCATTCCACCAGGGGAAGTCTTCACATGCTTGGGGTAGACACTCCCCTAACTCACCAATGGGTTTGAGATCCCTTGGTATGACCGTTGTGCATGCTGCAGCTTCTTGGAGCCACAGGTGAGAGTTGGGTAGAACAGAAGGACACCAAATGTGGAAAGAACCCTAAAAAGGGCTCAACAGCCATCACACCAAAGGTACAGGTCCTCCTTGAACACACCCTATACCCCAGGCTCAAGGCTTATGACCATGCCTAATGACATTAAAACAAGCAACAGCTTTATATGTATATGTCATTTTAAGCTATACAAAGTCTAGAGAACTCAGAGGGTAAAAATGTCTTCCAACAGCATGTCCAGATGTCAGTCCATATATGAATAGTACACTAGTCTCAGAGACTTGTTTGAGGCACAGAGAAGATAAACAACCTCACCAAGATTACACAAATGGTATTCTCTATATATACTTGACTCCAAATCTATATGAATATCTGGTCACTGAATTCAGAAGGCTCTGGAGGAGAAGTGAGGCTGGTGACCTGCACAGCCCTCCCTCACTCAAAACAAAGTCAAGTGCAAGTCATGTTATTATTTCTCTGATGACATGGTCTTCTTCAGCAGCCAAGGATGAACACACACATATAGTTTTCTATACCCCATTGCCTATATTCATATAGGCAATGGGGTATAGAAATCTATCATGTCCTTGAAGAAAGTAAAAGGGAAGGGGATAAGAGGGGGGTGATGAAAGGGAGGACAGATTGGGGGAAGAGGTAATCACAATGCACGCCATATTGGAGTGGAGGGAAAGGAGAGATGGGGATGAAATTTGGAACTCAAAATCTTGTGGAAATGAATGTTGAAAACTAAAAATAAATAAATAATGTTTTTTAAAAAAAACTAGAGTGATGACCAAAAAAAAAGAAAGAAAGAAATAATCAAAGAAGACTGTCTTCATATTCTAGAACCAGAGGGCAGAATGAAATGAAAAGAATCCACTGAACACCTCCTGAAAGAGATCCCCAAAGGAAAACTTCTAGGAGTATTATAGTCAAATTTCAGAGTTCCCAGGTCAAGGAGAAAAAATTATAAGCAGTTAGAAAGAAACAATTCAAGCATTGTGGAAACATAATCAGGATAACAGAAAATCTGGCAGCTTCTACACTATGGGATCAGAGGACTTGAAATTTGATATTCCAGAGGTCAAAGGAGATAGGATTAAAATCAAGAACAACTTACCCAGCAAATCTGAGTATAATACTTTTGGGGGAAAAAAATGGAACTTCAATGAAAAAGAGAACTTCTAAGCACTGTTGCTGAAAAGACCAGTGCTAAATAGAAAATTTGACTTTCAAATACAAGAATCAAGAGAAGAATGAAAGGGTAAACAGGAAATAGAAAACATAAGGGACTTATTAAAGTTGAATTGTTTACATTCTTACATAGAAAGATGATATTTGTAACTCATGAGAACCTTCTCAGTATTAGGATAGTTGGAGGGAACATATGTGTATGTGTGTATAACAATATAGAAAGATATAGATACACACATATATGTATAGTGTGTATGTATATATTTGCATGTGTGCATATGTGTATGCATATGTATATATACATATATAGAGAGAGACAGAGGGCACAGGATTAGCTGAACATGAAGGGATGATATCTAAAAAAGAGAATCAAATGTTGAGGGGAATGTACTAGGAGAGAAAAAGAGAGGTAGAATGTAGTAAATCATCTCACATAAAAGAGGTGAGAAAGAGCTTTTAAAATGGAGGAGAAGAAGGGGAAGATGAGAAGAAATAAGTGAGCCTTCCTTTCATTGCATTTGACTTCAAGAGGGAATAACATACACACTCAGTTGGGTGTAGAAGTTTATCTTACCCCACAGGAAAACAGAGGGGAAGGGAATGAGAACGGGGGGATAGTAGAAGGGATGGCAGACTGGGAGAGGGGAATAATGAGAAGCAAACGCTTCAAACACTTTGGTAGATGGACAGATTAAAGGAGAGAATGGAATAAATGGAGCGCAGAACAGGATAGAGGGATATATAGTTAGTCTTTCAAAACATGACTATTGTGTATGTGTTTTGCATAACTACACATGTAAAACCTATATTGAATTGTTTGCCTTCTCAATGAGGGTGGATGAGGAGGGGGAAAGGGAGAGTATATGGAGTTCTAAGCTTTAAAAAAAATGTTAGAAATTGTTTTTACATGCAACTAAGAAATAAGATATATAAGCAAGGGGTATAGAAATATATCATCCCCTACAAGAAAATAGAAGGTCAAAGGATAAGGAGTGGTGGTGATAGAAAGGAGGGCAGATTGGAGGAAAGGGTAATCCTAATAGATGCTGTCCTAGAGTGAAGAGAGGGGGAAGATGGGGAGAAAATTTAAAGTTTAAAATTTTGTTGAAGCAAATGTGGAAAACTGAAAATAAATAATTTTTTTTAAAGGAAGATCATTTCTTATGCATTTGGTATTTATTTTTCTGTACACATATATCCCAGTGAAATGTTATATGATGTTTAAAAAGTTGGAGACACAGTTTCTAGGTGAGCAATCATTTTATTAATAATGCTAGCATATTATTAATAAAAGAGGTCAGTGGCATTCTTGAATGCCAAAGGCCTTCATGGTAGTAGTCTCATAGCTAATAAGCCCTTGGATAAGTTCATGAGAGTGGCAATCAACTCTAATTGGTTAACAATTAATGAGAAAATGAATATTATGATTAGATGTGAGCTCATTCTGAGAGTTTTGGGGTATATGACTTGGAGCACCTAAGTCTTGGTCAAAGAGGCTTGTCAATATACATACCAAAAAGGGAATCCACTTCTAGTTTACACCTGTCTGAACAAACACAATGAACAGGAATTTACCAATTCTCTCAATCTGATTGAGTAAGTTTTCCCCAAGATTTCCTACAATAGTTGATTTCTGGATAAGGAAATGGAAAACCCTTTAATATTAATTCAATAATTGATTATTAATATAAGAAAGAAATAATAATTTCTCTCAGTTCCTTGAGGACAAGAATGGTTTCCATTTTTTCTATGCATTTCCAATGCATTGCACTAATAAACACCTATATACATATGTATGCATGTATTTGTATTTTCACAGTGTTGGAAACATGGCTTGATCCTAATATGGGTCCAACACTTATTTGTTTTGTCTATCTCTATTATCAGAATTTTGGGGAAATATCAGTATTTTTTCTCTAATGTCTTGCAGCTACTTTTTCAATTAATTTTATTCTATTGTATTTCATCAATCTAACAGCAATCAGCTTAGAAAAGTGGTTCAACAAATAATCAAATTGCATAATCATGACATAAGAAAATATATTGAGAGGCATCCTGTCTTAGTGGATAGAGTGCTGGGCCTTGTATCTGGAAGACAGATTGAAATCCCACTTATGACATTTACTAGCTGTTTGACCCTAGGAAAACCACTTAACTTTTGTGCCTCAGGCAACCCCCTAGGAGTTTTGTACCAAGCTATGGAAGGAGTTGCTATCTGAGCCATGGAAAGGCATTTGCACAGTGGAAATTCCCTAAGATGATGAAATAGCAGTTCCATTTTCTATCCATAGTTATTTTATTGCTTATATAGGATTGAAAAATTCCCAATATATAGAATCTCACGTTTTGTACTCTCTTAAAGCTTACATTCATTTTTATGAAACTTTTCTGTGAAGATGTCCTGTAACTACTTCCTAGATGAAATAATCTGGAGGAAATTGCAAAATTTACTGTGGCTTCCTCAAAAAAAAAAAAAAAGGTTCTGTCTTCCTTAAGGGCTTGGTTTTAGTGAGTTTGTTATTTACTTTTGCCTCTTTAAAAGAAAGGATGCTTTCATGCTCTATAATTTGAAAGACAGAAACTAAGAAATTTAAGAATTACCAAACATTTTATAGCTAAGAAAAATGATCTTAATTAGAGCAAAAATCTATTAGAAATTTATTAGTCATTACAATCCATTACAACACTTGGTATATACATATACACTTGCATGTTTATGTGCTTATACATATATGAACACACATGTATGCATATACATGTTTTATGTGTGCATGTGCACATATATGTCTACAATATATGTTTTTATATATGCACACATGCCCATACATAAAGTGCATAATATGTATAAAGATATGATATATAGGTATATATTTGTGTGTATATGAATATAGACATGTATATACATATGCATACACACATATATGCATGTATGTGTATGCATATATGTATGTAAAATGCACACAAATATACATATACATACACAAAATGCACATATATATACATATGCATACATACAGGGAAAGAGACAAAGAAACTTGACCCGTGACTTCAGTGATGTTCCTTTATCATTGCAGGTACCTGTTCTGATGTTTATATTCTTAGATAGTTGCCAGGGATAGTATGAGGTTAAGCAACTTGCCCAGGGTCATACATTTAGTATGCATGAGACATTGTACTTGAACTAGACTTCGTGTCTTCAAACACTCTGAAGGTCAGTTCTCTATCCACTATGCTTCACTGGCTCTTAAAAATCTCAAAAAAAAAACAACTACCATATAAATGCATCAGATGTTATGGCTTCAATTTTAGATTTTTATTCAGTGCTTTCTGACATATAGGTATATGTGTGTATCTATACACACATAAATATATGGTGTATATGTGTACATATATGACACACATATGATATACACATACAGTCATGAAACACAGAAAAAAATTGTACTACTTATGTAATGTTGACAAGGTGCTTCATCTCTCCCAACCGGTTTCCTCATCATTAAAATGAGCATATTACTTTACAATGTTGTTTTAAATATCAGTAATTATTTAACCAAGAAATGTTTGCAAAGAAAAAGAAGTGCTATTCAGATATATTCTATCATTTGTATATATTTTATTACAACTCAAGATACCTCTGTCACCACAACCACTTCCCCAAAAATCAAGCAAGAAATAATTTCCTTCTTTCATGAAACCAATACAAACAAACACAGAAAGTATTGCAAAAGCAAAATCTAAATTTAGCTCCTCAGTATTACTAAATGCAAACAAATATTCAGGGTCCACAAAGTCAAAAGGGGAACATTTCCACTTAACATAATTTTATCCTTTGAAGAGGAACAACAAAGGCAACCTTTACCTAAAACCTGATTCTATCAAGGAAGTTATGGTTGGTTAAGTAGAAATGATTCAATCCTTAAAGGAGTGGAGAGGAGAGTGAGAATTTCAGGAGATCAAAGTTAGGCATATAGTCTGCCATGCACTATAGATTAAAGGAGAACAGATTTCAAAGAGTCCAGGCCAAGGAGAAAGGTAGGGTCTCATGGAATAAAATTCTATAGGAAGAGTCAGCCTAGGAGTGATGAATGGGTTAGAGATTTAAAGCTTGAAGTGACCTTAAAGACCATCAAGTCCAACCTTCTCATTTTGCATATGGGAAAAGTTAGGGTAACAAAGACTGTGACTTATCCAAAGCGATGCATCAAAGCCAGGATTTGAACCCTGGTTTCTCTATTGACAAGTTCAACATATTAGTATGATGCCATATAGCCTGTCAATCAGGAAATTTTGGTGAAAAAATGTTGAGGACCCAAGAAAAAAAGAGTTTAATACATAGGAAAGTACAAGAGAGCTAGCTAAAGAAACTGATGTGGCCATACAGGGAACTCAGTAACTACCTTAGATTGTTAAATGACATATCCAAATATGGAAGCAAGGACAAGTAATGAAGGATAATTGCAAAAGTGTGGCATAGTCCTATACAAATCATTTCAAGAATGGAAAAGCTACAAATAAACTGAAGGTGAAAATGAGGTTTAGAACAACCATGTTGGGTGATGGACATTTTGGGGAAAGAGGAACATCAAAAGATTTGTTGGATGGTTGGGAAAATGACAATGGAAGACAGAAAATGTAACTACTCAGTTCTAATAATGTTTACTTTACCAAAGAGAAGAAACTTTGGACTAGATAGGTCAAAATAAAAATTTCTTAAGGGTATTTGAAATTTTAGAGAACAAGGAGAAAGTAAGATGGAACCTCCCTACTCCTGTCATATCAGTAGGCCTAAATGAACTATTTTTCTGTTATAGAAATATGTGGCAGATGTGATTGCTTGGTCATTTTCAAAGATATTTGAAAAAAAACATCAAAATAAGACAGTTATACAATATTGAAGAATAGTTAATGTTCCAGTTTTCAATGACAAATTGCATGCATGTCACTTAGTTTGACTTCAAATCCTAGGTTGAATATATTATTAAAAAGAAACAGATTTGTCAACAGAGACAAGGTCAAAGAGCTATTGTGTCTTCTTCATCAAGAGCAGATCACTCCAGAGTAAGCTGATTAAAAAAGAAAGAAATAAACAAAATCACATGGAATTATTAGAGTGGTAGGCAGGAGAATGTTGTTGATTTTAGATTTTGTGACGTAAGATAAATTATATTCTTTAGGACAAAATAGACAATTATGAGCTAGACAATATTATGCTTAGAGATAAAATTAGTTGAATGGCCAGCTCTCATACAGAAGACATTAAGGTTCTGATTCAATATAACAGGTCTCTAGTGGAGTGCCCCTGGGATCTATGATTGGCCCCAGGCTACAGAATGAAATCAATGACAAATAACAATTAGATAGCACTTTGTGTACATCATGACATGTGATCCTCACAATAACAATCCAAGGCAGTTAAATGTCTTGGTTAGTTTTGTTGAACTATTTTCTTCTTTACTCTTGTTTGTGAAGTCACTCTAGGGAGATAGTAAGAAGATGGGTATATTTGAAAATAAAGATGTTAATTTTTTTTAAGGCAGCAGAAACTTAAAAAAAAAATGCTTGGTGGATTGAATAGGATTTGTTTATAGGATCAAGGTGAAGTGACTTGCCCATGGGCACCCAACTACTAAATATCAGAGGAATGCACAAACTCAGATATTTCCTGACTTCAAGTTCAAAGCTACGTTTTTTTCCCTTAACCACCCTGTAAGGCCTGACTCAGACATTCTGCTCTTCCTTAAAAGTTCCTTGGTCACACCAGCTGGAAATCATCTTATTTCAATTCACTAAACCTCTTTTTTTGTGAGCATTTACTATGTGCAGAACAATGTGTTAAGTCCTGTAAAATACAGAGATGTGTGAGAAATATGCCTGACCCCATGGGGATTATAATCTAGATGCTGGATATGACTCATGCTAACATAATTGTAATATAATGAAAAGTTCATAAGAAAAATACCAAGAATTAAAAGAGATGTTAGTTTTCTCTCATTTGATCTCATAGCATTCTGAACTCCTTTTATTCATTTAATAGTTTCTAATTTTAATTACATTTGCCTAGGCACATAGACCTTTCACTTCACTAGATAGCTAATTCTTTGAGTACAAAGATCATGTTTTTCTTTATATTTTCCCCACACCCCCAACAAATCACTTAAAACAATGCATATTGCATAATAAACACAAATAAAACCTTCATTGAATGAAAAGTAGACATTTCATGTCTCCATCCTCATCTTCTCTTATACCAACTTTTCTCTTTGTTTCATAAATATTATTTACAGATGAATATACATTTTATTACTTTGGTAGTTATTGAATAGTGATAGGAACTAGACCTGTACTTTATTTGGTATGGAACTCCCAAGTGAAGAAACTCCCTCTAACAAGTCAGGTTGGCATCTTCTTATGGCTCAGTCTTAGAAAATCGCTTCTCTTTTTATTGAATAAAACTATACATTCTCTGTAAATTTAAAAGGCCCCCTTAAAGGTGAGGAAGGAAAGAGAATTACAATTAGTTCTTGTATATGAACTTCATGTGATTTTGATTACATATGTGGGTTAGTGACTTTCATTAGAAAATAAGAAATTTTTTTCTATTTCTGAACTAAATGGGAAAAGGTTATACTTAAAGAAACAAGTAGATAGGAATGAATCATTCCATGACTTGCATTTCAAATGCAATCTATAGCAAGATCTATCATCTGGTAAAAAAGATATTCTAGTGTTATCTACAACAGATTTGGTATTACAATATATCAAGGATTCATGATGTCATCAATATCTTCAAGTAGAAGGCAATCCCTCAAGAACTTAATACTTTGTCTTCAAGACTTGCCATGACTTACAAGAAAAATCACCCTCACCAGGTGATGAACCTGAAACTAGGCTAGTGTACTGATGAGAAGATATGTAGTTTATCATGTATTCAAAGATTTTCCAGTTTATAATACCTGCAAAGGTTTGTAGTTTGAGTCCTGTCTTGAATATGTAGTAGCAGTTTGTCCAAAGGCAAATCACTTAATATATCTAATCTTTTTTTT
>CM053769.1:373058077-373074904 GCA_028658325.1 Potorous gilbertii
CCCAGTAAAAAATAAAGTTGTTTTTCATCCACAGTGATAAAATAGAAATGGTTAGATGGAGAGGAGGAGTGTAGAGCATGTATCAACATTTTAGACAAATAGTAGTTCAATAATAATATAAATTACATTAGCATTATATTAGCATTATATTGTCAGGGCAAACAATGTATCAGATCAACAGTTACAGTAGATGATTATTAGGCTGGGCCTAAATTAAAAAAATGTCAATATGAATGATACTCTATGATATAATGCCCTGCCCATTTTCAATGTGTTTATTTCTGCCTGCTACATATAAAACACCGTGCTAGACTTTGAGTAGGGAAGAGATTTTTAAGACACTGTTGCTACAACATAAATATTTCAAAGTCATGTCCTCAAACATATTACTGAAGAATACTGCAGAATCCTAAACTGGAAGTTGAAAGATACCTCAGAGGCCAGATTAGTTCAACCCCTTCATTTCTTAGATGAGGAAATTGTTTCGCAGAGAAGTTAAGTGACTTGTTGGGGCCACACAGCTAGGATCTGAGGTGAGATTTGAACAGAGCTTTTTTTAGATTCCAAATGCAGCACTCTGTCCATTTCCTCATGTTGGTTTCATGATGCTTTATGATAAAAACAACAGAGCAAAATGAGCAATCTGTCTCAAAATTTATGTCCAAGCCCTATTCCCACCATTCATTCAATTATAGTTTTATTAATTTCAGTTAAATGTGGACAAACCACTTTTCTTTGGAGTGTATGTCTTGCTGACTCTGAGAAGCTTTAAATTATTTTGGTTTTTAAAATCAATGCATCAAATATTTCTTTGTGAAGGTTATATCAAGGGCATAAGAGTTAAAAAAAATTCTGTTATTCCATTACTTAGATTAAGACATACACGTATGCCCTAAAGTTTTATTTTCCTCGAGTAATTCAACCTAATACTTGCCAAGAGGCCCACAAAGCTGTCCCTGTTCATATAGATTATGTACTAGTCGTCGACAGAGATTAATGATGAGGGACTTTTATCAGGTGATTCCTTTGTTTTCCTTACTATAAAATGTAGCTTATAGAATCACTCTATCCTGAATAAAATCCTGTGCTGACTTTTTCCCTTTCATTCTCTTTTTCTTTTCAAGTGCCAAACATCTTTTATATGTAAAAAAGATGGATTTCATAAAAGAGGAAAAAATAAAGATTTTTGTGTTGACTGTAGATATAAATTTTATAAATACTGGATTATAAATCACTGGGAGTTGAATAATATATATGTGTTATAAATTTAATTTAGATGGTTTCACAACTAGCGAAACAATATAATTCAGCTACTGTGTAATCGCACCTTTTACAACAATTCATATATACATACATCAGGTTAATTATAGTCTATGTATCTGACAAGAGTTCCATGACATACTGAAAACAGTTTTCATTGCTTTCTTTGAGTAGATGAAATCTTTTCTTTTTTTTGTTAATATTCATTTTATCAGTTGTATTCAGACCTATCAAGGAAACACTTTCTAAGATCCACAGTTCAGTTTTCTACATGAGAAACTTTGTAAATGCAAGGCCATGGGTTTTTCTTAATTTCTACCAATTAAAGCTAACAGTGAATCTTGTATTATACAGCATCTCCTTCCAATACTTTCTAAAAGGAACCAGGTGGGGACATGTTATTTTGTCATCATATATGATTTGATTTTTATAACATTTGTGAAGTAATGTTCTTCAAATCAGAGGATATTTTCCTACCCCTTTATTCCTGCACTTGACATTAGCTCACCTTAATCTTGCATCTACTCTCTTCTCAGAACTATGAATATCTGTCTTAAATCTCATTTCGTATTACTGTCCAAATTAAAAATTTCTTTGGAGTTACTTTCTTGCTAAAAGAATTATAATGGGAAGATAGGTAGCATAGTGGATATAGCACCAGCCCTGGAGTCAGGAGGACTTGAGTGCAAATCTTGCCTCAGTCACTTACTAGCTGTATGATTCTGGGCAAGTCACAACCCTAATTGTTTCAAAAAAAAGTTATGATGTGCCAATGCAAATGTTTTATGAAATGAAATAATGGTAATTAATGATAATATTTTGTATCTGCATAACATTTTTAAGAGGCAGCATGACTTATTCAATAAGAGTTTGGCCTTGGACTTAAAATTATCTTTGTTCAAGTTCTATTCCTTACACCATGTGACTGTAGTATCCTAGTCAAGTCACATAAACTCTCAGTGCCATGGGTTTCCACAATGGGAACTTCTAACAAATGTTATTATAGCTCCCCCCAAAAAATAAATAAAAGTAGCATTTTATACTTTAAAAAAAATTTTCATCTTCATCACTTCCTTATTTAATAATGATAAGCCTATAAGTAAGCAGAACAGGTATCATTAGGTTGATTTACATAAAAGGAAATAGAGGCTTTGAGAGCTTAAGATCTGGGTTGACCCTCAATAACTGTGTGACTCTAAGTCACTTAATATCTTCATCAGAAACATCTATAAAAAAGGGATGATACTATTTTCCATCTTTAATCTCACAAGGTCATCATGAGGATTATTTTAGATAATTTATGTATGCTTTGTAACATTTAAAATACTACCTAAATATAAATATCTATTTTTGGTATTATATTCTTAAGATATTTTTTATTATTCTTTTCAACTTACATTTATTTGAGTTCATATAGAAATTGTCCTAGGACATCTTTTATCTTCTTTAATGCTCACGCTTCAGCAAACTATTATATTGGTAAAATAAATGTTTTGTTGATAATCATTCAAATATTGGAATAATATTGGAATACAATATTGAAAGTGAACTTATTTTTTTCAGGGTCACAGAAAGCAACTTTAGGATGAGGGTTGTGTATACTTTATCCTGTGTCCACAAGGTTTTGACTTCTTCCTCTGGGGTGACAATTTGAAAGTTTTTTATTCTATGTATTTTGGAGGTTATTAGTATCAAATATGTCTACATTTACTAGATAATTTGCTTTTAAAGTTGGATCAATGGATCAATGGTACTGTTTAAGCAAATAGGTTTTTGTTTTTGTTTTTGTTTTTTTCTTGTAACTCTGCTTTGATTCCATTGCTGTTTATTTGTTGAACGCTAAAGGATGTTTGGAAGACTATGTGTCGGGACAGGGATGTTTCTTGTTATTTTTTAAAGGGGAGCAAATTCTAGCATATAATTCTCAGCTCTTGATTATGACTTTCTAGGTACGTGGCTCATGCAAAACTGAAAATTGCGGGGATAACTTGCTAGCTTTCTTCCATTTCTTTGCAAGACTTCATCAATCAGTAAGTCTGATCTTAATAATTTTTATATTATTTCAAATAACATTGACCTAGTCTTGTACAATACTTTAAATACCTTCATTTCTTCAGAAGAAAAAAAAAACATTTGAGTTACCTATTTGTTCAAATGCTTCTTTGTGATATAAACTGGCTGTGTGACCCTTGGCAAGGGGCTATAATTTTTTTATTTTAATTTTTCAGCATACTAGATAACTTTTAAAGATAGTGAGTTATAGATAAGGAGGTGATCTGCATTGGTACAGGCAATATCATAGATCAGGGGTATGGAACCTGCACCTCCAGGCCACATGTGGCTTTCTAGATGCTTGGGTATAGCCTTTTGTTACAGAACAATTCCCTTTATGAAGCGTATTTGTTCTGTGAAGTTTAGATTCAATCAAAGGACCTACAGGTCACATAACTGGTAAATGTCTGAAGCAAACTTCAAATACAAGTCTTTATATAGTTTCAAACCAGTGATAAAGTCATTATCCTATCTTGTTTCCTCATCTGGGAGTTCCTTTATTAATGAAATCACAGATATGTTGTTGGTTGAGTTCTTATGGATGTAACTCATGGAGGGACCTTCAGTTATACTTTTGGATCTCAGTTGTTTCAAAGATACTATTCAGAAGTAAATCAATATTAGTTATACGTGATAAGTCCCATTGTATGTACTGATTATACAACTTTATTATGGCTCTTTGAAGAGTGGGGAGCAAAAGGAATGGAAGAAGCATTTATATAAGACCATAGTGCTAGGCATTATACTAAGCACTTTAAAATGATATTTCATGTGATCCTCATGACAACCTTGAAAGGAAGGTGCTCTTGTTATTTCCATTGTATAGTTGAGAGAATGAAGCAAAAAGAGGTTAAATGACTTACCCAGGATCACACAACTAGTAAGTTTCTGAGACTGTATTTAAACTCAGATGAAGACTTCATGGGGTCCTTTTCCACTATTTAAAACTGATTAATAGAATATAAAGTTAAGGCATATGCTTTGATTTCTATACTTCTTTTCTTATGTCCCATCTCCCCTCTATTTTTGCCTTTATCTGGGCAATATAGCATTTGAGTTTTCCATTGCATGTACTAGCTAGAGATGTTGATAAAATCTTTACTACCTTCCCACATATCCTCAAAATCTCTCTCAAGTCACTTTCCACATGGTGGTTTTTGACATCTGATCTTTGGGTCATACCTTGGGCAGTGGCACCTATACATGATACTAAGTATAGATCCTGAACTATTTGGGGACTTTTTGACAAATACCATGGGAAAATAACGTCATTGAAACCTGTTATAATTATCAGTTTTTTTTTTCTGTTTTGCTATAATTGATCTTCTAGTTGGATTTATTCTGTAAGACTCAAAAAGGGCTTTTTGGAATTCTGATCTAAGCATATCCTTCTCCTTTTCAAAAGTATTTGAGACATTCATTATGTTTTTATCATCCATTTTGTTATTAACTACAATTTCTGGTGTTTTCCTTAAATTCAATGATGCAAGGATATTCAACGTTTTCCCTTCGTTATCTTAGAAATTGTTTTATCTTGGTTATATTTCATTTCATCTAATCTAGAATTAGAGGTGAAGTTTGCATTCCATTTTATGATATTCTGAACTTGTCAGTAATTTGTTGTGTCACTTAAAAATGAGTTTACTATTGACAGATAGCAAGATCAAGTCTTTGAGTATAAGCGGTAAGATATTTTTAGTTTTGTTATTATAAAGTACTAATATGAAATATGAAGTATTCATGTCTTGAATCTATTTTGCAGAAAACTTTCCAATTGGCTTAATTATACTCCAAGTTTTATTGTCTTATGCATATTCCTTGAATGCACATTTATAGTAGTTTGAATTTAATGGCGTTTTCTATTCTTTGGGGGAAGCCAGGCACAGAAACTAGAGAGTTGGCCTCAGTTATGAATAACTGGGTCCAAGTCCTTCTGATACTCATTGGTTGGGAAATCTTGGGCAAGTCACTTAAACTCTCAACATTCCAGTCAACTCTCTAAACTTATAGCATAAATATCAATCTATAATTTCCTCACCTGCAAGTTCCTGATACTAGTTTATACCCATATTGTACCTAGAGCTGTCCAAAAATTAAATGCCTAAGCACATGAAATAGTAAGTTCTCTAATAATAAAAATAATATATCTAACATTCATTTAATGCTTTAAGGTTTTACAAAGTATTTTTTATATTTTATCTCATTTGAAACTCACAAAATCTCTGAGAGGTAAGGGCTATTCTTATCCCCATTTTACAAATTAGAAAACTGAGGCCAAGAGAGATGAAATGTCTTGCCCAAGATCGCATAACTGGTGTCTGAAATACAAGGCAAACTCAGTTCTTCCTGAGTGAAGTCCAGATCAACCCACTGTGCCACCTAAATAGCTTCAGCTGATGCAAGAAAACTAATAAGAAATTCAGAATTTTTTTTTAAATTAAGGACTAGAACTAGATTACTTCAAAGGGTCTCCCTACTTTGGAATTGTATGATGATATGTCCATTTGTTAACTGAGTGTATGTATACCTGTGTATTTATAACATATATGTACATGCAGGAAATTCTAACTGCACTTTTGAAATAAATAGGCTCTCCTTAGCTAATCTCTGTACTGACAAATTTTGAGAGCTCCCTGCTACAAAGTTCCAACACAACTGCATATTCTGGCACTGACTATTTTGGGGAGCCATCTCCAATAATTTACTGCCACAGATGAATAATTTTTCTCCTAATGCCCTAAATTTTGACATTTTTCAACTTATTAACATTTCCTTCTGCAAAATACTCTGAATTTTCAGGATAGGGAATCTTTTAGCACTAAAAATGTAAGAGTGGTCATGTAAGTTGCCACATGATTCATGGCACACTACTTGGAATTTAGCATCTAGAAGGTGTAGGATAATACCCAACTGGCAAAAAAGATGAATGAGGTCCTCCACAAATTGTTCATATTGTGAAAGTGAAAAAATGGACTCTCCTTATGCCATTTTCTAACATAACTTTAATGCTTGGGGATTTTGCTTTTATTATTTTCCTGTTACTATTAGTTTTCATCATTTCTATACCTCATTTTATATTAGTACTTTTCTCAGAAAGAATGTTTTAAGTTAGATAATTATATTACTGTGAACCTGTTTTTATAAATGAGAAAAATGAGATGAAGAGAGGGAGTCCTGTGGAAACAATGCTGGATTTGAAGCCAAAGGATCTGGTTTTGAATTCTGTTTCTGTCATATACTTGCTATGCGATTTTGGATGGTACAGTGTCTCTGGGTCAGTTTCCTCATCTATAAAGTGAAGAGGTGGGACAGGAAAACCCCTTCCAAAGCCTTAATTCTTTAATTGCATGAGCCTATTAACTCATCCCTACTTATCTTGTATCTGGAATTTGAACCCTGGTCTTATGACTCCAAATTTAATATTTTTCCCCCTTTTATTATGACAAGGTTAGATTTTGGATGCTTATGGAATCCAAGCAAACCTTAGATAATGATTAGTCCCTCTGGCCAGGAAGTTTAATTCTTAAAGCTAAAAACATGAGAAAAAGATCTCTCTAATAAGGCATTTCCTCATCATCTTTCAGTTTGCAAATACTGAAAGAGTACCATGTAGTTTAAGCAGACTACATTTGAAGATGTGATAAGCATGTATATTAAAAATTGTCCTGATAATCTTGATCTCTCCATAAATAACATGTGGAAAAAGAAAGTGCATAATGCATGTTTTCGGCTCTAAACAACCTAAACAATGGACCATATATTGATAAGTGTATCAGGGAATGACTGTCATCCTCTTGGCCTAATATCCTTTCTTGTCATGTCATTTGTAGCTTCCTTCAAAGAAAACAAAAGACTTAGGAGACCAAAAAAAGTGCTAAATTTCTTCAGTTATTACTAATGACAGAGTTATTTATTTCTGTGTTCATTAATAAGCATTCTTGGAACAAAGGCAAGACCATGAAATTTGTAGTCAAAAGACATTGATTTGGTTCCCCCTTTTCCCTTTTAGTACTTGTGTGTGCCCTTAAGTCAGTTACCCTCTCAGGGTATCAATGTTCTTACATATAAAATGACCAGGTTGGCCTAGATGATGTCTCAGGTCTCTTTCACTTCTAAATCTATGACCATACATACCTAATTGAAAAGTGAAAAAATTACACTTCATTAAAAATAGTTATGCTTTAACATTAATTTTAAAAAATTAAAGTTTCAATTTTTTTCCTTTCCTATAACCCCTTCCCAACTCCTTGAGAATTCAAGCAATATGGTATCAATTATACATGTAAAGTTACGTAAAACATATTTCCATATTAGCCATGTTGCAACAAAAAAGAAAGGAAAATAAAGTAAGTGAAAAAAATACTTCAGTCTGCCCTCATAGTTCTCTCTCTGAAGGTCTATAACATTTACCCTCATGAGTCCTTTGGAATTGTCTTGTTTCATTGTATTGATAAAGCGGCTCATCTTCCACAGTTGATCTTTGTTACACTATTAATGTTAATTTTTATATTCTCCTCGTTCTGCTCACTTCACTTTGCATGTTTTTCTGAAACCATTCCCCTCATCATTTCTTACCAATCAATACTAATCCCATCACTATATTTCAGTTTGTTCAACCATTCCTCAGATGGACATCTCCTCGATTTTTAATTTTTTTCCACCACAAAAAGAACTGCTCTATATAGTTTTCTACCTATAGGTCACTTTAAAAAATCTCTTTCAGATACAGACCTAGAAGTGGTATCAGTGAGTCAAAATTTATGCATAGTTTTATAGTCCTTTGGGCCCAGCTTTAGATTGTTCTTTAGAATGGTTGGACCAGGTTGTAACTGCACCAAGTGCAGAATAATGTTTTAATGGATGTGTGATCTGACTGATTGTAGGAATATCATCTAATCATATGAATCAAAGAACATCATTATCTTCTCATCCTACATGAATTTTGTTCATGTCCAGGATATCTTCACAGGAGGTCTATCCAAAGCACTATGTTTTTAGGCCTGTTGGCATTATACACGTACCAAGGAAGTGTGTGAGTTATCTGTCCATGTTATCCCTGGTTCCTATTATATGGTTAGTTTCTGTCTCTTCTTCTCTCTATTTTGATAATGTTTTTGATGATACGCTGTGTGAAAAATTCATCATTGCCAATATGTAATAATATTTACATCATCACTGACAACAATTTACACTATTTATAGCTACCATGCATCACAAAATTGCCTTTTTGGTTAATTACAAGTTACAATTTCAATCTCTCATAGATTATGATATTCATGATTCAGGGTCATATTATACCAATAGAAAAATAGTAATATTAAAAAGATCAATTTTTATTTGTGTTAACATGTGAAAATGATTTGCAAATACAAAAACATGATAAAAGTACTGGTTATTATTTTCATTATCAGTATTAAATCTGGATGACAGACATTTTAATCTACATTTTTCTTCCCCTGGGAAGATAGACTGATGATTTTTGTAGGATTACAGATATTAAATCAGAAGCTCTACAATATTCTTGAGTTTGATGTATTCAGTAGCATGTACTTGGTAACTACGGGCAGCCAGGTGGTGCAGTGGATAGAGCACCATGGTGTGCAGGAGTCAGGGGGACCTGAGTTCAAATCTCACCTCAGACACTTGACACTCACTAGCTGTATGACCTTGGGCAAGTCACTTAACCCCAATTGTCTCATCCTGGGTCATCTCCAGGCATCTTGGTGAATATCTGGTCACTGGATTCAGATGGCTCTGGAGGAGAAGTGAGGCTGGTGACCTGCACAGCCCTCCTTCACTCAAAACAAAGTCAAGTGCAAGTCATGTCATCATTTCTCTGATGGCAACGAAGGATGAATACACTTGGTAACTAGGAATATCGTATCAATTGTAAAGTGTCATAGTTTTGTGTCCTAATTGTCTATTCTAATTCATTCAATTATTTTTCTTCTTTCATTGTTATACCTAGCATTTCTAGTACAATACTGAATAGTAGTGGTATTAATAAGCATCTTTGCTTCACCCCTGATCTTATTGGGCAGGCTTTTAGTTTATCCCCATCACAGATAATGCTTGCTGATGGTTTTAAACAGATACTTCTCGTTAAAAAAAAAAGCTTCGTGTATTCCTATGCTCTCTAGTGTTTTTTATAGGAATGGGTACTATATTTTTTCAAAAGCTTTTTCTGCATCTATTGAGCAATTATACTATTTCTGTTGGTTTTGTTATTGATGTGGTTAATATTTTCCCTAATATTGATATTCCTGGTATAAATTCCACCTGGTCATAGTGTGTATTCATTGTGATATATTCTATAAACTCCTTCCTAGTATTTTATTTAAAATTTTTGCATCAATATTCATTAGGGAAATTGGTCTTTAGTTTTCCTTCTCTGTTTTTGCTCCTCCTGGTTTAAGTATCATCACTATATTTGCATTGAAAAGGAATTTGGTAGGAATCCTTCTTCAACTATTTTCTCCCAAAAAAGTTTCTATACTATTGGAATTAACTGTTCTTTAAATTTTTGGTATAAATGACTTGTGAATCTGTCTGGCTCTGAGAAATTTTTCTTTGGGAGTTCATTGATGGCTTGTTCAATTTATTTTTCTAAGTTGGAATGTAAATTTTAAATTTTTCTCTTTTTATTACCAAAACTTAAATACATAAGAAAAGAAAAAGAGTATAAACCTAAATAAAAAATAAGAAAAAAAGCATGTTTTGTGCACAGCACAATGTAAAAGATTCAAAATATGTAACAAGAAATTTACATTTCAAGAAAGCCTATAAAATAAATTCTACACCTTGCCTTAAGAGCTGTACATCTTTTCTTTGCTTACTTTTCTTTTGTTCCCTGCTGTATACTTTTTACTTTGTTCTTTTTTTCCCTTTCTTTCCCTGCCCAAGCTACAATTAAATGCAGACATATTTATATAGATATGTACATACACATAAACATATATACACATACATTCATATATACATATGTAGGAATATACTTTCCCTAACAAATTCTACTTCTGATCTTTGTTTTTATATTTGTTCCTGTCTAAGAAGGGATTATTTAAGTATTCTATTTTCTCTCTGTTAACAAGGATCATTCATAATTTTTTGTAAATATTCATCCATTTCTCTTATATTGTCAGATTTATTGACATATAATGGGATAAAAAAGCTCCTAATTATTGCTTTAATTGGCTCTTCTTTGGTGATGAATTCACCTTTTATATTTTGGATAATGGTAATGTGTTTTCTTTTCCTAAAATCAAATTAAACAATGGTTTATCTATTTTATTGTGTTTCCCTATGAAACCAGCTCCTACTTTTATTTGTTGGTTCATTGATTTTCTTATTTTCAGTTTTATTCACCATTCCTTTGATTTTCAGGATTTGTAACTGATATTTAATTGTGGACCTTTCGTTTGTTAGTTTTTGTTTTTTTCAGTTGCATGCTCAATTCATTGATGTGTTCTTTCTCTAATTTATTGATGCAAGGATTTAGAAAGATAAATCTCCCCCTCAGTGCTACTTTGGCTGCATGCCATACATTTTCGTATGTTATCTCATTGCTGTCATACTTTTTTAATGCAATTTTTGGTTGTTTCTATGATTTGTTCTTTGCCCTATTCATTCTTCAGAATTAGATTATTTAGTTTCCAATTAATTTTTAATCCAACCTTCCATGGTCTTTGAGTGAATCCAATTTTTATTGCCTCATTATCTGTAAAGGGTGCATTTAATATTTCTGCCTTTGATTATGAGATTATTTTTGGTCCCAGTCTCCCATTTTTGTGTCAGTGCCATGTACCTCTGAGAAAAAAAAGGTACATTCTTTTCTGTCCCCATTCAGTTTACTCCAGAGAGCTATCATATCTGACTTTTCTAAAATTTAATTCACCTCTTTAACTTCTTTCTTATTTGTTTTGTGGTTAGATTTATCTAGTTGTGAGAGGGGAAATTTGAGGTCCCTGACTTGTATCATGTATCATTTTACTATTCTTGTAATTCATTTAACTTCTGCTGTGTACTTCCACTGAATGGGTAAATTCATCCCCTTTACCTTCGTAGTTACTATTACTGATTCTATATTTTCCTCTTTCCTATTTTCCCCTGTTTATCCTTTTCTCTTTCCCTTTCTCTCCTTTCAACCTACCTCTCCTCTCAAATGTTCTACTTATGATTATCACTTCTTTAATATGCCCTCCTTTCTATTAGCTCCACCACCTATTCTTGTCCCCCTCCCATCCTCATTACCTACAGGAAAACTGTAGATGTTGTTATCAATTTGAGATAATTCCCATGAAAGCTATGGCCCCATAGTTCCTTCCACTCTAATAGGTTGTACCTCGACATGTGACATAATTTATCCCATTATACATTTCCCTTCCTTATTCTTCCTGTACAATCCTCTTTCTCATCCCCTTGTTTTTTTATATCATCCCATCAAACTCAACTTATATTCTCCTCCTCTGTTTAAAGTTACAAATATTTTCCCATGTAAGAATGTGAACAATTTAAACTTACTGAATTTCCCATGTTTGTTTTGTTTCCTGTTTACTTTTATTTTATTCTTTGCTTGAGTCTTGTATTTGAAAATTGAAATTTCTCTTCAGTTCTGGTCTTTTCATCAGAAATGCTAGAAAATCCTTAATTTTATTGAATATCCATTTTCCCCCTGAAGAATGATGCTCAATTTTTCTGTGTAGGTGATTTTGGGTTGTAATCTTAGATACTTTGCCTTCCAGAATATACTATTCTTGCAATATTTTCTCTGTATCCTGAGAGTTATGGAATTTGTCTATAATATTCCCGGGAGTTTTCATTTTGTATCTCTTTGAGAAAGTCATCAGTGGATTCTTTCCATTTCTATTTTATCCTTTGGTTCTGGGATATCTGAGCAATTTTCTTCAATAACTTCTTGAAACATAATGTCTAGGATCTTTTTTCATCATACTTTTCAGCAACTCCAGTAACTCTTAAATTATCTCTCCTGGATTTGTTTTCCAGGTCAGTTGCTTTTCCAATGAGCTTTTACCTATTTTCATTTTTTTTTCATTCTTATGATTTTGTTTGATTCTTGATGTTTCATGGATTCATTAGCTTCAACTGTCACAGTTCTAATTTTTATGGAATAATTTTTTTTCAATAAATTTTGTACTTCCCTTTCCATTTGACCTATTCTGCTTTTTAAGGAGTTGTTTTCTTAAATTAATTTTTGTACATCTCCCCAACCACTTTTTTGAGCTTAAAGGTGCTATTTTAGATGACAGGAATGAGAAAGATTGCATCCCAAGTATAGAGGTCTACAGAGGTCTTAGGAGATGGAAAACTACATGTGCGGAATAGCCTTGATATGTTAGACAGTTTGGTTATCGTATAGGTAGCATGTAGGAGAGAAATATAATTAGATAATACTTTGCTTCAATGACTGACCTAAAGTTTATACAAAGTGGTTGTCAGGTCTTCAACTTCTCTCTATGAAGGGATGCACTTCTCCAGCTAGAAAGTTTCTCAGAAGGCAGATAGTTTCTTTCCAGAATCATACTGAGAGACTTTCTAACATGGTTGAATTTGCAAGATCTTAATTGAACTGGTATAAGAAATTCCAATGGGGGGGAAAAATCATCCTCTTCATCAAGCTCAGATTGAATTTTTCAATCACAATTGAATGGCTAACTTTGGTGTAATGGATAGAATTCTGAACTTGGAGCCAGGAACACCTAGATTCAAATATTTCTTTAGACTGCATAACCCTGACCAAGTCACTCTCTCAGCTTTACTTTTCAAAGTATAGGTTGTTGTAAAGATCAAATAAAATAATACATCTAATGTGCTTTGTGACCCTGAAGGAGCTGTATAGGTGCTAGTTATTTCAGGATTGTGAGGAAGGAATATTCATTTTAAGTTTTCTAGACAATGATCCAGGACAATTATCTTAATGACTTTAAGAAACTCTTAGGAATACCTTCAGAGCACTGAAGAAGCTTTTGAACTGGGGACACCATCCTGTCCAATTAATAATTTACCTTCTACTACCACCCCTACCTGGGTTATGTGCTGGAAATTAAATTAGCCTTGGTCTCTGGAGAAGAGAACTTAGCTCATTCATTTTTTCCCCCTATAGCCTGAGTATTTTTCAGTAAAGTTTCATTTTACTTTTATGCTTATACATAGAAATATAAAAAAGAAATTTAATATATTAATGTTTTACACACACATGTATTTGCATGCGCATATATGTATACATAAACATATACACACAAATATAATTTGAAGTCAGATGGTAACTTGGGTTTTATAGAATTTTAGGAATGGAAGGGAAGCTAAAAATATTTGTTCATTTTATAGATTTGGAAACAACCCTAGAGGTGTAGTCACTTGTGAGTAAAGTCACAACTTAATCCCATGACTTCTGACTCTCAGTCCCCTATTTTTTCCATTATACTATTTGACTATTGAGAGATTGCTTCATATCTCAAATATTTTCAAAGACTGCTTTTACAGATAAGGAATTTCAAATCTACAGATAAGTAAGGTCTCAAGGTCATATAACTAGTGCACAACTGGGCCTTCTGACTTCTAGTTGATTGCTCACCTGTATCAGTAAGCACCCCAACTTTCACAGGTTCTTTGATCTGCATTCATAAAAGGAAAGGTGACTTTTGAGGGGGTAACAATCACTTTAATTAAGCACATGTATCAATCCTTTAACCAAGCACATATGTCATTCACCTATTTCAGGGGAGTCAGCAACCTGAACTTCAAAGAAAATACAGAGAGAAGTCAACACACATGGCTTCCTTTTGCCTGATCATAATTCAACAGACCGTTATAGCTGTCTGAGCAGTTACCAGAGAGGGAAACACGACACCTGCTTTCTCCTTATCAGTTTCCCAGAGTCCTCATCTGGCACTAAAACCAAGCCCCAAAAATAAAACCTGCACCTCAGAGTCTCTATACACTTTTTAGAGCCAGAGGGCATCACATCCCTTGAGAACCAGTGCCTCATTCACAAAAGACTTGGACCTTCTTACAAATCTTCTCAGGTTCAACAATGAGTGGGAAAGATCCTCACCAGTCACATTCAGAAAGAGGTATACTTCTTGATTATACTAAAACACAGACAGCAAAAGATCCTACTTTACTTGCCATTACATTTTCTTATGATCACACTCCTTCATTTTTATCTAGGAAGTAACTTTGCTCCTTCTGGAAACACTGTCCTATTGTTTGTTAAAGATCAAATACAACCCATTTAGAAAAGGCTTATATTTGGGATTAGGCTAAGATCATCAGTGGTCATAGTCATCTTAATCATAATTAAGGAGTCTAAGAAAGTATTGAGAAGTAATAAGTGTGGGAAAAAGTGCTTGAGACAAATTCAAATGTTATATTACCTTCCTTTAGGGATTTTAATCAAATCCTCATTGTATAATTTGATTTGGTTACTCATTGTTTCTAATTAGGAATCATCACATTTACATGATTCCCCACTTTTAGTTTCCTTATCAAAATTGCTTTGCTCAGTTATGCTACTTTATAGTTTCATATAACTTTTATCTCTCGAATCAATAGTTCCCTACATCATTTGGAATATGTATTTTTTTAAAGTTTATTTTTAATAGATGAAATTAGGAGAGTCAATCTCAAATGAATATTGGGTCTTAAGTACATGCATTGAATGCAAATGCATTCTAGAAGCTGACAGGGGATGAAAAAGTATTATGCCTATTATTACATATATATGAATTTAATTTAGGTTTAATTATTAAAGAAAAATTATCACTGTCTGGATTTTTTGAGTCATAAAAACAAATCTATTGCTCTAGGATTTTGGGGTGCACATACAAAAATATAATTTGATGTCTCTCCCTTTCACTTTCCATCTCCTTTTCTCTCTCTTTTCCTCTTGCTTGTGACTTTATCTCCCTCCCTCTTTGCAAGTAGAAATCATCAACAAATATATACTGCATTTTGGTGCTTTATAACAAACTTATTGAATCAGCCACCCTTAAAGAAAAAAATACCAGTTTCTTAAATATCATATTTACCCTTACAGTAGTGTGTAGATTGCTTACACCAAGTAAAATAATTCAGATCATTTACTTATATTATAAACCTTATTTTACATAATGTTGTTTACATGTCAAAATATTTAATGTTATATCTTCCTTTTCATAAAAATCACTCCTATTATATGATTTAGCACTGATTTTTAAGATTTTCAAGAAACATTCTCTGATTCTCTATCATGAAATAGCTTTTATCATACTGAATATTACACTTCCCTAAGTACATTTGCCTTAATTATAGCCCTTAGACTTTTCAATATGGTGTAAATGAGTAAGTTCCCAAGGTACTGAAACATTTCTCTCTAGAATTTTAATATATTTCATAACTTTTTGCAACACATGACATGGCATAAGGTTTGTTTTGTTTTGTTTTGTATCATCTCATCCTTATTCTGAAATTTTGATTAATTCTAAAATAGTTCCGCCTTTCATCAAACAAATTGTAATGAGAGTTAAAAATCTTCCCCACCCATTAATAGGCCATTGGTGGAGCTTGATTAGGGGAGGCTTGTTTGCCTGAAGACTTTCACACCTTTTAGTAATTAGGCACTAAAACACATGGGTTGTGATAGCCCCTGTCTCTATATATCCTCTGAGGTGAGGTTTTGCTTTGGGGCTCAATCATTGGGAGAATGTTAATGTGATTAGGCAAGATGAGACTCTGGGAAGCCACTAAGGAGGCCCCAGCTTTGAAAACACAAATGTTGATGCTTCCTTCTCTGATAACTATGTGTGTATATAATGGTCAGACAGTTGGATCTGTCTGTTGATCTGTGATGTACATATTGCCTATGGTCAGACAGTTGAAAGCCCTAACTGTTGGTCCTGCTTGCATTTTCCCTGTTGGCATATGCGTCTGCTTAAAGTGATTGTTGACCCCTTGAAAGTTGCTTACCTTTTAGAAAACAAATCTAAGAACCTGTGCAGCAAGCCCTCCTGTGTATGCTGGGGTGTTTACTGCTACACAAGTATGGTTTTCTGAGTTCATTATTCCCTATATGGGCATAAGAATTCCAAACTATTGGAAATGTGTGTGTGTGTGTGTGTGTGTGTGTGTGCAGAGAGTCTCTAAAACTTTTTTGAGGGAGCATGTTTTACAGTTTTGTAAAGCTATCTCGATCTTTATCTGGACTTTGTCTGACAACTATTTTGACAATTAGCTTTGAATGAAAAATTGAGTTTCATTAGTGAAAATTGTCTTTTAAATTTTTTTCAATGTTACATCTTTTTTTCTTGTCTTGTCCATTACAAGTCCTTTTCCTTTGTAACAACAGTTAACAATTTTTTCTTTATTATTCTTCAAAATCTGAGAAGCCTGTACTTTTATAGAGGAATCAATAACAATCTTTCGACCTACCTGGTTGTTCTCCAAGTCTTTCTTCTCTTCTGATGATGACTCTCTTTCAGAATAATAGTTTGTCAGTTCTTGCTATTGTTTTTCATTCTG
>CM053769.1:373075404-373091591 GCA_028658325.1 Potorous gilbertii
GTTGTTTTTCCAATGAGATATTTCACATTCTTTTCCATTTTGTCATTCTTTTGGTTTTGTTTTGTGATTTCTTGGTTTCTCAGAAAGTCATTGGCCTCCATCTGTTCCATTCTAATTTTGAGAGAACTATTTTCTTCAGTGAGCTTTTGAACCTCCTTTTCCATTTGGCTAATTCTGCTTTTGAAAGCATTCTTCTCCTCATTGGCTTTTTGAACCTCTTTTTTCAATTGAGTTAGCCTATTTTTCAAGGTGTTATTTTCTTCAGCATTTTTTGGGGTCTCCTTTATCAAGGTATTGACCCGTTTTTCATGCTTTTCTTGAATCTCTCTCATTTCTCTTCCCAGTTTTTCCTCCACCTGTCTAACTTGACTTTCAAAATCCTTTTTGAGCACTTCCATGGCCTGACCCCATTGGATATTTATTTTAGGTGTTTAGGATACAGAGGCCTTGTCTTCTATGTCTTTACCTGATGGTAAGCATTGTTCTTCCTCATCAGAAAGGAAAGGAGGAAACATCTGGTCACAAAGAAAGTAACCTTCTGTGGTCTTATATTTTTTCCCTTTTCTGGGCCTTTTCTCAGCCAGTTACTTGACTTCTGAGATTCCTTTCCACACCCACCTTGCCTTCACATCTGCCCAGGTAGTGCTTGGGGTCTGAGATTCAAATGCTGCTTCCCAGCCTCAGGGCTTTCAACGGGGGCAGGGCTGCTATCCAATGTGAGATTAAGTTCAGCTGCTCAGGTGGGGGCAGGGACACCAGCAGGGGCTCAGTTCCCTCAGGGGGTTTATGCAGAGACCTTCAACAATGGATCCAAGCTCCTGCCTGCTTTGGGAGCCCCTGTCCTCTGCTGTCTCTGCTGCTGCCTCCAGAGGGGGCCTGAGTTATGGAGGCACCCCGCTCCCCTCTTGGCCCACCAAATAGTCTCTCTCACTGACCTGTGTGAACTGGGTGGAGGGAACTTCGTGGTTGCTGGAGATTCTGTCCCTGAAGCCTGCTCGGATCTGCTCTTCTCAGTGCCACACAGCCAAGGCAGGGCTGGGCTCTGCTCTCCTCCAATGTGCTACGGACCTTTGGTGACAGTTTTTTAGGTCTCTCTGGAACATAAATCTCCTCCACTCTGTTGTTCTGTGGCTTCCACTACTCCAGAATTTGTTAGGAGTTCTTTACAGGTATTTTTGCTGTGGGTTCAGAGCCAGTGTATTTGTGTCTTTCTGCTTTCCCATCTTGGCTCCTCCCCTTCTTGAGCTGTGTCTTAAAGAAAGATAAAGATTCTATAAAGTGGAGGTGAGGAAGTTATGGATTCTATATCTAGGGGGCTACTTGTGAAAGAACAAAGAAATAGCACATAGAATGTTACTTTATGAGGATCACTTAACAGGCCAGTTTGGCTATAAAGGAATATGTGTAAAAGAGAGTAATATAACATAAGATGGATTAGAAATGGAGGGAAGAATTACTTTTTAAGGGGATTTAAAAAACACAAAACTGAGTAATCTATTTTTGTCATAGACAATAGAGAATCACTGAGGATTTTTTTTAACAGGGGGAATAGGAGAAGGCATATGAAAACATATGTTTTAGGAGCATCAATTTTGCAGCTAAGAAGAAGATGGGATGCAAAGAGGAGAAACTGGAGGCAGAATGAACATTCAGAAAACGATATAGTCCTAGAAAACAGTATTGAGAATGAGAATTAAAATAGACACAGTTTGAGGGGAAAGAAAGGAGGAGACACAAGAAATGTTTTGGTAGTAGGATTGTCAAGATTAACCAGTTATTTCAATTCCAGTGAGAGGGACAAGTCCAGAAATATTCTAAGGTGGTTTGGATGAACTTCTGTGGGACAGGTTGAGTTGAGACCTTTGGTTTATTTAAAATAGGGATATCCAGCAGAAACTTGGTAAAAATTAAACTAGATTTCAATGGAGAGATTAGAAATAAATATGTAGATCTGGCAGTCATTTGCATAGAGATGTTAATTGGAAGCCCAAGATAAGATTACAAAGGGAGAAAGTATTGAGAGAGAATAGAGCAGCCTAGGACACAGCCCTAAGGCAGCAATTCTTTACCTTTTCAATGTCATAGTGCTGTTAGGAAGTCTGGTGAAATCTAGGTACCCTCTCTCAAAATAGTGTTTTTGAATAATTGAAGGAAGTGATAAATGTCAGAGTATATAGATGGGTTCTTAACCTGGGATTGATTAACTTTAAACACACACACACATGCACAAACATATATAGATGTACACACATAAGTATATACATATATGTGTGTATGTGATTATATTTCAATATATTTCTTTTCCTTTGCAATCTTGTATATTTAGTAATATTATTCTAAGATGGGTCCATAGTTTTCACCCTACTTCCAGAGGAACCTATGACACAAACAAGTTTAAGAACCTCTGTTAGAGGTTAGTGAAAATAAAGATGTAATTTTTCTTCTCTTCCAAGTTTATAGATGCCCTGAAATCTGTTCATGGACCCAAGATTAAAATTCCTGACTTAGGAGATACTCACACTTAGAAAATGAAAGATGAAAAATGAGGGTGTGTCCAGTTTGATGTGAGTGACTGATAATGTCAGTAGCTCTCAAGTCCAATAAAGAGGGGACAGAAAAAAAACTGGATTTAGCAACTGGGATATAGATCCAGCATGTATGTTTTTCTGACAATTTAGGGAGACTATGATGAAAGAAGAGAAATATACAGAACTCTTGAATATATGAGTGCCTTTATATTACTTGAAAAATCCTTCTAGTCAGCCGTATTCTTGTGTCTGTTGTCAAACATGATTGAATGTTTAGACATACTGAAATTAAAGGTAAAATTGAGATTGTTCTCTACCACTGAAGCTATCACTATTGCAGTAAGAGTCCTGCTGTCCATGGTCATCCAAGGCAGGGAACATTGTCATCTCCTTGAGTTCCCTTTCAATCTCCTCATGAAGACACAAGTGAATGGCTATTCTCTCCTCTATCTAGAATAGTCTAATGCATATATGATCTCCTTTGGTCTCCCTTATATAGGAAAAAATGTATTTATGGAATCCTGTGGTCTCTACTTCAGGATACTGTTAGAGGAGGCAGATAGAGCTTGACAGATATTTTGTGCTTTCTGTTGCTGCGTGTCAAAATTTTAAGTCACAGAATAAAGATGATTATAGCTAGTACTGTCCTCCTTAAAGATAAACCTGTTCATGATATTTTTGCCCTAATATTGTCAAGAAGCACAATACCTTTCCCAGAAAACTGCTCTAATTGGAATCACTGGACCTTGACTTAACTTGTCACCGATACATTCAAGGTGAAGGTGAAATCTTTGAAGAGTCTGTTCATGAACCTCAGAGCAGAACATCTCTGAAAGAAAAGCATTATAAAAATGTATACCTTTATGCAAGATTCTTTTCCCTGAACATTTTCTTTGTTCTCTGTGTTGTTGGCTGAATAGGAAGGAAAAATGGGATCATTTATCATTGAAATACTTGGATATGAATATAATTCTATTAAAAGCTTTTAAAATCAGTTAATGAATGTAAAACATGAGAAGCTGCTGTTTCTCTGCACTCTAAGAGTTAATTAACATCTCAATCTTAAATTTTGCAACAGGTGGGGAATTGCAACTAAAGCCCCTGTGCTTAATAAGAATTAGTCATGCATCCTGATTGGTCAGTTGTGAGAAGAGGGCCTTGAATCACTTTGTAAGGTAAGTGCTTTTCCTAAGCTTCTCAAATCTGGATGATAAATAGAAAAACCATCATCTAAAAGTGATGGCTAGGTTTTCCAACGTTAAACTGTTAATATAAGAATCAGATAGTAATGCTGTATTGGAGTTGTGATGTCTCTGCCTAGAGCCTTTGTATTATGTTATATTATATGCCGTTACCATTTTATGAAATACCTAATATATGCACATATATTTATGTGTATAAAGGTATAAGTAAATGCATATACGTATGCGTGCATATATGTATATGTGTGTGTTTGTGTATGTGTGTGAGTATAGCACAAGTTATATATCCCCAAAGAAAACGGAGTGTTAAGGTGGTGTCTTTGTGATACTGGGCCATCAGTTTAACTGGTTTAAAAAAAAGACTTCAATGGGGCAGATGTTGTGGTGTTCTTATTGGCAATGCTGGTAAATCCAGAAGTAGATTAAGGTTAAATTATTTTTAAGTTATATTTTAAGGTTCTTTTAAGAAGAATATTATTTTTGTAAATGATCTGCTTCGCAGGAATCTGCTTTGATGTTCTCAAGTTGTTATAATTATGAAAACAGGTTTTCATTGTCATCCTTTACTCAGAAAAAAAGTTGAAGGGAAAACCTTCATGCTGAGCCTTAAAGAAAGACTGGATTCTGGGGGAGGAAAAAAATAACTTCCCAAATTGAAAGTAAAAGCTGAGAAAAGAAACTTTATTGGCTGTTTAATCAATCAGAGAATCGTCTACTAAGTGAAGAGGGTGAGGGAGAGCAGTTGCTGACTTCCCAACTTGATATGAAAAAATTCAGTTGTTCACCTTTCCTGGACCTCATTCACTAACAAGCTAGATGCCATTAAGTCCTCAATCTCTTGAAATTTCAATATTTGGAAAGTGTATGTTATGGATCACCTGACAATGTAAAATATGGCACTTAAAATGGTATTTGGTTCAATGGAGTTAGGAATGGATTTCTGTTCTTTTAAAATAGCTATAAGATCTGTGTTATAGAACTGGTATAGCAGGAAGTCAGAGATACAGTATGCAAATATGACACTGAAGGTAGCAAGCGTTGATGTTCAAGAAATCCTGCCTCTGACTGCACATAGTAAGATATTGCCAACATTTAATTGTGAAGTGTGGGGAGCAAGCATTTCCCTAGGTTTTTTTGGTTACGTTCTGTGTGCCCACATTACTTGGCTCTCTACCTGGATCTAGAAATAAGTGAACAGATATGGTATTTGTGCATGTTTCATGTGTCCCAAATGAAAAACCTTCTAGTATGAGGCAAAAAAACCTTAAAATAATACTCTGAGTGGGTTTTTCTCCTCCAAAAGAAGTCCTATCAAAAAGATTTTTGCATTTATATATTCCACTGATTGAAAAAAAGAAGAAGATTAAACTTTAGTTGCAGGAGCATCAGGAGAAACATTCTAATGTGTTCAAAAGAAGGTAGCTGAGCTATAGGAAACACCTCCACATCTACAGGCCCCAAACTTGAAACTTTGGAATGTTTTCTTGTCAATTCTAATTAATAATATAATTGATTTTGATGTATAGGATTCCATTATTCATGACTTAGGGGAACAAGAAATCACCTTTTCCATTTAAATTTTAAAAATTAGGGGTAGATAGCAGTGATGGAATTTAATATTAAATTATAGTGTCAGAAGTGATGAATAAAGCTCAATTTTATAATGAGATTTTTTTCATTGAATAGAAATTTTTAAGTTGAATTCCAACTCTTCTCACCTCCCCTCCCTCTTTGGGGTTTTAATGATTGATTAAAGATTATAAGTGTATTCCAAATGTAATCTTCCTTATGGAATTTTTCCTTGAGTTGATAAGTACAAAAATGTCATTCCGTTTTGCCTGTGTTCAGTTAGTTTTCTAAGATTTGGTGGTTAAGTGTTTAAAAGTGTTCAGCTATATATGACCGTCTTAAATTTCAAAACACAGTCAATTTTCATTCAGGAATATACTAAAACATCAATGGCTATTCAACTAATTGCCTTGTGCTTGTCATTGTTTCTATTAAAATTGCTGTTGTATAACAAACACCATTATAATTCAGTCTTCTTACTCTGTTAGCATCTTCTTCTGATTTATTCTTTATGACTTCTAAAATAACTCCTCAATTTTAGGGATTCTCTTCAAGTCAACAAGATTTTATGAAGTGGTTACTATGTACCAGACGCTGGACTAAACTCTGGGGATCGTTAAAAAACAAGTTTTAAAAAAAAGTCCTTCCTCTGAAGAAACTCTGATGGGGTAGACAACATGCAGATAGTCAAGTAAAATAAGATATGTTGAAGAAAATCTCAAAGGGAAGGTACTAACAATAACTTAGACAAGAAACGGCTTCTTGTAAAAGCTAGGAATTTATTAAAAATTGGAACAGACCAGAGAAGCCAGGAAGCACAGAGTTCAGGCATGGTAGACAGACAGTCCATGAACATGACCCAGATCAGGTGATAGAATGTCCTATTCAGGAAGACCAGCATCACAAAATACAGTGATTGATGTGAGGTGTAGCATTAAGGTATAAAAGACTAGAAAAGTAAAAATAGGCCAGGTTATGAAGAACTTTAAAAACCAAACAATGGATTTTTCATTTGATCTTGAAGGTAATAGAAAGCCAGTAGACCTAAGAAAATTCCTGAAATGCATTAAAGTGCTAAAGAATTTATTATATTTAATGGTGTAATAAATTTCAAGATCCTTTGTTTTCTCAAGGTAAGATACTAAATAAGGTTGTGTTAGAGGATTTGCTGACCCCTCAAGATGAGCTTGTAATGATTCTTAAATAACGTAATAGATTTTATTTTATTGTTCTAAGAAAATGAAATTACTACAGTACAAGTGAGCAGTACATTCAATGAGTCTACCTAAAAAATTTAATTGGCGTCAGTTGGACCGAACTAGTTTAGATACTATAAAACATCTGAGGATGGGGCAAATGTAATTTCAGACAGATCTGCTTGTTCAGTTATTTAAGGTACATTGATTGTTTCTCTTTCATCGAAATAACACATCTCCGTAAAATGAAGCTTTCCTTTTTTTTCTCCCCCCCATTTTAAGATAGCAGATTAGAGCAATTATCTACCCGAAAAGAGAGTAAGATGAGATTTATTTGGGTTGCCTCTTGGTGCCTTCAGCAAAGCCATCACTTTGAGCAAAAAGATTTGTCAGGAGCTCAATCAGTACGCAAAGATTGTTCCTCAGTGCTTACCTTTATCATTCCATCTCTTTGCATATTATAGCAATCCCTAGAATATGAGATACTAACAAATAAGTGCCTCTGAGAAAGCTGCTTTGGTTATTCAGTTATTGTCCCAAAGTGAGGAGTGGCAGGGTAATATGATATATTAGGTAATAATTCAGAGAAGCAGATGATGCTGAGAAGGAAATATGGCAAGCACCTACGCTTCCACCCTGAAGAGTCATTGAATGCTGTACATTAGTTAAGGGTCTTGATAAAAGAACAGAAGGAAAAGGGGAAAAACCATATAAAATGAAGAATGAATTACTTAAGATTAAATAGTTCCTATTACAGAAATAGGCTGCATGTAGAGCTAATGGCAGACATTTCCTACAGACAGATGGAATGCTCTCATATCCCAGTAGTATTAGTATGAAGTCTCTGTTAAGATTCATTTTTTTTTGCTGGAGCATTTGCATATAAATATAAACATCATTAGTAGGGGCTAATTGCCCTGTAGGAACTAAAATGTGGGAATTAGCATCTTTAGGTTTTTTTTATTATTATTTTTTAAAGTATCTCTAACACCCATCATGTTTGGTACTGCATGGCTGCAACAGATAATTACTACCATTAAGAATCTCAAACGCAAAATCAAAACCATTTGGAATGGCTTCTAGGGCAACCCAGCACAGTGAGTAGCCACTGAAATGAGTACAGGAGTTTTATATTCATGCATATTCATAAGGACACTTAATTCGACACTCATAGTAGGGGGCTTTTGAAAGCTTGTCAGAAGAGCCGCCCCTAAACAAGACCTAACATCAAAGGTAAGGAGACAGAGTACATCACATAACAAACTGGTACACATGCACATGCATCACTTGTAGGAGGCAATACATAACATTAGAGGAATTGTTCCTTTTGACATAATAATATTAGATGAGATAGCAACTTCTAGGAAGATATAAGTCATAAGTTTTGGCTTCATCATTCATCTTATTGATCAAAAAGGTCAGGGGGGATAAGATATTCAAAGGATGGTACATAGACTACAATTCTGGACAAGGAGTCATGGAGACATTTATGATTAATTCTTTGTCCCTGTGGACAATATGAGGGAAGTGTCTGAGGACACATCCTTAGGACAGAAAAAGAAATATTTAAATGAATTCTACTTGTGTAAGAAGCAGACTGTCTGTACATACTGCTAATTGTGTGTGTGTGTATGTGTGTGCATGCGCACGCATTTCAGAATACAGGTGCTGCCTTGTTCAAATGTTATGTTCAGCAATCTTGCTGACACCATACTTTTCAAAACCATTTCCATGACATTCAGCAAATGTTTGTTCTAGTGGAACAAATGTGTTAAATTATAGATTAGAAACAGTACAAAGAAACCTTTACAAACGTTTCAGTTTCAGTTTTGCACATTGCAAACAGCATTATACTTAAATTAAGTGTTCCTTGTTAGAGTAAAACATCTGCATAACAAGGCACAGTGCTAGATTCTCTAATACTTAGTTTTCAGCATGGATGCACGAGAAAGACTTGGAAGCCACTGATCATTGGAAGTGATATTTCCTCAAAATGTTTCAAATGTTTTATTTGCCATTTTCCTTCTGCTTCTTATAGCTTTTCCTAAAACCTCTCTATACAGAGACATGCAGGCCTATAAAGATGTATACATATATAGGATCATATTCATATGAACTTGTGCAATATAAATGAAGAACATGAAACACATATATGTAGGATATATATGCATATTAACTTTCACTTGCATGATACATATATACATATACTCACATTGCATCCAAGCAAGATCTGTCTTGCCAAAAAATAAATATTTCCTGAAATTAGTTTTGAGATTCAGATGAAGTCACCATGAGTACTTTTAGTCAATCACTTGGAGAGCAAACACCTTGGAAGAGGTGGATTATTCCATTTCTGACTGTCTCCCTAGTGCCTAGACTGACATATAATTGGTGACTGCTGAATCAAAATGACTCAGTAGAAGGGACTGGATTTTGTTAAAAAGTTTTTTGAAAGCTATGCTATGAGAATATCTGAACATACCTTTGTAGCTCCACTATAATGCTTATTGTAGCAACGTTGTTTTTCCTGCCTTGTAAATTGCTGCTCTGATCATATCTCCTTCTAAATAAAACAATCTAATTTATAGTTTCCATGTTATTTATACAATAAGTTTCAAATCCTTTGCCCTGTCATTCAGGTATAATGTCATGTTATAATTCTACAGCTTTACTGATGGCAAAGGGTTTTCATGTACCTTTTATCATTTGAGGGCAGGTAGGTGACCCAGTGGATAGGAAGACCTCAGTTTAAATCTGAACTCAGACACTTATTAGATGTGTGAGCCTAAACAAGCCATTTAACTCTGTTAGCCTCATTTTATTCATCTATACAATGAACTGCAAAATAAAATGTCCAACGATTCCAACATCTTTGCCAAGAAAACCCCTAATGGGGTCACAAAGAATTGGACACAACCAAAACAACTAAACAACAAATTCTCATTTTATCTTCACAACAGTTCTGTGAGGTAGTAGTGGCATGTCCATGGCTCAGATGAGACAACTGGAGTTCATGAAATCAAGTTCCAAAATAAGGGGATCAGTCTGGACATTTGAATTCGTATGTGGTAGGTGACTGAGTTTGGGTATTTTTCTATTACCTAGTGATGCTTCTCAGTCATGGAACTTGATAAGGGATAATAAAGCTTTTAGGAATCATTCATTCCAATTCCATTTTTTTAATTGGAAAGAAAGTTGAGTTCTTGGATGATAGATAGATAGATAGATATAGATTGATAGGTATATAGGTACACACACAGAGACAGAGAGAGATTAAGAGAGACAGTGATAGAGAAAGACAGAGTATATGTATGCATATACACATACATACATATATAGAGATTATATGTGTGTGTATGTATGTGTCTATATACAGACACATATATGCATACATATGTATATATACCCATACCCCACCATGCACACATATTCCTATTGTTAGTTATTATTAGAGATAATATTGAAAGTTGGATTCTGTATGTCTGATCTAGTGTCTAGACATCGTACCTTCTCTTCTGGTCTCATAACCAACTATTTTTTTTTTTAATTCACTCTGGCTAAACTGCATTTTCACCATTTTCTGAATGCATTCTTTGCTTTTCCAACTCTCAGCTTTTGGCTTCGGTATTCCATATTCTCCACTTGGAATCCCTACTCCCAACCCTCGGCCTTATTTGTCAAAATCCCTTTCATCCATCAAGACCTACAACAAATACATCTTCCAGCAAGAAGCTTTCTCTGTTACCCACCTATCAAAGTAACTTATCCTTCTTATGACATCCCATAATACTTTGTACTTTCACTGAACTTTCATATTCTACCTTATTTAGGAGTAGTGTGATATATGCCTTATCTTTGTTACCTTTGTTAAAACAGTCCTTCAGAAGTGGGACCATTTTTTAAACTTCTCTCTATAGCTTCCTTAGTGTTTTCTATGGTGATTTGCTTGTAGTAAATCCTCCAAAAATGCTTGTTGAATTTGAATGAAGTTAAAAAAAAACATTTCCTATAACATATATATGTGTAAATATATGTAAACATTCTGTCTCCTTAACATTAGTGTGTATATATATATTATATATATATATGTATATGTGTGTGTGTGTATAGCTCTCTATCTACATACACACACACATTTCATTTTTGTGGTTGTTGTCTATTGCACTCAAACTTTGGCCAAATAATTTCTTTTTGGGGACCTTAGTTTCCTCTTCTTTAAAATTAGGGGGCTGAGTCATGCAACCTTGACTATCTCTTCCAGTTCTGATTATCTGTGGTTCTATCATTTTATTATAGAACCAGATAATACAGGGCAATCTATTCTATCTTTCCCTCACCCAAATTCAGAAGTGAATTATGCTTTTTCAAAGCATAAAGGGAAAATGAAGCCAAATTCATAATAAACACATTAATTTTACTGTTCAGAATATTACTGAATTTTATTTGAATTCCTTTTCATGGTGACATTTACATGCAGACTAGACAAACAATAGACAACACAAATCGAATTATTTCATGAAACTTTGCCACACCTAAAAGAAGAATCATAACAGATCTATTAGAAATAGAAAGGGTAAACTATGCATTTTATAGTTAGGCAGCAAAAATAATACAATGAACAATTCAAAACCACAACCATTCAAAATTATTCAGATGAAAATGCATGTTTCTTTAAAAATTGAATTTGATATTTCTCAAAAACTTCATTTCAGATGCCAACAATTAAATTCTATTGATCTCTTCGTAACATCCACAACAATCTTAGTATTTCCTTTATATTAAGGAGGAAGACTTGAAAAGAAAGTTGCCAAGGAAAGTTTCCTGAATGAGAGGAAGAAAGGAATAATTTATATATTATTTATCCTGCTTTCTTTTGTCATGATCCTAATATCCTTGCCTAAATGTCCAGGATGAAAGCCCAGGATATTGAATATGAAGGTATTTACATTTAGAGGCAAATTATTTGTCTCTAATTACAATTTGTTTTTCTAGATACTTTATTTTTCTACAACTCTTTAAAATTCATTAAATTTGTTCTGATCTTAGTAACTAACAACACAGGCTAACATTCACATACACAAATAAAAATTTTAAGGTGTTTATATTAAATTATAAATTCAATATTTATAATAAAAGTGCAAATATGTTGACAGGATAATTAAAATGTGATATTCATTTCTATTAATTCTTCTAAACTCATTTTCTAGGTTTTGTTTGATTAGTTTAGTATTATTTTATATAATTTTAATCAGTGTGTTCATTGATATTCTGAATCTAACTTCTTTGTAATACTTCAGATAAGTCTTTCTGTAAAATTTCTTTTTATTCTTTGTAATTGTCATTAGTGATAAGGTAATATTCATCTACCACTTTTGTTATTCCTTAATAATTAGATATAGTCAGTCAGTAAACATTTATTACGTGCCTACTATGCTAAGTTTTGGGGATACAAAAAGAGGCAAAGAAAGGTCCTGCCTTCTAGGGCCTCGTAATTTCTTGGATGAGACAATAAGCAAAATATATGTACAAAGAAAACCTTACAGAATAAACAGAAAATAACTGAGAGGAAAGACACCAGAATTAAGAGGGTTTGGGGAAATACTTCCTGTAGAAATAGAATTTTATTTAATTGGGACTTGAAGGAAGCCAGGAAAGCTGGTACGTGGAATTCAAGAAGACCATGCCAGGCATAGGGTTAATGCCTTGAAACAACAGATGGAGTTGTGAAACAGTAAGGATGTCAGTATTATTGGATTGAGGAGTACATGGTAGGGAGTAAAGTATAAGAAAAATAGGAATGTAGGAGTGGAGGGCTAAATTATGAAGGACTTTGAATGCCAAACAGAAGATTTTGTCTTTGATCATGGAGGCTGCAGGCAGTCAATGGAGTTCGATAATTAGGGGGTTGACATGATCAGATCTGTGATTTAGGAAAATCAGTTTGGTAGCAAATGGAGGATGCATTGAAGTAAAAAAAAGAATTGAGGCAGGCATACCCACCAGCAGGCTATTAGAAAAGACAAAGAGTGAACAGGTGAAGGCATGCATGAGAGTGGTGAGTATCAAAAAAATAGCACGAGGTGTATTTGAGAGCTGTTGTAAAGGTGAAGTCAATAGTTCTTGGCAACAACTTGGGTAGAGAGAGGGGGTGGTGAGAGATAGTTATGAGTAAAGGATAACTCATAGATTGCAAGCCTGATGGACTGGGAGCATGGCATGGCCCTCAACAGTAATAGAGAAGGTGGTAAAGGGAAATCATGGGGGATCAAATAAGTTCAGATTTGGCATCTTGAGTTTAAGATGTCTACTGGCAATCCAGTTAAAGTCATCTGAAATTGTAGATGTGAGATGGGAAGTCAGCCCAGTTAGGACAGGATAGGTAGATTTGAGAATTTTTTAGCTTAGAAATGGTAACTAAATTCATAGGAGCTGATAAGGTCAAGAAATGAAGTAGAGAAAAGAGAGACCAGTAGAATGCTTTGTTGATACCAAGAGGGCATGACCTCATTGAGGGTTTAGCAAGTGAGAGTGAGAAGGAACTGCCTGATAAGTAGGAGAACCAGAAGAGAGTGGTATTCTGAAAACCTAAAGTAAAGGGAATATCAAGGAGATTCAAAGGGTAATCATCAGTGACACAAACTACAGAAGGTCAAGAAAGGTATTGATTATTAAGAAAGGGCTCTGGATATGGCATTTTAGAGATCGTTGGGAACTTTAGAGAATTTAAAAAAATTTTTTTTAAAGTCATGAAAAGCATTAGCAATGTTCAAAAAAAAAAGAGAAAGGAAAAATCATATATCAATCTGTACTCCATCAATTCTATATCTGAAGGTCAATAGCATTTAACATTATGAGTCCTCTGGATTTATGATATGTTATTGAATTGTCTTTCACAATTGATTATCTTTACAATATTGGTTTTACTATGTAGATTATTCTCCAGACTCTGGTCATTTCATTTTACATCAGTTCATATAAATCTTCCCAGGTTTTGTGTTTTTAAGATATAGATTGTTTTCTTTCTTCTTTTCCCAAAGTCTGTGGGTCATATACCTAGTATAGTAGTATTACTAGGTCAAAGCATATGCATAGTTTTCTAGCCCTTTGGACAGACTTTCAAATTGTTCTCCATGATGGCTAGACCAGTTCAAAGCTCCTGTATCTATTTTCTCACATCCCTGGAGAGAATAGTTTATGTGTAGTTATGACCTGGATTTTAAGGGATTAAGAAAACAGTAAAATGGTATATCAAAACTAATGAGACCATAGATTTCATCAATTTGTTAGTCAGTCAATAAGGATTTATTAAGTACCTGCTATGTGCCAGGCACAAAGTAATTGTGCTAAACGTGAAATACTAAGAAAGATAAGATAGTCCCTCCACTAATGCATTGTTTGTGGAATTGTGAACTGATCTAACCATTCTGAAAAGCAATTGGGAACTATGCCCAATGGACAATCAAACTGCCTATCCTTTGATCCAGAAATATCACTACTAGGTCCATATCACAAAAAGATCATAAAGAGGGGAAAGGATCTATATGTTCAAAATATATGTATAGCAGTTTTTTTTGTGGTGACAAAAAATGGTAAATTGAGAGGATGCTCAATTAATTGGGAAATGACTGAATTAGTCATGGTATATGGATGTAATGGAATACTATTGTGCTATAAGAAATTATGAGCAGGCAGATTTCAGAAAAAAAAATCTTGGAAGACTTCCATGGAGTGATGCTGAGTGAAGTGAGCAAAAGCAGAACATTGCACACAGTAATAGTAACATTGTACAATGAGAATTATTAACTTAGCTCTTCTCAGCAATCCAGGACAAGTCCAAGACTCATGACAGAAAATGCGATACACATTCAGTGAAAGATACAGGGTCTGAATGCAAATCAAAGCATACTATTTTCTTATTTTGGATGACTTTTCCCTTTTTGTTCTGTTTCTTCTTTCACATGACTAATGTGGAAAAATGTTTACATAATTGCACATCTATAACCTGTATCAGATTGCTTGCCATCTTAGGGAAGGGGGGATAGAAGGGAGAGAGGGAAAAATTAAACTCAAAATCTTATAAAAATGAATGTTGAACCTTAATATTGAATATTATTATATAATAATATTTATAATTATAACATAATAAAATAACTGGAAAAATACTATTTACTGAATTAAAAAAGGATAATCCCTTCCTTTGTGTGGGTATGTGCATATTTCTGTGTTTAACGGGAGATCTTGCCTTCTCCATTCCCTTTCTTTCAGTAGTATAATTAAAATATAGTACCAATGAGGGGATTACTATTTCCTATATGAGCCATGAATGTCACCAGCATTCTCCTGACTCCCATAGTGCATAACACTGGAGGTCATGTTGGTATTTATTTTTTGTTTTTTAAAAATATTTTATAAAAAAATCACCTTCACTTCAGAACATACGTGTTTCTTGTCCTCTAAAAAAATTATGCTTTTAAACAATCTTTTAAATAAAGAAAACAAAAGCGATTTGGTAAACTTAATTGACGTATCAATCAAGTCTGAAACTACATGCAAGAGTCCACAGTCATTAACTGTGGCTACCTACTTATATAGTTTTCCTTTTTTAAGTTTTTTTCCTTTCCATTTGCAATACTCTCATTGTGTATATAATTTTTCGCAGTTCTCATTTTCCCAGCCTCATTTCATAAAATTCTTCCCCTATGTTTCTAAATTATTTATATTCACTACTTTTTATGGTTAGTAATATTCTATTTCATTCATGTATCACATTTTTTTTAGCTATTCATCAATAAGGAGGAATCTACTTTGTTTCTAGTTCTTTGGTGCCACCAAAAATGCTATGAATATTTTTTTCTATTCATAGAATATTTCTGTCTTTGACTATTTTCAATATATACCTAGCAGTGGGTACTCTGTGTCAGAGGATGTGAATATGAATATTTTAGTCTTTTCTTAAGAAAATTTAATATTGTTTTCAAAAATCGCTGGATCAATTCATGTGTATTACTCTATCTATGTTTCTGATATCCCTGAAATGATGACAGTTTTGTCATCTTTACCAGTTTCAAAGGCAGAGAGATTATTGAGTGATGGAGATGGGGGGCAGGAAAATTAGAAGTGGCAATGGGGAAGAAGGAACATTCCAACTTCTCCACCTTGATGAGCAAAGATGTATCTAGTACTGGAAAGGGCAAACAGTGGACCTGTTGTCATCTGAGATTAGACAGTTTCAGTAATAGCTAATAGGTGGAAGGAGTGGGAGAAAAAAGATTTAGCATAAAGTGAGTTTGTTGCCTATCAGAAAGGTTTCCACAGACAACAAGGAAAAGGCCAGGTATTGTTTGGTTAATTGAAACTTTGAAGTGGGAGAGGTAAGAAGGTTGGGAATAAGAAATAAGAAATTATGGAGTAGGATTGGAATGTTGACTTACAAGGGTTCAAAGTCATTGGCATATGAAATAAGTGATGAGAATAGAAATAAATATTGTACGTTGTTAATGATTTTTGACAGGTCTTGATATAATCACATATTTTATATAATTACTTATGTTAATTATTACATTCATGTTGAACCATCATTACATCTGTGGTATAAATCTCACTTGATCACCTTTTTTTATATAAATTTATTTATTTAACTTTTTACATTCATTTTCACAAAATTTTGGGTTACAAATTTTCTCCCCATTTGT
>CM053769.1:373092091-373110647 GCA_028658325.1 Potorous gilbertii
TTAGCCTATTTTTCAAGGTGTTATTTTCTTCAGCATTTTTTGGGGTCTCCTTTATCAAGGTATTGACCCATTTTTCATGTTTTTCTCGCATCTCTCTCATTTCTCTTCCCAGTTATTCCTCCATCTGTCTAACTAGATTTTCAAAATCCTGTTTGAGCTCTTCTTTGCCTGAGCCCATGTTTATTTCAGATGTTTGGGATACAGAGGCCTTGACTCCTATGTCTTTCCCTGATGGCAATCATTCTTCTTCCTCGTCAGAAAGGAAGGATGGAATCATCTGTTCCCTAAGAAAGTAACCTTCTATGGTCTTATTTTTTTTTCCCTTTTCTGGGCATTTTCCAGCCAGTTACTTGACTTCTGAGATTCCTATCCACCCTAGCCTAGATCTGCCCAGCTAGTGCTTGGGGTGTGAGATTCAAATGCTGCTCCCTAGCTTAAGGGCTTTCGGCAGCAGGCTTGGCTGCTATTCAATGGGAGTTTAAGTTCTGGTGCTCAGGTGTGGGCAGGGCTGCCTCCCACACTCGGTTCCCTCAGAGGGTTTATGCAGAGACCTTTTGTAATGGAGCTCCTGCCGAGCTCCTGCCTGCTCTGGGAGTCTCTGGCCAAGCTGCCTCTGCCGCTGCCTCCCACGGGGGCCCAAGTCATGGAGACATCCTACTCTCCTCTCAGCCCATCCAGAGTTCTTTCTCACTGACCTGTGCGTCTGCCGGTGGAGGGACCTTTCGCGGCCACTGGAGATTCCATCCCTGAAGCCTGCTCAGATCTGCTCGCTCCCCTCTGTGCCCTGTGGCCAGGGCAGGGCTGGGCTCCGCCTTCATCAGGTACACGATGGACCTTTGGGATCGGTTTTTCGGGGCTCTCTGGAATGGAAATCTCTTTTACTGTGTTGCTGCGTGGCTTTCACTGCTCCAGAATTTGTTGGGAGTTCTTTTTAGAGGAAATGTATGGGCTGTGGGTTTGGAGCTAGCATATGTGAGTCTTTCTACTCCATCATCCTGGCTCTGCCCCCCTTGATCACTTTTTTAAACTGCATTCTGGAAATCTTCCTAATAGAATTTCATTTAAAAATATAAAATATTTTAATATTCATATTTACTTTGGGGCTTAGTTTTTGCAAGAAGGTTTGAGTGCCAGATGTGGACGATGGGAGCCCTCTAAGGAACCCCCCATCTTTGAAAACTCAGACGTCAGTGCTTCCATCTCTGGCAACAATGGTCAAACAGTTGGGGTCCAACTGTCTGTTAATTCAGGTGGAGGAAGCCATGTCTATTGATCTTTTGATTTCTCTGTTTTTTTCTTTGAAATTCAGAGTGCTGACTCCCTGAACTAACTGAATGATATATGTACTTGGTTAAAGGAATGATACATGTGCTTGATTAAAGTGATTATTAACCCCTCAAAAGTTGCTTTTCCTTTTATGAATGTTCTATGAACCTGTGATAGCAGCCCCGCCCCCGTGCATGTTGAAGTGCTTACTGTTACACATCTGGAATATAATTTTGAGTTCTCCATTTATGTCTATCTTTTGTGTGTATTTATTATTACTGTTTTCTTGCATTAGAATTATAAAGGAAGTGTTTAGTATTCAAACACTCATATGGTTTGTCATCTTTTTTAATTTGGGAATTCCCTCCATTAATTTAGGTAGCACGTCATCCATGTTTGGTTCACCTGTACCCATGTAATTTGAAATGGGTAATCTGTCACTGTGATTCAGACCTTCTTTGCTGTCTTCCCATGTCATGAGAGAGTCAGTAGATTACTCAGGTTATCCCTCTGTCATTCCTTACTCATACTGTTCTAACATTTCACCTTCCTTGATGACGTCCTTTACTCTTTTTCTAGGTTGTGTGTGTGTGTATTATTGCTGTTCATTCATGTCCAACCCTTTTGAGATTTTCTTGGCAAGGATACTGGAGTGGTTTGCCATTTCCTTCTCCAATTTACAAAAGAGGAAAAAGAGGAAACAGGTAAACAGGGTTAAATAATTTGCTTAAGGTCATACATTTACCAAGTAACTAAGTTCAGATTTGAACTCAAGTCTTTCTGACCCCAGACCTGGTGTTCTCTCCACTGAGCCATTTCGTTCCGTGTGTGTGTGTGTGTATGTGTGTGGGTGTGTGTATTGCTAACATTTATATAAAACTTATTATGTACCAGGCATTATGCTAAATGATTTAAGGTTATTATCGCATTTGACCTTCATAATAACCCTGGGATCTAGGTAGTATTATTAGTATCTCCATTTTACAGATGAGGAAACTGAGGCAAACCGAAGTCCTAGAGTCACACAGCCAGGAAGTATCCAAGGCAGAATTTGAACTCAGATTTTTTTGACTGTAGGCTGAGCATTCTAGTCACTGTTATATCTAGCAGGGTATGTTATGTAGGTATGTATGTGATATATGTATATATGTGTATTATACATGTATATATACACACATATATACACACAGAGAGACATATAAATACACACACATATGTTGTTCAGTTGTGCAGTCATTTCTGACTCTTCATGACTCCATTTGGCGTTTTGTTGGCAAAGATACTAGAATGGTTTGCTATTTCCTTCTCCAATCGATTAAATGACTTGCCCAGAGTCACACAGCTAGTGAGTGGCTGAGGCCAGATTTGAACTATGGTCTTCCTGACTCCAGGCCTAGCACTCTATCCACTGAGCCATCTGGTTGTTATATATAATTCTCCATGTGTCTTTCTTTCTATTGCTCTCTGCTTGATGCTTCTCTTTAATTCTTCAGGTGGCAGTGTTGTTCCAGGTCTCACTACCTTAGAGCAATACCAGTAAAATGTTTGAATTGAAAAGATAGACCTTTGTTGTTATGGTATGGTTTTAGTCAGTGTAAGTGCTTTGCAATTTCCCAAAAGCAATTTAGGCTGCTCTCTTCTTGCTTTTCTACTCTGGGACTAACTAATTTTCTATTTCTACTGTCTTTTTCAGGCATATGTAAGTTTGGACAGGTTCCCTTCAGATGCTTATTGACATCTGGGTAATAGATCTCTCCCAGGACCTGGTTTTACTCATTGCTGCTTTTTCTCTGCTTTATGTAAAATATCATTCATAATTCTTCATCCTTATTCTTCTTAGATTTTAGAGACAAGTTCATGTAGAAATGGAGACTAATAAGCCAATGTTCTCATCTGTAGCCATGTTTCTGTTTAGGAAATAAGTCAAATGTTTGCTAACAAAAAGGTTTTTCCTTCCTTTTTATATTCTTTTTTGTTGTAAAAATTAAGTAGAACCAATTTAGAATCTAGTGGACATTTTTGTAATCAGTGTTGATGTCATTTCTATTGTCTGTTTCCCATTTTTTGTTTAGGGTGAATCTTCTTTATTGTACTCATATCTCTTTCTTATTACTACTATTTCTTCTTACTGGGGCAGCTAGGTGGTGCAGTGGATAGAGCACCAGTGCCGCAGTCAGGAGGACCTGATTTCAAATCTCACCTCAGACTCATGATACTCACTAGCTGTGTGACCTTGGGCAAGTCACTTAACCCCAATGCTTCCTCCTGGGTCATCTCCAGTCATCCTGATGACTATCTGGTCACTGGATTCAGATGTCTCTGGAGGATAAGTGAGGCTGATGATCTGCAAAGCCCTCCCTCACTAAAAAAACAAAGTCAAGTGCAAGTCATGTCATCATTTCTCTGATGGAATGATCTTCTTTGGCAACGAAGGATGAACACACACACACACATTTCTTCTTATTTAGTATAAATTCTGGTCTTAATTGTAATATATCATTTGACTATGCCCAGTGAGGTAATTCAGGAAATAACATTTCTGTTCAGTTTTTTTTCCTGATCATTAAAATCCAGTTTTCAATTTTTTTCCTGCAGTGTATTCAATTCTCACTGTGCCCAGAGTCTATTAATTTACTAATTCTTTTTTTGGGGGGAAATCTCTCAATCCTTTCTCTTTGTCTTTTAAAATTTATTTTAATTTATAGAATAATACAAGCATTACCATAACAATGCAATAAAATGCATATCAAACTGAAAAACTAATATGTACACCTTTCTATTCCTTTCAAACATACAAGAAAATTATCATGTAAATTTCTTTTTTTTCCCTTCCCCCACACCCTAAATATGGCTACCATTAGAACCTAATAGGTATACAAACATATGCATGCACAGACACACATATATACAAACATATGTATATACATACTTATAAATATATATGTAAAATTATTCTATGCATACTTTTATTTATTATTTCTTTCTCTGCATACAGACATTTTCTTCCTTCATATTTCCTTTATACTTAATTTGAGTACTTATAATAGTCAAAATGACACTCAAAGTCATTCTTGAAACAATATTGCTGTTATTGTAAAAAATGCTGTTTCTGCTCATTTTTGTCTTCATTATTTAACGCAGGTCTCTCCATGTTTTTCTAAGATCATGGAGTTCATTATTTCCTACAACATAGTAGTATTCCATCACAATCACATACCACAACTTGTTCAGCCATTAACTCTTTCTGAAAAATAAAAAAAAAGAGAATGAAAAGGAAGAGATGGAGGAGAAAAATGATATAATGGTTTGAAATTCCTGTATAATCAATAAGCCTTGATCCCTCATATCCCCATTCTGACCTTTTCCACTTTTGCACTGATATCACCAAATATCAGATTGTTTATTGACTTGATTTGGAGGAATTTTTTAGAGTCCTACCTTATATATGTTTAGGACTTTTGTTCTTATCATCACAGTTAAAAGTTTTACTTATTTATTTAATATTGAATTTTTTTGCAGTTACATGTAAATATTTTTACATTTTTTTTAAACTTTGAGTTCCAAATTCTCCCCCTTCCTCCCTCCCCACCCCTATTGAGAAGGCAAGGAATTCAATATAGGTTATATATGTGTAGTCATGTAAAACAAATACTCAATAGTACGTTACGAAAGAAAACATAGACAAAATAAATTCAAGAAAAATAAAGAAGAAAAGAAGTGTGTTTCAATTTTTATTCACAAACCATCAGTTTTTTCTCCAGGAATGGATAGCATTTTCATCATAAATCCTTCAGAAATATCTTGGGTGCTTTTATTGCCAAGAATAGCTAAGTCTTTCGTAGTTGATGATCTTAAAATGTTGCTGTTACTTTGTACTCAGTACATTTCACTTTGCCTCAACCCACGCAAGTCTTTCCAGGTTTTTCTGAGAGCATCCTGCTCATCATTTCTTATAGTGCAGATATTCCATCATAATCACATGCCACAACCTATTTAACTATTCCCCAACTGATGGGTATCCCCTCAATTTCTAATTCTTTGCCCTCAGAAAAGAGCTGATATAAATATTTTCATGTTTTCATTTTTATATTTCATATTTTCATTCAATATTCAAATATTTTCATGTCCCTTTCCTTTTTTGTTTTTAAGTCCTTTTGGATACAGATGTATGCATGGTTTTAGAGCTCTTTGGGTATAATTTCCAAATTTCTCTAAAGAATGGTTGAATCAGTTGGGAGTGGCTTTTACTTACACAATTTTGACTCAGTTCTCTATATATTTGAGAGATGAGGTTTTTGTCAGAGAAATTTGCTTCATTTCTTTTCATAGTTACTATTGCTAACTATTTCCCTCCATCCTACTGCTGCCGATTCAGTAACTCTCAAGGCCTGCTCCTGGTTTACTGTGGCCAAGTCTGTGACAGGACAGCCTACACTAGACTATGTTGCACTCTCACCCAGGTGCAATAGACCTTTCCTGCTGATCTTCTAAAGTGTCTTTGGCCATCTCTGGCCTGAGAAGTCTGGAAACTGCCACTGCTGTCAGTGATTCAATCACCTTGAAGCCTGCTTCTAGTTTACTGGGGCCTGATTTGCTGGGCCCCAGTCTGCAGTGATCTGACCTGCACTAGACTTCACTTCTCTCTCATCCTGGTCCACAGACCTTTCCTGCAAGACTTCAAAATTGTCTTGGACTGGGGATTTGTTTCACTCTATCTTTCTGTGGGCTCTGCTGCTCTAGGATTTGTTTTGAGTCACTTTTAAAAGTATTTGGAGGAGTCTAGATGAGACCTCAAGTGAGTTCCTGCCTTTAATCCACCATCTTGGCTCTTTCTCCTATCATGGTTAAAATTAAAATGACAGTATACTTTGTCTCTTTTTGCAAAAGTGCCCTATAGGAATGAAACACGTGCAATTTAAATCATCTCTTTCAGAGGATACCATAAGTCTTTCAACTCTAAATTTTCTAAGAATATTTATTTTTCTTTTTTGTTTAAATTTTCATTAGTTTTGTCTAACTCTGATGGAGAAATACTTTGATTTCCTGTAATTTTATTACATCATTATTTGTCTTTTTGAACTTCAGTTAAATTTTATGTTATGAATTTAAGTGCTCTGAATTTTTGGGGAAAAGTATATACCATACCATATGTATTTTTGTTATGGTCTATAGTTCCTTGATATTGCTATCTGATGACATGACTCTAACTGCTTCTTTTGGGGGGGGGGTTGATTTTCTGAATGAATAGTAAATTTCATTCCAACCTGTCTTTTTTTTTAATTATATAAAACAAACTTTGGGGTTTTATTTCTTGTCCTTACTATCATACTTTTATTGGTTGGATCCCTTATTCTGTTCATAATGATGATGATGACAATAGTTAATATTCATACAGCACTTACTATATGCCAGGTGTACTGCTAAGCACTTTATTATATTTTATTTGTTTACATTTAAATTATGATTATTAGGCTTAGATTGTCCTCTACTTATTTCATGTGTCAAATTTCATCCTTATTTTCATTTAAATCACCACTTTATTCAAGTGATTAATTTGACTTTTACTACTTCTATGTCAGTCTCTTTAGATCCTCTCTACCTCTCCATCTCCAGTGTCTGCCCTGTCCTACTCTGTCTATTCTTCTCCTCTTTTTCCTTTCTGTTTCTTACTGTCTTCTTATTTATCAAATTTCTTCCCCATATGTCCTTTCTTTTTTCAACCCAAGTGGTAGAACTATATGCAAATCTTTCATACTCTCCACCACATATCTTTTCCTATTAATTTAGTCATTTTCGTTTACTAAAATATTTTCCCAGATGTTGTCTTTTGCTTTGTCAGTTGTTTCCACTCTGAATTTCATTTTGGACTTCTAGCCTATAATCTTCTTTCTTAATTATCTTTCCTTCTATCATGGGGTTAAACCTTTTCAAGTACCAGTTTTGAATTCTCTCTGCTGTTGCATTTATGAAGTATTTGCCTTTATAGTTTTATCCCATTTTCCTTTTTGTTTTTTAATTGCTGTGGGATACTCAGAGTTATCAATTCAGGAGAGAAATAATGTTAGAAGGAAGCAGTCTTATTATTTTTTCTCTTAATTCATGGAGTCCAGGCCTAATATGTGTTCTTAACATAATTAGTCTCCATTCCTAGGGCCATTTTATCTTGTCTTTTTATCTATGTTTTCACGACATTTATGTTTGCAGATACTTAATATGGGGCTAAATTAGAGTCCCTTAAAGTAAGATTAGGGGTAAAGCAAGGATGTACGTCATTATCTATTAGATATGTGCTTGAAATTATAGTTAATGTAATAAGACAAGGGAATATAAATTTGAAGAAACATTGGCTTTCATGTATTACTCTATATCTAATGCATAATTTATTATTTTGAGATTGGAGATGTTTGTAAAAAGCAAATATTCAAAAACATTTCATTCAATTGCTGAAACTTACATGCTTTGTGAGGCCTTCATGTTTACGTTTTGCCCACAAAGGGAATCAACCTCTCTGTCTGTTCCTCTTTTAAGACTTCTTTCCTGACCTGGTCTTTCATACTTTTGTGTCTAATCTACTTTGTAGTCCCTGCTTTCCTACAACCACAGATGCTAGGGTAGTCAAATTATAATTTTCTTCATAGCCCATCTCTGCTAAGGGTCCTCTATTCACTTTCTATCATCTAGTATATAAAAATTCCAATTGTTCATCCCCAAAATTTATATACCCTTTACCCCATCTCTCCAACCTTCATCATTTGCCAGCTTTCTCTGTCATTGTTTGCCCCAAGTTTTCTATTCTTCTTTAACCAAACTTTTCCTCTTGTTGAAGAATGTATCAATATCACCAATTTCTATTTCCACAGGTTTACTCTTAACACTCTTCCAGTATAAAATTCTCTTTGCCAGTTAATATCAATCATTTTCTTCAATATCTGCAAAGCCTTTTCTGATTATCTGCTTTGATTACTTTTTTAATGTTCCTTCAGTATTTAAATGTTTAATTTGTATTTTATGATGACAAAGTAAATTGAAAAACATTTATAAAGCACTTATTTTTGCTGATCATTCTGTTAAGCACTTGAGATATAAATAAAAGAGTTAAACAGTCCCTGATATCAAGGAACTTATATCATAACTGCCAGGAGTGGGGGACAAGAGGCAATTATTATACCATTTCTGATTTTTAATTGCTTAACTCCTGCTCACATGTATATAATTACCACTCCACCCCAACTTTACACAAAATTCTTCGATTTTTTGCACTTAATATTTTGTTTCCAATTTACATGTAAAAATAATATCCAACATTCATTTTTATAAGATTTTGAGTTTCAAATTTCCCCCTCCTTTTCCCTTCTCTCTCCCCAAGATAGCAGGTAATCCAATACAGGTTATACATGTGCTATTATGTTAAACATATTTCCATATACGTCTTGTTCTGAAAGAAAAATCAGAACAAAAGGGAAAAAACACAAGAAATAAACAACAAAAAATGAAAATAGTGTACATCAGTGTGCATTCAGACTCTATAGTTCTTTTTTCTGGATATGGATAGCATTTTCTTTCATGAGTCTTTTGGAACTGTCTTAGATCATTGTACTGCTGAGAAGAGTTAAGTCTATCATAGTTGATCATTGCATAATGTTTGGATCATTTCACAACTCCAACAAGAGCGTATTGATATTCCAATTTTCCGACATCTCCATCATTTATTGTTTTCCTTTTCTATCATATTACCCAGTCTGATATGTGTGAGGGAGTACCACACAGTTGTTTTGATTTGCATTTCTCTAATCAGTAGTGATTTAGAGCAAGACCACAATTCTATTGAGAAAGTATACAACATTTTGTTTTCTTGTGCTATAGTTCTCAGTATTGTCTCTAGGATAAAAGAGTTGGAACTACATAGGTTAAATTCTAAAATTCCGCTCTAGTTTGCCTTTCTAAGCTTATTTCAAAATATCACCCCTCATATATTCTATGGTCTAGTTAATTAATCTTGTCTGCTTGTTGTTCCCCACATTTAATAATGTGTCTCCTGCCTCCAGGCCTTTGTACAAGATAGTCTCCAAATCTAGAAAGCCTTCCGCACACCTTTCCTTTCCATCCTTGCCTCTATCTTTCTTTTAAAATTTATTTTTTTAATTTAGAGAATGACACAAGTATTCCATAACACAGAAAAAATAAAAAAAAAAGATGAGTGCACATAAAACTACAAATCTGTTACGTACAACTTTCTATTCCTTTTAAATGTAAAGTAATCATGCTTGTTTCCCCCTTTTCTTTTTCCCTCCCCTTGCACTCCACCATATACATGGCTACCATTAGATGCAAGTATGTGTACATATTAAAATAATTGTGTACATATATTTTTTATTTATCAGTTCTTCCTCCAGATGAAGATAGATATCATCTTTCCTATGTCCTTTATAGTTAATTTGGATATTTATAATAGTTAAAATGACTTATTTGCTCAAAGATGTTTTTTAAAAGAATATTGCTATTAGGGTATGTAACATTCTCTTGGTTCTGCTTATCTCTCTCTTCATTATTTCATGCAAGTCTATCCATGATTTTATCAATAAGTTTTAATCTTTATGTCTTAGAATTTCTATCTTCATTGAAAAATTATGTTGTATACCTCTCTATGGGAAGATATTCCTGATCTACTGAGTCCTCAATGCTATCTCCCTTCTCAAATCATTATGTAACAGTTTACATATCATATTCAGCATGGGCCCCCTCTCTATAAAGTAAACTATTTTAAGGTATTTTGCTTTTTTAAATTTTGTTTTGTCCAGTATATAAAACCCTGGATATAAGAAGCACATAATAAATACTTGTTAGATTGGGTTGAAATCCTCAATATATAATTTTATTAATTGATATCTTAATAATAGATTAAACTTAGTGGTTTTGAAATTTTTCTTTTATGAGTAAAGCCAGAACCATAATGTTGTCATCAATAAGAGTGTTTAGCTCAAACATGAAAAATAAGATTTTTGAAAGGTACCATTTTGAGGGAAACATGAATGGTTTCTCCAAACCAGTGTAGTTCAGGTTGATGTTTTGTTTCTGTACATGTTGTTTCCTGCAGTTCAATAGCTCCTTAAGGTTAGATGTTGTTCCTTTTTTTTTTTTTATTCTAAGTTCCTCGTCTAGTTCCCAGGCAGCTACGTGGCACAGTGGGTAGAGAGCCAGGCCTAGAGTCAGAAGGACCTGATTTCGAATTCAGCCTCAGACACTAGTTGTGTGACCCAGGGCAAGTCACTTAACCCTGTTTGCCTTAGTTTCCTTGTCTGTAAAATGAGCTGGAGAAGGAAATATGCAAATCACTCCATTATCTTTTCCAAGAAAATCCTAAATGAGATCACAAAGAGTCAGTCACAACTGAAATGTTGGACCGAAACCAACAAAAGTCCAATTTCTGGCACAAAGTAGGCACTTAATAAATATTTGTAATTTGAAGTAAGGATTAAATTGATTGATGAAAAATAGCTGTGATAGCAGATTTTAAAAAAAACAAGTCATAAGGAAGGAATACCTTTCATGAATGATATTCCATAGCTGATCATACCTGTATCACACAAAAGGGTCAGGGTATATAAGATTCCACTGTATTTATTGTTTGTAGACTTTAAAATAACATTTGACTTAGTAAAAAAAAAAAAGTGCTCCCTTGAAGGCTCTCTCCCAAAAAGATCCTTCTCATTCTTATATTAAAATCACTCATGATTCAATGAAACAACAAAATCCTAAATTAAGTTATTTGATTTTTTTTCTTTCGTAAAAGTCAGTACTTCTGGTCTTTATCCCTTGCATGGATTAGAAAACTGAAAACAAGAACAGAAAATAGAAACTTGGTTTTATGAGTTTTAGTTTCAGTGTGTTGTACGTCTGTGTATATGTGTGATTTGAATTTAATAAGGCAAAAATAATTTTATGCTCATTTTCCCATTCTGATCCCCGCAGAGGAGTCCTTCCTCTGACATTACCCACCCTTTTCCTGTTCCAAGCTTTCCTGCAAATTCTTATCTCAGTAAGGAGAGTTCTGCTAATACAAAGTCTACGAGGACTATATCCAACTTGTTTCCTGACAGCATTGACCAGGGCATGTTTATCTATGACAATAAAGTTCCTCAAAGACTTTATTTACTTGTTCACCTAGTCATTTAACAATAGAAAATCAACCTGAAAGCTCAAAAAAATTGAAAACAAAATTGTTATTGCACTATATTAAAGGAGCTGAAAAGAATAAATTGAAGAATAATTAGTAAAACATCTTCAAGTCTGTTAGGTCTTAGACAAAACACTAGCTAAGTTAATAAATTTATTAGAGAACTGGAGAAAAAGAATTTTCACAAATAACTCTATCATGAACAAGGGAAATTCATTCGTAATATTTATTAATCACTGTGTGACCAGCATTATTGTCCTAATATGGAAAATTTACAGAGTCTCCCCCACCCCACCTACAAAATAACGTGTGCATATGACTATATGTTTTCTGAACATAATACTTTAAGTTTCAAATCTTTTCCTTCAAACCCCCAAAATAGGTGCAGGTAGAAAATCAGTCAGTATCCCTATGTGAAGAACTCATCAGTATTTTACTGTATTATGTATACACACAAATACAGATATATGAAAAAAAGTAATGCATCTCTGAATTTTAAGTGGAAAAATAGTGATCGTATTCTTGAAACAACTTTTTTTGGGCCTCTGATTTTATCAATATAGGAAACTGTTGATTTGGAAACTGACCACACCTGTGCACTCAGTGAACTAGAGTCTTAACAGAATCACTTTGGGGCACTAAGCATTTCAGTGCTTTGCTTGTGGTCAGACAGATACTATGTGTCAGATGCAGGAGTTAAACCTATGTCTTCCTGATTCTGATTCAAACCCTCTGGCCATTGTACCATGCCTCACTTCTTTAAAATAAGATTTTTTTAAAAGTCTCTGGCCTTACTTCATCCAGAGAAACACTCTTCACATTTGGAGGAAAAGATATATTGGCAATTCCTCTTAATTTTCATCTGAAACTCTTTTGTGAAATAAATTATAGGAGAGAATTCAGTCTTAGAAACTTCCTTAAAATACCTTTCCTTGAATTTTCATTGGAAATTGTTCATTTTAAAAATTACTACCTACTCTTATTTTACCACTTCAAATTTATATGGAATTACCTATAACATAATGATATCCAGGAGATTCTTTCTCTCACACACATACACATACATGCACACATACACACAAAATTAGCAAATATTTTGGAATATTAAGATTCTTAAAGGGAAGTTTATGTCAACTTAAATCATTGAAATCTTCATAGTGTTGCCTAATTTTAAGTCAGGGAGAGGTATTTCTTCTGTGTCTGCTACTTCTGAAGTAAATTATACATCTCTGCAAATTCCCTTGCAAATACGGCATATTAATCTATTACAGAAGTAATTTCTCCAGACTATAAATGCAACACACGTTTTTCCACACTAAGACTATGAGTTTGCTTCTGCATGGTAAGGAGGAAAGCAAGATTTTGTGTCATGGTAAATTAATAAATAGACTTTCTATTCACTGGAGTGGACATAATAGAATAATTATGTATTCATGGTGGTCAGTTTTCTATAAATATTGGAATTCAGTAATTACTATTAAAACTGTCTATTAGTTACTCATTTGGGATACTTACAGAATTTGAATATTCATTTCAAGTACAAAAGTACATCAATACATTTTCCAACAGGCTAAAAACATTCCATACTTTTATAACAGCATAGATGTCCATTAAAATAATAATTACTAATAATCATATTTTCAGTTTCAGCATTTTATCTATGTCTAGTCAAAGTGGGAAAGCAAGTAAAACACCTTTCATAGTACACCATCAAACTCTTTCCACTTCATACTTTCAATAAAAATTCATTCTTCAAAAATTCTATTATTTTTGGAGACTGGCATCTATGTTTCAAGTTGATATCTGGTCAATGAAATCAGAGTGTGCTCTGTGATATTAATAAGAAGTAGTCTCCTAAACTCAAACTTTTAAAAAAATAATATGAACTTTTTAACAAAGGCTTTAAATAGACATGACTTAAATACAAATGTGACACTAATCATAGCTGATCCAGTCATTGTGGCAACCACAGTGGGAGAGTTTTTATTTTTGAGTGAGCTATGTTTTTTTTTACCCTACAAACACTGTCCTACATAAGTAATTTACCTGTTCTGCTAATATATAAGGTTAGACACAAATTCAGGAAATCCAGAAGTTTAATCTCCATATTTGAGGTCAGAGGACAGATGATCATTTATGTGGCTTTTGTGTGCTAGGTTAGTAATTGGGCTACATGACTTCCAAGACTCCTTCAAAAGTTAAGGTTAGAGTAGTTAAAGTTCATTACTCTCTTTCTCAATGTTTTTAATTCTCTTCTGAGGGTGGGCAAGGTGGGGAGTACAGGATACTGTGAATCCTTTATATTTTAACCATGATTAATACCATAGGGTCTTTAAAAAGTTATCCTTAAAAACAAATTCAGGTGTGATAAGAGGGATGAACTAAAAAAAACCAAAATTGTGCCTAGCAGAAGATATAATAGTATCCACTCTACTAAAAAAATATAAATACTCCTAGATAAAGATACAAATAACTCATGTGCTTGCTAATATCTTCTATCAATCTGTTTATGCTGAACCCAGAAGAGCTCCACCCCTTATTGCCTATCTGATCTTAAACTAATCACTGTCATTCTACATGGGCCTCAGTTTCCTCATCCATTAAATTATAGATTATTTTATATGTTAACATAATGTTAATTAGTGTAAAAACATCTTCCTGGTCTATTAATGGGCTTCAGATGGACCCCATCAAGGGAAGTTTGATTAGAGGAGGCTTGTTGTATAGGAAAGTCCGCGCATTTTATTAATTGCTAATGAGGCTCTGGGTCAAAACGGTTGTGCCCTGAAAAGTATATATAGAGTGAGGTGAGGGTTTGCTTTGAGGGCTTACTCTTTGGAAAAAGGCTCCTGTAACAGATGAGACTGTGGGTAGCCTCACCTTGCCCCCTTTGAAAACCCAGAAATTGGTGCTTCTTTCTCTGGTAACTATTTACGTTTGTAATGGTCAGACAGCAGGATCTGTCATGTATTGCTTATGGTCAGACAGAATCCCTATCTGTTGGTCTTTATTTCTCTGCCTGTATTTCCTTTGTTGGGATATGTGATTAAAGAAGATTGTTGACCCCTCAAAAGTTGCTTTCCTTTTAGAAAAGCAGATCTAAGAACCTATGCTAACAGACCCTCCTGTGTATGCCAGGGTGCTTGCTGCTACAAGGGGTAGATTTCCAGGTCTAAATTTATGAACCTATGATCTCTGAATTGCATTATCTGCTAACTAAAAGCATGTGAAAATAGATTCATTTAAATCAGTTATTATGCCTTCAGAACTACCTATCATCCCCTAAATAAATGATTAACCAGTTTCTGTAATGATGAAGAGTTGCTTTTTTATTTGTCCCAAGTCTATGATTGTTGACTAGTGATAGATGGAGAGAAGTATGTGCCCTAAAAATACGGGTCATTGATAGAAATAGATCAACCAATTGCTGGGCAGTTTTTATTTCCCCACTGAAAACTGTCATAGTTAGGTTGTAGAGGTAAGGGAGGTTTAACATATTATCTTCTATTAGAAAATAATAAAATTAAGCTCCAAGCTGTAATAGCAGATGATAATTTATTAGTTGAGAATTCTCTGCTTAGATATTGTACAGAATTGATGAAATTGTCCAAGGTTGGTCAACCTCATGGAATGTTTTTGTTTTTCGTTCCTTCATTTATTTGTTTTAGTGGCTAAATCAGGTGGTCATTTTAATGAATATGTGAAAGTCTCAAAATTTTTCATGTATTTCTATTCATCAGATTGCTATAAAAGGGTGTAAACTGAGTTTTGAGGAGTTAAAAAGGTATGACAGATGATTGTACTGATATTACTCTCTTTCTCAATGTTTGAATTGCATTAGATGATTCAACATGTATTGAGCACATATTATGTTCTAGGCAATGGGCTACCTCCTGAAGAAACAAAGGTAAAAGTAGAAATGACACTGTCCTTATTTTAAGTAGTTTATAGGAGCAGACCACCATAATTTGGAAGCCAAGAAGAACTAGCCATTCAATAAATCCCTGAAATAATGGTCTTGGTAGAAGACTTAGGAATGAAGTCAATATACTGAAATCTGAAATTTGGGCCCTTTAACTATGAATGAGGAATAGTTTAAGTGAGCAAACTCTACTCCTGCCACTGCTTTGCATGTGTTTTCTCATCAGGGCAGCTGGGTGGCACAGTTAATAGAGCTGCTGTACTGTAGTCAGGAGTCCTGAGTTCAAATCAAGATTCAGACACTTATTAGCTGTGTGACTCTAGGTGAGTCACTTAACCCTGTTTGCCTCAATTTCCTCATCTGTAAAATGAGCTGGAGAAGGAAATGTCAAACCACTCTAGTAGCTTTGCCAAGAAAACTTCAAATGAGGTCATGAAGAGTCAGACGTGCCTGAAAAATAAGTAGTCTCTAAACATAAACTTTATTTATCTGACCTCTATGCTTTTGCCCATGGGATGTTACTCATGTTGGAAAATGAGATCTTTATTAATATGATCTCTTGGAACCCGTATTTTACTTTAGTGGTCAATTTGAATATCACCTCCTAAATGAGATGTCCTCCGTCTCAAGTCCCTTCTAAACCCCATATGACTTTATATACAAAGGCCCTAGTAAAATATGCATATGTTGTTTTTTATTAATTAAATGAGGACCCTAGGAGTGAGGGATATTATATTTTTGTCTTTGTATCTCCAGTGCCTAGCATTGTTCCTTGTACATAGATGGTTATCACTATGTTAGGGTCAAGTTACAGTACATACCTATCTCCGTAGCTGAGCAGACCAATACGAGCTTGCAATGCTCTACCACAGGTTGGACAAATAATCCAGGGGAACATTTGGGGTAGATTCTCTACATTCGCACATTCTGCATTCTTTTGTGCTCCTTTAATTCTGCTTTGTTCACAGAGTGCAGCACCTTCTCTGATGAGGGAATACTGTACTGTGGGGTCTTCTGCCAGTGTCTCTCATATCACACAATCGATTCCAAGGTTCTTAAAAGAGACCTTAGGAATGTCCTTGTATCACTTCTTCTGACTACCTTGCTTGCCCATTAATGATAATTTTATGAATGCAGGATTGCAACTTCATTTAATGTCACTTATTTGCAATGCTGAAGAGCTGAAGGATTGACAGTAGGGATAACTTAGGCACCAAAAGAGATGAATCTTCAACCGTACACATAGCACATTATCCTACCTCCCTCCCTTAACTCAGTTGTATTTGCTGCGTCTCATGTGCTGAGCTTGGGCAGTTTAGTTCTCCCTTAGGTCTTCCATCCTGATTTTTGCTGTTGGTGCTACAATTGGTCTCATGCCAACAAGGGTGAGAAAGTGATTCATGAATATTGCCCCAATGTTGTTGGTAATATCTATAGGCCTTGAGTGTGAATGGAGATGCTAAATGATCCTGGTTGGGGGCTACCTTCTATATAGAGAGCTGAAGCATAAATGACTGACTCAACTAAACAATATTTGGTATGTATAAGAACAATCTTCTTCCTCCCCTTTCTCTCCCAAAATAGCCAAGAATAGAAATAAATACCTAATAAGAAGTCACAGATATGATCTCTTCTGGCCAGATCTGTTTCAGAATTTCTTAGTATGTCATCATTCACATATAATTGACTCTACAGACTATCTTCCATAGATTGTTATATGAATAACACTTACAAAAATGAATAACTGAAATTTCATTAAGCTTGGTAACATTACTAGGATAATCTCATGAGCTTACCCATTTACAAGCTTTCTCAAAGATTACACACACACATGCACACACACACACATACACACACGCATGCACACAACAAGCATCATTTCATGATGAAATATGCATAATTTTAGCCCGCCATTTTTATTTAAAAACAAAAATTCATCATAGATAATATAAAGACAAAAACAAAAAAGCAAGAACAACAACCCTTGAGTTTGAGTTGATTCTTCTAATATTTTTATTGCTTTGGGACATAGAATCACTATAGGCTATCTGAGAACTTCCTTCTACGCTGGGTTTGTATTGAAAAATACAAGGCCATTCATCTTAGACTGAAATTTAAGATGTTATCCCTCAAGGTTTAGAAAAAAAGTGGGTCTCTTTTTTTTATAGGATGGGCTTTGATGACAGATGGACAAGTTCTTTGGAATTTGGTGGAAGTTAACCATGACTAGAATCTACTGATTGTTGCAAAGTACTTTAATCTCCAGAGCAATGACAAGTGCTTCTGTCACCTAAGTTAGAATATAAAATTCTTGGCTTATTAGAGCAACATATGTGGGATTTTGTTTTTCCCATATTTGGGCTGCTGACACATAAATGGATGCAGAAGTACATATGCATGCACACATCATTATCAAAAATAATTCATCTAATAAAGGTTCCCAAACTTATTTGGACTACCACTCACTTTTGAAAAAACAATTACTCGGCACCCCCTGGAAATCTTATAAAAATAGGAGAGAAGTCTCATATTAAGTATACAATTGCACCTGAGGCTATATTAAGCAGCCCCTACAGCCTCCAAACCTGGGATCATTCCAGTGCCCCCTGCGGGGCAGTGTCACCAATTTTGGGAACCTATGATGCGGTTATTTCTCAGACAACCTCTCAGATTTAACTGCAAAGTTGTTACAAAGCTTGTGATAACCACATACACATTTATTAGATAGTTTTTGGCTGCCTCCATTTCACAGGCATCTCTGGGTTCAAGCAGTGGTTGAGAAATGAGAAACATTATCCATAGTTGCTAAGTACATTGCATCCATATGGATAGTGTGTTTCAAACTAGAACTGAAAAGAGACTGTGGTTAAGTCAATATAGAGATAAATACAAGCTTGTTTTTTTTCAAAGAAGATGCCTTTAGTTTCTTTGTTCTCTCTTTAGCTTATGATCTAAATGATATAGCTAATATTTTAAATTATTGAAAACCTCTGAGCTTAACAAATTATTTTACAATGTCCATTTAAAAATAGCTCTGGGGAAAGTACTTGGAAAATTTGAAAGGATGTATTTGAATCTTGTAACTTGTAGAAATATGCACCTTAATGAATGCATAAAATATTTGATAGTGGTGATAATGCTGTATTGGTAACTTTCCATATCAAGAAATTTGAACAACATTAAACTTGACATAT